>CAJNDT010006024.1:1746947-2075663 GCA_905221615.1 Symbiodinium sp. CCMP2592 | reverse complement strand
AACTCACTAAGGCCCTTAAGGACGCCTGAGCAGTTTTTTTTTCAGGATGGCTGCATAGCGGCCCAAGCTCAAGCAACGTGTAACACGCAACAGTCTTTGGTACCACGGCCCTGCAGAGTCCAGCAAAAGCTAGAAGTCTTGAGTCTTGACCCGGCAGCTATTCCTGATGAGATTTTAGCTTATAGTTTTCATGAAGTCCAGGCAGGCAGGGTGTTCCAAGCTGTGAACGGCCTTAAGTCCAGGCCACGCAGTCTGGATGTTTTGAACCCTCCAGCCTCTTAGGCTCCAAGAGCAAAGGCAGTTCAAGGGAGCGAGCCTACTGAAACCTAAAGCTGGAGTTTCAAGCGCCAAAAAGAAGCGTTTTGCTGCCAGGGACTGCTGCAAACTGCCTTTGTTCTCGTGTTCAAGTTGCAAATTCCCCGATTTGAAGCTTCGAGGACCAAGCCAGGTTTAGGTTTAGATGTCCAGGCGAAGCCATGTCAGGGAGGAAAAGGAAGACGGAGGACCAAGCTTCCTCTTCCTCCTGTCGCGAGATAAAGCCAGAATCTCCACTTGCGGTGGCCCTTTTAAGGCTGGGGTGTTTGGGAGACCTGAGCGCCAAGGTCGTCCAGGAGCTGTCCCAGGCAGCTGTCAAGTCAGGCTGCTCCCAGGCCGACCTTGTGGGACTTGCCAGCTTGGGTTCGCATGGTGTTAACCCGAACCACACGCACCACCAGCTGCTTTCCAGGGTCTTCAAGGACATGGCTGCTCCAGACCCAACGGTCGTGCAGACCAAGGCATGGGGGAAACGCGCCACAGGCCAAAAAATCCAGGTAGACTGCAAGCTTCCAGTCATGCTTCCGCACAACTGGATGCTAAGCCTGGATGGAATGGACGATGACATCCTGGGTATCCAGGACATTGCCAAGTTTTGGGACAGCCAAAAAGGCGCTAACTCCAGGGTGTCGCAAAGCCAGGACTACTTTGACCAAGTTTTCCAGGACACCCAAGCCTTGGTCCCTTTCGCTTTGCACGGCGACGCAGCTCCCCACTCCAAGGTGGACAGTCTGCTTGTGATATCCATGATAGCGATAACGTCACGACGTTCGATTGACGCTTGGCTTGTCTAGTATTCTTTCGGCAGTACGACCGCAAAATCACCATTTAGGTCTTGGTGTATCTAATTTTTGCTTTCGCAGTCCAGGCAAGCAGCCAATTGTTGCTGGCCTGCATTCCCAAGTCGTGCATCACGCCCAAGCTCATGGAAGATATTTGGACCAAGCTCTGCGAGTCCCTCCAAGCCATGGCCTCAGGAAGGTGCCCAACGACCTCCAGGCGGTTCAGGCCAGGAGTGATCTACTGCATCACAGGGGACATGGAGGTCTTCTACCAGGAATTCAAGTTCCCCAGGCCGAACCAAGCCAACCCTTGCCTTTGGTGCGCTTGCACCCAAGAGGGCGAGAACTGCTGGAACGACTTTCGCCAGGAAGCAGGCTGGAGAAGGACAACCCTCAGGCCAAGGCAGCTGGAAGCCAGGCTGGAGCACCCGCTTTTCCAGGTCCAAGGCGTCAATGCTCAGGCTTTGAAGCTTGACGTCCTCCACGTCCTGGACCTCGGTGTGTCCTGCCATGTGGTGGGGAATCTGCTTTGGGAGATCATCGAAGCCTCCAAGCCAGGTTCCAGGGACACCAACATGAGTTGCCTGAATGCCGAAATCCAGGAAATCTACCAGGAGCTAGGCATTCCTTCAGGCACCAGGTTGCCGAACCTGAAATGGAAGTCTGACATTGCCAGCAGTGCCAATGAGTACCCTTGCCTCAAGCACCAGAAGGGCAGGCGAATCAGGCATTTCACGCCTGTTGCTGTGGAGCTCGCCAGGAGGTACAGTGTCTAAGCTGCATTATATCTATAAATGTGAACACGACCTTATTCTTGTTTAAAGTTCTACAGCAATTTCAGGCTCCCAAGATGATCGCCGAAGCCCGCACCGACTTCGTGTCCTTGAGTCGCTGCGGGACATCTACGACTTGCTGGACAGGCAAGACTTCAAGTGGCCCCAGGACGTCAGGCGAAAATTCGCCGACCAAGTCCAGTGCTTCACCAAGCACTACGGCCATCTTGCCAAGCTGGCTTTTGATGCCCAGCAGTGTCGATATAGCCAAGTTTCCAAGTTTCACATGACGGCACACTTGCCAGAAGTTGCGCAGCACTTGGCCCCCAGGTTTTTTTGGACGTATGGTTCCGAATCCTTTATGGGCTTGATGTCTCACATCGCCAATGCTTGCCTTTCAGGCACTGCAGCTCGCAAGGTGCCGGAAACCATCCTGTTCAAGTACAGGACGTTTTGGCATCTGCTTTTAAAGGGCTTGCTAGTGCTGGATGAGCCAAGCTGACCCAAGCAGCCAAGCTGCAAGCGGCCCAGGTCCACGCCAACTGCAAGCGGCCCATGAGCCATAAGCTGCTCAAGCGGTCCAGGTCCAGGCCGACTGCAAACGGCCCATGGAAAACAAGTCGCTTGCGCCATCTGCTAAGGGCCGGACGGCCCTATACGTACATTCCCAAGTGGTATAATCCGGACGCTTGCAAAAATGTGTCGCCGTCTATAGCTGCAGTTTATAGGCTCTTCAGATGGAAAAAGTAGGAAGCCAGAAGAAGCCGGCCGCACGGCAGGCCAGATACTTGCCTGTGAGCTTGTCGAGCTTAAGTCTGTTTTTTGAAGTTTTGGCTGTGCCTCGACAGGGCCCGGTCTCGAAGAAGCCAGCTGCCAAGCTCGCAGACAAGGAGGCCGTCGTCAAGGTCAAGGTCGTCAAGAAAAGACCTGCGACTTCCACGACCTCCAGTGGCCAAGCTCCAAAGAGCCAAACCGCCACCTTGGAGACTCCTGCAGAGACGACAGCCAAGAGGCCAGCCGCCACCTTGGAGACTTCTGCAAAGGCGACAGTCAAGAGGCCAGCCGCCACCTTGGAGACTTCGGCAGAGACGACAGTCAAGAGGCCAGACGCCACCTTGGAGACTCTGGCAGAGACGACAGCCAAGAGGCCTGCAGCCGCCACCTGCTTTGCTCTCGAGGCGGGATTCTTTCAGTGCGATATATAGATTTTGTATATATATATATATACATAGATATAAATATATATATATATAGATAGATAGATGTGAACCCCTATACCCTCATAACCAGCTTTTAAACCCTTACGCCGAAACAGATCTGCAGGAAGAAGACAACTCGGATGGAGGTCTGGAAGCCGTTTGGTAAGCTTGCCAAGCTGCCGAGACCATGGCCAAGGGGCCAAACCAGAGCCCGGACAACGTGAGCCTGAGCCAGGAAACGATGGTCTTGGGCATGTATGACCCGCCGATCACTCAGAGTGACTTTGAGCAGGCCATGAAGGAGTGGCCAGAGGAGCCTGACTTTTACCACGACCCCTCACAGGAAGCTGAAGCGGAAGCTCCGCCGGGTCACCTTCTCGTTTGGGATTATTTGTCCCCGATTCAAAAAATGATCATCAAGCAAAACCCGAGAGTCAGGGACGGCTTGCAGCCATGCGGGCTGCCAGTGTCCAATACCAAGTCCAAGCCAAAGTAGCCCGGAGCTTTTTTTTGAAAGGTAAGCTCCAAGCCTCCACGGCCAAGTTTTGAGGAAGAGCTCAAGAGAATCTTCACCCAAGATTCCCTGCCGCAGCTGTGGAAAAGAAGTGTTAGGCTGGAATGCCTGAGTCCAATTCCACGTCCAAGTCCAAGTAGCCAGGAACCGTTTTTGAAAGTTAGGCGCCGAGGCCTTTACAAGGCCAAGTTTCGAAGGAGAGCTCAAAAGAAGCTTCACCCAAGATTCCCTGCCGCTGCTGTGAAAAAGAAGTGTTAGGCTGGAAGCCTTCTGGGAAAGGGTGGGGAAGAGGAAGTGAGAGATAGAGAAAGAGAAAAAAGAAAGAGATAGATATATAGAAATAAAAATACAGGTAGAGATGGAGAGATAGAGAGACAGGGAGATATAAGAGATAGAGAGATAGAGCGACCGAGCGGTAGAGCGGTAGATCGAGCGATAGAGCGGTAGAGCGAGAGAGAGATATACAGCGATAGAGAGATAAAGAAGTAAAGATGTAAAGGTAGAGATATACAGGCAGAGATACGGATAAAGGTACAGGTTGAGGTCGAGGTAGAGGTATTATATATAGTGGTGGAGGCAGAGATAGCGCTGAAATCTAGTGATGTCAGAAGTGTTTCTCGTTTGATTTGAGATAACATTTCTATTGATTTTATGGAAAATTTCTATTGATTTTATGGAAAATTTCTATTGATTTTATGGAGATTTTCTATTGATTTTGATGTGGAGGTTTCTATTGATTTTTATGTCGCAGTTCTATTGATTTTGAGGCTTTAAATTTCTATTGAAAAAGATCGTTTTCTATTGAATTTGATCGACACAATCAAAACGCTGAGAATTTTCAATCCCGCTTGATTTTTTTTTTTTTTTTTTCCTCTGGGGATGGAAAGAAAAATGATTCGAAAGCCTTTTGCAGCCCTCGCCCCTATTACGCATGTTCTCAGCTTGTACGAGACTGACATAACGACCAGGTCGGGAAAAACCCTCCGCGCTGTTGAAGAACGTAGCCGTGGCTCTTGCAGATGGGGCATTGGCCTCATGGTAGGCCTTCTACTGAGTGGTGGCGATACTCATGTTACACAAGATATCACAAGATTAGTATAGCATGTTCCCAGGTCGCTGCCTCCAAGCTGAAGAGGCTGACACGAGCTGCGCTGGATGATATGCCTCAGATTGCAGATGTTTGCAGTGCTTTGAGATCAGCAGCCAACACCAAAAGCCTGCCTCACGCAGAGCGTGATTTGCTGAAACTCTTCCAACGTTTGGAAATGACTGTCAATGTTCCCGTTGGGATGCATCGCTTCGGCTTGCTTCACCTAGCCCATGTCAAAGTGATGTCCTGGTTTCGGTATCTTTTGACTTATAAATCTGAGCTGGTTCTGGGTGGCTTTAGTAGAAGACAATCCGAGGCTCAATTGGCCATGACCTGCTTCTGGCAAAACTTTAGAGCAAGCTTTCCCGAGCACGATGTGTTCCGAACACATCGTGACCGCCTCTCGCTTTGCATACCATACTACATCTTTCTAGATGAAGGAGTGGGCCTACGGAAGTCAGGAGTCTTAGTGGTCAGCTTGCAATTTGTTGTGGGGCCTCGAACAGCCGAGATGTTTCTGAAAGCGGTCGCTACCCAAGAATCTGACCAAGTCAGCGGTTTGGATCGTCACAGCCTGTTGCGAATCATGACTGAGAGCCAACAGCACAACAACAAAGGATCGACGTACGATACTAGGTTTTTGTATGCTGTTGTTCCGAAGCGTTTCTACAAGAAGAACACAGTTTTCGAGGGGCTCTTAGACAAGATTGCCGAGGATATCAAAGCAGTCGCGAACCCAGGCATCGATGTGAAGTCCCATGGCAGCTTTTACGGAATTTGTATTGGGATCAAGGGGGATGCGCCAATGCTATCCAGAATAGGAAACCTCAAACGAAGTTTTCTTCACATGGGAAGAGGGCATGGGGTTTGCTATGAGTGTCGTGCTGGGGAACAAGGGTTCCCGTTCGAGGATTGCGGACCAAGCCCGGCCTGGGAGGCCACGATTTACACAACAAGGCCATTCTCTCGGCAACCCAGTGTGTTTAGCATTCCGGGCGTCCCAAGCATTCCGGAGTGGCTCCTGAAGAGGGATCCGTTTCACACTTTCAAGCAAAACATTGGGTGCCACTTCGTTGCATCCACGATTGTTCTTTTGATTGACATGAACTACTGGCCAGGATCGAGTGCCTCAATGGAAGCATGTTTGGAAAGAGCACATGCAGACTTCGCTCACTGGGCCCGTCTCACGTGGCGCGGGAAGAGTGTGCCATTTCTCAAACATTTCACGAAGGATATGCTGCACTGGTCCACTCGTTTCCAATCGTACCCATCAGCCCGGTTCAAAGGTGCAGACTGTATGCTGTTGCTGAGATGGTTGCAGCATGCTCTCACCCGTGGGTTTTTCGTTGAAGCCATCGACCCTCTGGCCAGACAGGCAAGTCCGCTGGACCAGCCACTCGAAGAGTGGCATCGGCCTTTCTTTGAGGAAATTCTTCAGGGCTGCATGGCAGGGCTTCGGTTTTTCCACATCATGCATACTGGGGGTATTTGGTTATGCCCTGATTCAGCTTGGGAGGAGGGTCAATGTGCATTGCGGTTCACACTCTCATTTTCAAGGCTGGCACGAATGTGCCATGATCGTGATCTACCGAGATATCATATTGTCCCTTCGCTACATGCCATGAACCATTTTCACAAAGACGTCAAGCGGGCATGGGCGAGACAGCCTCGACCGAAGTACTTTTTGAGCTGTGCAGTTCAGAACTGCGAGGCTGATGAAGATTTTGTTGGAAAGGTCGCCAGGCTGTCGCGTAAGGTCCATGCTAGGAGCACCACCGAACGTACGTTATTGCGCTACCTAGTCAAGGTATGGTGCGAGTGGGAGGGCGTGCGCTGACAATTGCATCGTTGCGTATAACTTCTTACACTGTGCAGCACCCGGACCCCCAATCATGTCTAGACATGGGCTTCCCCACTCCATCTTGCAGTCGAGCTGCAGCTGGATGCCAGGCATGGTCGCAAAAACGCATTGTCCGTTGTCAATGGCGCTACTGCATGACATGGCGGTTACCTTTCAGGTCTGAAGAAGAAGAACTTTCCCATATGTACTGCCGCCCGATCGACAGCACAAGGAAAACGGCCAGCCGCTCCAACCAAAGAGCCAGCTGGCCATCACACCTCAGTCACCTCAGTGGGTTTGGCCCCATCTGGTATTCCAGATGAGAGCCTGAACCTTGCCCATGTACTCCAGAACAGAAGTACCTTGGCGTTGCCAGCCAAACCTTTTGCAGAGACCACTGCTCGGGACTACGGGCCTGCACTGCAAGAGGGGTGAGTGGATGCATCTCCAGAAAACGTGATCATGAGTGCCAAGCTCATTACACCACATACACTTAGTGGGAAAAGGACTACAGGCATCAAACTGGAACCAAGCAGGGGTAACGGTGGCGCCAAGCGCGACCGTTCGCGCAGGAGCATCTGAGGCAATGAGCTTCTTGATGCTTTTCCAGTCCATCCTAAGAATGGAGCTAGGGACAACCCGCCCGAGAGAGGCAAGCTCATGTCTGCCGGTTTTGACAAATCTGCTCCAGCACCAGAGGCGCCAGCCTTCACGGAGGCAGTGCTGAGCCTTGTCAAGGCCTCTGCCCGTGCAGAGTACTATGCGTGGCCCACCTTCCTTAGTCCAAACCCAAGGCCTGAGCTCCTGAAAACCCCGCTGCTTGAACCATTTGCGAAGCACCGCGACCGGAGCACCCGCCTTAGCATTCCAGCGCGAAAGCCCTTGCTCCCTGAGCCGCCAAACGACTCGAAACAAGTTAGAATCTGCGATGATATCGAGGTGAGAGTTCCCACCAAGAATCAAAGCACGCATCCATTTGTTTGCCATACGCACTCGGCCTTGCCCAGCTTTAACAGCAGCCCATAACTTGTTTGAGGCTGTGAGAGTAGGCATTCTGGCCAGCCAACCGTAGGAGACTGCACTGATAGCAAACATTTTGGCATACCGCGCGAAGCAGTCATACCCGAGTTTGAGGCTTCCAAGCACCGTGAGCCTTTCCGTTGCCGTGGCGAGGCGTTCAGACTCCTTGTCATGGTCAGTGCGAGGCCTGCTGCGGCTGGCAACACCCAGGAATAAAACATCCGCTCTGATTACGCTAGGGTCAAAGTTGCAAGCAAGACAAGCTTTCTGTCTGAGGCTCTTTGCAGCAACCTGAGCTTTGGACAGACTCTCAAGGAGTCCTACTCTGGAGCTCCAGGATTCCCAGCCCTGGATTTTAAGCTTCAGGCTGTCGACACTGCTGGCCGTGAAAGACCTGTCATCCATGAACACGGACGTACAGCCATCCCGAGCAACCCAAGGAGGGGAGTTAGAAGCCACCCATCTGCAACCGGCCGACAACCACAAGGCGGCAACAAGCGGGCCAGCAGGGTCGCCTTGTGGCACAGCAAGAGTGCAGGCCATCGGCCGATTGGCAACGTGACCTTGGTATGACAACCAACGTTTGTGGCCAGTCCACATGGTCCCTGCAAGCGCGGCGAGTCCATGGTGAAATCCAACATGTTGAAGCAACTGCGCAGTAGCCTCAGGTCTAAGGCAATCGAAGCATTTGGTGTAGTCCAAGCTGCCAAGAAAACCTGTGCTGCTGTAGCTATCCAGAACTTTTGCAGCCAAGACTTGGGCATCCGAGCCGCAGCCATAAGCAACGTCAGGGTGGATCACTTGAGCAGTCCAAGCACGACACTCATCCCTACGAAGCCACGTGCTCATGAGCACTCGCCACCATATGCTCAAGACCGTAATAGGTCTAGCATCGTCAGGCTTGAGTTTGCCATCAACGATTTTGTGGTCTTTACTTAAAAACACACAACGCGCATGCATGAGTGGCTTGGGGAGTTCACCGATCGCAAGCCATCTTTCGACCAAAGCACGGTACCAGCCCCAGACTGGCAACGGCAAGTGCCTGGTGTCTTCCGCTGCCCAGCCGTCTCCACCAGCAGCCCCTCTCATGCCGGAGGCCTGTTTGTGGAATTCTTGGGTCGACGGGATCGTCCAGGCGATCTGGGAAGGAGCCTCACTATTTTCAATGAGTCCAGCAGCAATGGTGTTAGCATCAGGAGAAGTTTCTTCTACTTTGCTCCAGAACTGCGCCCAATACTCCCGGATGGCTTCAACAGCTTCTTCGTTGTTGTGAGCGACCGGGCCGTCGGTCGGCTTTATGTCAGGGCTTTGAATGCCTTTTCTGTTACGGAGCCAGCGCCCAGCAAATTTCATGTCGCTGATAAAATCAAGCTTCCACTGATCAAGCCTGGCCTTTCGGGTTTTGTTTTCAAACTCCGACAGATTATGTTTGGCAACATCAAGCTCTTGGCAGACTCGACGCACCGACCAACCATGCTCACGCAGCGCAAGTCGATTGATCAAGTTGTGGCAAGTTCGAGTGTGCTGAACCTTGCGAGGGTTGTCGTCTTGCAGTCTGAGCAGCAAGCAACGCTTAAGCTCGTACAGTCTGGCAACACGTTTTCGGAGCTTGGTAACTCCCATGGCACCTTTGCCATTCAGGTCACCGCAGCGCTTGGGATGCCGACTCTTGTGTACGGGCTCCAAACCACACAGACCTGAAGCTCTTGCTTTGTGCGCTGCCTCCTTTCGGACCTGTTCATCCGGGTGGTGCGAGGCAAGGTGGGCGAACGTTCTTCGCATGAGCTCATTCAGACAATCAAGAAAAAGTTTCCACTCACTCTCAACATCGATTTGTTTCTGAGCAACCGCCGAGGCGAGGGCCTCAACATTAACACGACTCCATTCTCTCAGGAGCAAAGCTTTCCACTCGCTGTTCGTTAAAGTATCCGGTTTTCCCCAGTTGGGGCCGGTGTCAAGGTAACCTTGAGCGGACAGCTGGCGCGGAAGAGCAACATCAAGCACAACAGGTATGTGGTCACTGATGTAGTAGAGTTGCTGCCAAGGGTCCTTGCACTCCGCCGGCCTGTTAGTGCAGTACCAATCAATCTCTCTGTTGCTTGGTTTGCCACCTGGGCCCGGAGTGTATCCTTCAAGCCATCTGGTGCCAGCACCAGTGGTCAAGGTCGTGCCACTGTGAGCAGCCCCAAGATTGGCGATGTTACTGTCACATGGGATGACATTGGCGTCTCCACACCAGACCCATTGTTTGAACTCAGAGGGGAATTCAAGCATCATGTTGAGGAGGGCTTCACACACTTCTATCTCGGCAGCAGCATGAGTCCCTGGGGGAGCATAGAAGTTAGCCAAGGCCCATCCTTCAACCTGAAGACAACAAACCTGCGAGTGGACTCCAGAGAAGTCTTTAAGAAACCTAGCTTGAAGTCTCTTGTCAACGAGCCACGCAACTCCCCCTCTTTCGCGGCGAGCACCAAACCCGTTGTCAGTTGGCTCTCCTATCGTGTAGAAGACTTTGAAGCCTCGCTTTTGAGCCGCACGCCTCAGCGCCTGCAGTTCTTGGGTGTTACACCTAATTTCTTGGAGGGCAATGACCAGGCGTTGCTTGTTGTGGGGGCTGCTAGCAGCAAGGTCAAGTGCAGACCAAAACCCTTTAGCACTACCACAATTACAAGTGATTAAGCGCATGTGGGGTTTAGGGGAGCCCTTAGGAGAAGGCAGTTGAGTCCCATCGGGCTCGGGGTGCTCACCCTGAAGAGTTTCAGTGGAAGGGCCAGGAACGCGGGCCTCGCCTACACGCACCCCTCTGTAGCCACCGAGCCTCCCACTGTTCGCTTTGTCCGGTTCATTAGGGGCACCGGGCTGCTGAGGGCCACGTTTAGTGCAGGCTTTCCTGGACTTAGTGGCTTCAACCGTACCCTTCTTGGTTCTACGATTACATCCAACTTTGAGCATTGCAAAGTACTGATCAGCTTCTTGCGGCGTGACCTTCCAGACTTCACACAAAGCAGCCTTCTTTGCGTTCTCGGTCTGGTCCCAGCTGCGGGCCTGAGCGCTGCGAACCTTATTGTCCTGAGAGCCGCAGAGAGAGCCCCAAGTCTTTTGATTACCTTGGGGATTCGTTCTCCAGCATTTGAGGCAGGTGTAATGGCCAAGGGGCTGTCTCTTGGCCGTAGTACCTGCGCTTACCGGAAGCCCTCTAACTGGTCTAAGGCGATGACCAAACTTCCCCGCGTAATCTGCTGCAGCCTTGAAAAACGGAGGCTGCTTGAACCATTTCCTCACTCGGCTCACTTTCCTGAGGGAGGAAGCTTCCTGGCAGGAGAGCTTAAACGCATCACAAGCAGCTTGAAAGTTTTCAGGGTGCTCTTTGATGCATTCTTGAAGCCACTCTCTAACTGACATGGATAAGGCCTGGGTGTCAGATGAGCAGGGGTTGTTGGTGAACAGCTTAGGACTGCCGCGGCGACGGCACTTAGCACAGACAAGCACAAGGTTGTGGCTACGTCCTCGATGTTCTTTTTTTGCATCTCTATGCAGCTTCAGGTACGAGAGATCATGACCAGTCCTTTTGCGAAGCTTTTGGAGGGACCCAAGGGCAGCTTGGGTTTTGAGGCCTCCAACCTTCTTTCCTCTGACACTCATCCTGGACCGAAGCTTAGGGTCGTGACGTTGCTTGAGCCTGTAAGCCTCAGTAGGAGTGACACCAGGGTGTTTGGCGTTGAAATGAGCCAGGACGCTGGCTTCGTGATGGCATTTCTTAAGCGATGGCAGCTTTTCCTGACACAGGGGGCATTCCCAATCCGCCTGGCTTGCCGGAAGATCAGTCGAGGTAGCAACAACTAAAGTGGCGGGTCCCAGGCGATCAAACTGCGCCCGCTGCCCTTGGTGTCTCTGATTTTTGTGAGCGTCAATTTTGCGTCTGAGCTGGTCTCTAGCACCAGGTCCCGGCGGGACTTTGATCTGGATATCACACAGCTTGCAGACCCATGACTGCTCAGCCTGACCATTCTCAAGTGCAGCTTGAGACATGACTGGCTTACATTTACCATGCCTAGGATACGGGGCAACATCGGGCAGGTATTGGGGACAGCTAGTATGGTCAGGGGCCTCAGCATAGTCGTCCCTAGAAGATCCAGCCGCGGTTCCTGTGCCAGCAATGCTAGTCACAGTGTGCTGTCTTTTGGGCTTGCTGGTAGCAACATCAGTACCTGCGGTCTGCATGGCCGTAAGATTAATGTAGCCAGTCTGCTTACACATAAGACGTCTTCTCTTCGGAGCAACAGCGGTTCCTTCGAGAACCCGACCTAAGGCTTTCAGGTTTTGTTGGTGTTTAGAGAGACTGCAGCCAGGAGGTAAACCGTCACTGTTCTTACAGGGTGTACTGCCAGCAAGGCTCAGCTCACAACTCTCTCTTCCGGGTGTCCTTGATGCCAGAGAAAGGGCATCGAAGTAGTCCTGAGAGTGGTCCTCGACAAGACCACTGGGCTCCCGAGGCTTTTTGCTGGAGCTGCTGGACCTGGGAGGGGTGGGGGTGGCACTAGCAAGGTCAAGGCCGTTGCTACCGGGGCTGTTGAAATCGCCAACACAGTTATTGGGAGCTTGAAGGCAAGCCGCGGCATTGCGTCTGCTCTTAGGACTGCGGGCTGGATTGTCAGAAGGGCGCTTAGGGGAAAACATAGCATCAAAAGGGCCCTCAGCTGGCTTGTTTTGGAGGCTTTTGGGGTGGTTTGAAGTCTCAAGGCGACCAGGGGAGCGCGGATTGGGCGGATCAGTCGCAGAGCAGAGGTTTGGGAGATCTTGGCCAGCTCCTCGGAGAGTGCCAGGTTCTCGCAGCGACGTCCTTTGCAGCCAAGCTTTAGGGACCTCAACGTCAAGTGAGTGAGGTAGCAAAGCCCGATAGTGCTTGCTGCGGAGGGCGAGCACAAGGGGCCTCTGTCCTTTGACGGTTTGAGCTACATCCTCCTTCCACCACGGGGCATACACAGCACGTAACCAGGTACACTCAGGCTCGGAGTAGTAAAAGATCACTATAGGAAGCCCCTGGCGCTCAGCCAGAGCCCGGAGTTGCAGTTCGTCAATCCACGTTTCACGCTTCGCTATAGCTTTGACGTACTCGTCGAAAGAGGTGGGGGCAGGGGCATTGCCCCAAACAGCCGTGTCCTCGGTGTCATCAACAGCCCAGTTGTCGATGTAGTCCTTTCTGTGCTTGCCTATGTGGGTGGCAGCAAGGAGGCGCAATGTTGAGGCGCTTCTCATGAGTTCTTCAGGTGAGAAGGGTGTTTTCTTTTGATTGTTCTGCAAAGCAACAACCGCAGCCCTAAAGCCACAGTCACCACAACCTCCTGCCTCGTTAAGGCTCCAAGGTCCAAGTTCCTTAAGAAGGATTTCGTCCGGAGTCAAAGGAACGGGCAGCTTCTTGGTCCGCTTTTCAGGGGGTGATCGGGATCTACCTCGTTCATGCCTGGCCTTGGTGGCTCCAGTAAGAATGACGGCCTCATCTTCATCCTCGCTACTGTCAAGCTGCGTGTCAAGGCAAGCAGAAGAGACGACGTTGCGAGAAGTTCTGTTGTCAACCCATCGTTTCTTGGGAGCCTGCAACCTCGTAGATTGCATCGTTTTGGGCTTACGACTGCCTTCGGGAACAACAGTAAGACAGCAGTCTACGTCCGAGTAACTCCAAGAAGCTTCCAGGGAGTCTCTGGGTGGCATGGCCCTCACTAACCACTCAGGCGGCGAAGCCCTAACACGACTTCTTCTTCTCGAGAGAACCGTGACTTCTTGCCACTGAACCGAGAAGAAGAAGTCCCTGACGTCAGATTCTTCCCAGTCCCGTGGAGCCCCATGCAACACAAAGTGCTTGGCTCTAGGCTCACTGTCCTGAAGTCCTCCAACCACTCCAAGGTCAGCTGAACCAGACTGGCGGAGGGCCAGCGGGAGGCTTTGACTGTCTGCTGAGGCCCAAGCCACACGAAAGAAGTCCTCATCAGACGTGGCGTTTCCACGCCTCAACCAAGACACCTGTTCCTTAGAGGCGTTTTTGTGCACTATGGTAGCAAAGAGCGCTTGGGTTCCACTGCGTTGCACGGCGAGTTTGCCAAGCTCAAGAGGCACTCGCAAGTGAGCGACTAAGCACGTACCTTTCGGAGTTTGGAGCGTTTCCCAACTCCCGCCAGTGAACAGTTTGACTGGTTTCTCAAGGGTGCGAGCCCACGCCGCGATTATGGAACTTGGGGAGTCCCAGGCCTCATTTCCTATAAAAATGGCTCTGTAATGTGACGGCGCCAGGAGGCGCAGTGTGCACATTTCTTGCTTTGGTTTGTGGCGAATCTCAACGGTTCTGGGCGGTTTTGGTTCAGGGCCAATGGTGGCCGTCAGTTGTCTAACCGTCACCTTAATTCGATGAGGCTTCGAAGAAAGCTTTGAGCCTTGCCACCAAACGGCAAGTGAAGGACCTAGCAAAGAGGCCTCAGCAACGTACGCAAAAGAAAGAGCCTCAGTGACCTCAAAGGCCTCGACAACTTGCTTAAGCTCATCCCCTACGCCTGGGTCCTGGGACAAGACAACATTGCCAGGAAGCGGTTCTCCTTCCGCCAAGGCTTTCTTGATGGCAGCAGGATTTGTGACGATCGTTTCAGCATCCCATTCAGCCGGCAGTATTCTAGCAGCAAACTTACCGAGCTTAGTGTTGGGAGTAGTCTCCTGGAGTGGAGGAAAGTCTGAGTGCTTCAGCTTGCGACGCTTGGAGTTCTCAGCTCCTTCGCCATTGCAGACTGTACGCACAGCACGCGGTGCTCCTGAAGCGGGCGCTTGGGCAGGAGGTTTAGGGGCCTTGTAGGCAGCGTAGTCAGCGTCTGTCCAGTCCTGCCAAGCATCCTGGGACCAAACTGACTGCTCAGCCTCGTGAGCCCAGCTACGCGTCCACTGCCTGTCAGTGTAAGACTGAGGTTCGTACCACGCTTTCCAAGCGTCCGGTTCCCACCAGCCTGTGTCTGGATCTTGGTAAGTTTCCCATTCCGGGTCTTCCTGTTGCCAACTTTCATTGTACCAAGACCAACTGCGATCCTGAGGAGTTTCGCGAGAGGGTTTTGGGACATGAGTCTGTTGAGGAATTAATCCTATCGCCTGAAGAGTATGAATCATCTCATTGCGAATAGCCTTCATTGCAGCAGGGGTGATTCCAGAACCTTTCAACTGCTGTTTGAGGCGTTTCGTTCGCGCGGTTCCTCTAGGACCAGGGGGCCCCGGATTCGAGGCTTCTCCTATTCTGACCGCTAGATAGGGATTCCATCCTATAGCCAGGAGGGTCGCAATGATGTCAAGCATGAAATGCATGACGGCACTGAAAACACAACCAAGCAGAGTCGTTCTGACAGCACTATCTTGAACCTTCTGCTCACTGGTTGCGCCGTCAGAATCAAAGTTCTGACGTCTCTTGGGCCAGGGCAGTCTGCCCTTGCTGAGGGCCTTGACTCGAGCAAGGGCCTTGAGTCTCGCTCGCATGCGATATCTGAGCCTTGGTCGCCTAAGACGGACTCCAGCAACTTTTCTACATCTGAGAGCAAAGCGGAGTCGAGGCTTTTTAGCTTTCGTGACTCGTGTAGGAGCCTTGGGATTGCAGGGGTTTTCAGCTGTAGCAACAGCTGTTTCCCCTTCAGTGCAAGGGAGGACCTTACCTTTGCCACTGGACCAAAGTAGGAGACTGAGGCCCAAGCGACTGCAAAACAAAAGGAACTGCAGCACTGGTTTCTCTGAGTAGGTCTCAAAGGACAGGGCAGCATGCATGGTGACTATGGGTAAGCCCACGGTGTACAGTGTATGCCGCAAAAAGTGTTTGTCAGTAACGGGAACTTCGAGAGTCTTCGTGGGTAAGCCTACGAAACCCTCTTTCTTATGCACACAGGAACAGGGTAGTGCATAAGTCATGCCAGGAGGCACAAAGTTCACTGCCGTCAGGTTGCTGCCAGGTGTCGCCTCCAGGAAGCCGCAGCCCCCAGTAGCGACGACGAGTTCCGCCCATGGCATTGCACTAGTGCCGTGGGAGGGACTGGAACGAAGGCAGCCCGAAGGGCAGTGGTAAAGTGTTTCTCGGATGACACTCTCGCAGCTCTGATTCTGTTGACCAGAGCAGGCAGAGGCATCTCGTACTAGAAAACCCGAAAACAACAGGACCCAAAAGACCCTGAGGGAGGACCGAAACCCGGACCCAAAAGAAAAGGAACTGCGTCCCAGTTGCGAGTCAGCGCTGACTCTGTTTTTCACGGCCATCTTTGGCTCTTGACTTTCTTCTTGAGCTGCCCTTTCTGGCAGCCTCTTTTGCACCATGTGACTAAATTCTTGAAGTGCCCTTCCTGGCATCTTGTGTTGCTTGTCTTGAATTTGTTCTTGAAGTGCCCATCCTGGCATCTTGTTTTGTTCTTGTGCTTTACTTACTTTCCAGCAAGAAGCCCAGGTGCCTTTCGTCGCCACGCCGAGGCGCGGCTCCGCGACGCCCACGAGGAGGGAGGCACCATCGTCGCTTACCTTTCAGGTCTAATGCAACATCGTAGCCCCATCCAAACTTCTACATTAACATAGCCGCACTAGCCTGCTCATTCCCAAATCCGAAATCTCCTTATGCATCCTGTCGACTACTACAGATAGCATGCTCATGTTCCAGGGCTTTTTTTGAGACGAAAGGCGTTTCTGGTTCGGTGTGGGCGATTTTCAGAGGCAGCGCCAACCAAGGCAATTAACGAAGGGTCCCGGGAACTCCAGGTACACCCCCCGTAGCCACCAAAGCTTGAGGATCATCAGGGGCAGCAGGTGTCAGACCACACAAATCCAACAGAACACGTTGCCAGCATTTGCGGGCAACGTTGAGTTGCCTGCACCCCCCAGGGCCAACATAGGTCAGTCTACGTTATAGAGGCCCAACTTACATACGGCAGCAAGTGCTGTGGCGTTTGTTTGTTGGCCCGTCCTCGCGTGAACCAAGCAATGTTGGCTACAGGGCCTGTAACAAACACAGTTCGGAATGTAAATGCAACGGCAAAGTTCTGGTCGATTTACTGGGTTAATGCTAGAGATTCCAAGGACCATGGTGTCCACAGCTACAAGAAGCAAGGTGGAACATGTCATGAAGAAGCTCTTCGCTGTAGCCGACATCGAGGATGCAAACACTTGCTTGCATCCAATGGATTGGCTGGCATCTATCCCAGACATGGCGAGCATGCTGGAGGAGCAGCAACTTCGTGTGCAGAATGTCTTGGCTGGGTCCGGTGGCTGGCGTCCTCCTGCTCATCAAGATGTGTACCCTCCTGGCATTGCTCCGGGAGAAGTCCTGGACCTGCTTCTGCCTACGTGGTTCCTCGGCTTTGGGGAGGCATCCGCTCTCCGTGGAAAGCCAAAGGCCATCAACATTCTCGAGACTGTTCGTAATTTCCTGGATGGAGTTTTCCAAAGTGCCAAGTATCCTCTCAGTGTGTATTTTCCAAGCACATGTGTGGTTGGGGACCCGATTGAGAAGTTCACTGTTTCTCATGCCGTCGGCATGACAAGGAGTGTGGCCACGAAGTGTGTCCTGGCACTCATCGAACAGGCAGGCTTGTCGGATGCTGAATTCGTCGAGTTTGTGCCCTTGATCAAGTCGTGCCTCTACATCAAGTGCACGTTCGAATCGTACTCGTCGGACGAAGACTTGCTGCAAAGGAGCATTCTCAGCAAGATGGTTGTAGCAGAATCAACACGACCTGATATCATCCAGCTCTTCCACAGCTTCTCGCTCAGTGTTGCCAAGCAAGGCCTCGTCTATTCGGCAGTGATCGATTCCAAGATCGCTGACTTCAATCGGCGATCCTCTGTGGATTCGGGTAGAATCTCTGACGCCGAGCGACAAATGCTCAAGTTACTCCCTTTGCAAGACAAGCGCTACCTCTCGGTGCTGAGCCAGCATTGGGACGCCTTCAAGGCAACGGAGAGTGCCATCCCACTGAGGACACTTGTGAAGTGGACGGACAGGGCATTGCCGGCAGACATGTCCATCGGGTCAGAATGGAAGTTGATACTCACTTGCAGTGCACTGAAGAACCTCACATTCCTCATGAGGCAAATTGCAATCTTCCTGCGATCCCTCAAGGAAGCAATGAACACTGCCAAGAAGTCCATCAACCTTGCCTTCCGAGCGCCAAAACTTCGTGATCCGAACCCACAGATCGGGTATGACATGTGCTGCCTGTGGTGTCACTTTGCCACTGACTTCGAAAAGATGTTGGGCCCCACTGTCTTCGCAAAGGCTGAGACACAGTTTCTGCGTGGGCAATTCGACCGAGAAATGACGGAGAAATGCAGAACATGTGATGCAAAGATCGTGGCAAAGGACTTCCGGTTCATTAGTGTGCTCATGGGTACGAACACCAATGTGCAGTCACTGCAAGTGGTGGCGGCCGCGGCAGAGTCGGAACTTGAGCAAGCTCGCCTGAAGGCGGTTACAGCACGGCTCGCCCAGGAAGAGCACTTGTGGCGGGAGTACTTGGATGCCATGAAACAATGGACTACGAAGAACAGTGCGGACCGAACAACTTTCCTGCTCCGGGAGAAGGATGACTTGGAAAAGGCCACGAAGGAGCTGGTGGATGGTTCAACTCCTGTGTACTTTCTTGACAATCCCGGGTTCCTGAGTACCACTGTGCAGTCAGCTGTGCACAAGTTCTCTGTGGCACCAGACCTGTTCCAAGTCATGGTCTGTGACCTCACGAAGCTGGGCTCGGCCTTCAGTAAGTACATTGTCCAGATTGGCACTGCTGTGTCCGAGTTTGTGAATGGCAACCCAAAGTTCACTTGTGGCCTTGTGTTTGCACCCAATTGTGCAGAGTGGGGGTCCGCTTACTCGGAAAAGAAGCTGAACGAGGCTGTGGCCACAGCCGAGACCCAATTGCGCACAGATGAGCTCCACATGTCCGTTCGCCGGGGCACTCTCACTTTTGCCGAATCCTCCATCCCGAACCACTCCCGACGCCGAGGGTTTCATGAGTTCTTCATGGTCGTTTCGGATGTCGAGGAATCCGGGCAGCTTGTTTCAGGATTCTCATCCTCGGCACTCTGGGTACGGACAACGGTTGCCGATGTGCCCCTGTTGAGCACCAGCGAGTACATTGTTCCCGATCCGTCCATGTTGCACTCCGGATCCGGCTTGTCGAAGTCGCAGCGACTCAAGCAGAGTATGTCAGGGCAGCAGCTTTGGCACAAACTCCTGCCACGACTCTGGCATGGGATGCCCACATCAGCATTGGCAAAGCCGGCTGTCTATGTAGACATACTGCCCTATGATTTGTCACTCACGAAGGCACTGCTTCACTTCAACACACAGCCCAAGTCTGTGTTGCCTCAGGGTAAGTTAGCCAGCATTGTTTGGGCCAAAGACGATAGTGGGACTGACCACCGCCGAGGGATGCAGCAGTGGCTGATTTCGGGAACCATGAACTACATGCAGAAGATGGTGGATGACAAGATCCTCACTCTGCCCGGCTACACGCCCAAGATCTACACAGCCATGAAGTCGCCGCAGTACAATGAGGAAGACTTTGTCATGACCATGCCTCTGGTTGAATGCGAAGGGCAGAAGGCTGCCCTGCCATTTCGGCAGGCTTGGCTAGACTCGCCGGATGGCCGCTTCAATGCATGCAAGATTCAGTTTGATGCAGTGGTGGCGGCGCACGACAAGGAGTTCAATGTCTCGGGTGTGCCATTCAAGGGCCAGAAGCGCATGGCTCCACTGGCAGATGAATCCGACCCAATGGAGGCATTGCTGGGCCTGGCCCCAGCCGCCGAAACCAAGGCTCAGTTGGAGAAGCCCCTGGTGGAGATCAGTGCAGCTGACATGGATTTGCTCATCGATGCCAAGAAGCAGCTGTGGTTGTTGGCCAAGAAAAGCACCATCATCAGCTGCAAAAAGCCCTTGCTGCTGCTTTGGGGTGAGTACATCAAGGACGATGTCTTGAAGAAGAGGCAGGAGGCCAACAACGCATGGCTCATGGAGTACAAGTTTGACTCCCCGGACATGAAAGCATTCCATTTCCATGAGCTGGGCAACGTGCCGGCATTCGAAGAGGGCCTCACCACCATCAAGAGCTTCCTCAAGTTCTTGGAGCAGCATGCCATCGTCCAGCCAAGTATGGCATGTCATGAAATCACCGTCGCTGAGGTGGGGATTCAGGGTTCAATGCCTCAGTGTGTCTTTCATGCAATGCCCCGCTATGCTAGGACAGCTACAAGATCAACATGACAAAGGAGTGCTGCTTTGAGAAGAAGCCTTTGCCAGCAAACCAAACCCCATCGGCCAACAACGGTGGCAGTCTGCTGTCTTTCAGTGGGACCGATCTGGGCCAACACTTGAAGCTTGTTCACAGGCTCAAGTATAATTTGACCGACAGCTCCAAGGGAATATTTCCCCAGAAGCCTGGGATTTTCCTGACACATGACATGAAAGTAGAGGCTGGCAAGTTGTACAGGTTGCCCCTCTCGTAGACATTGGACATTGTCTGGCTGACCGTTTGCATGAAGAGTAACTCTCTCAGACACTTGCAGTTCAATTGTTGCCTACTTCACAAGCAGAAGGAAAGCCAGCCCGGTACAGCAGGCAACAACAGGTTCACTGATTGGCCGGTCGGGCATTGGTTGCAGCAGGGTTCTGATTCAGAAAATTGCTTGGGTAATTTCTATGGGTGACCGGAAGTCTTTGCAACAACAGGCTGCCAGTGCCGACATTTTGCTTCCATCAGTGAAGAGTTGCCCAGATGAGATGTTCCGCGCCATGCTGCATGGCCATACTACTGCCTGAAGCCCGTGCATTGAAACGGAACCGAACGGATGCATGCAGGATGGCTGGCTTCACTGTTGTGCTGCAGTATTAGCAAGAATGCCGAGTCTGATTCATGAACATGTCAGATCCCTGTTCTTGCAAAGCCATCTGTGATTCGAGCTGCTGTGGTGTTGTGTGCTTCCAAGCGTCAAATGGCTGCTTTGTGGGTGGGATCTTCTGCCATTGAAGATACTGAGCAAAGTGCACACACATGTGTGCTTAGCTTGGATGAGCCGATGTTCCGGAGCCCTGTGAAGACGAAGGGTTTTGACGTCAAGCCGGAGATGAAGACTCCCAAGATCACAAAGTCTCTGACCCCGAAGAAAGGAAGTCCTGCAGGCAAAGCGGTGATCAAGACTCCCAAGAGCAAGACCCCGAAGAGCAAAAGCCCCACAGGCCCCAAAAGCAAGACGCCGAAGAGGACCCCAACAGCCAATGCCACACCCATGAAGGCGAGCCCGAGCCCTCAGAGCAAGACACTGAAGAGCTCCCCAAAGGCCACACCCATGAAGGCGAACCCGAGCCCTCAGAGCAAGACACCGAAGAGCTCCCCAAAGGCCACACCCATGAAGGCGAGCCCGAGCCCTCACAGCAAGACACCGAAGAGCTCCCCAAAGGCCACACCCATGAAGGCGAACCCCAAGAGCAAGGCCAAAGCCAAATCGGCCACCAAGAGCAAGAAGAAGGCTGACAAGACAGAGTCAAAGATCGTTGCGACTAAGCGGGTGCTGTTTCCTGAAGCCAAAGAAGCAACACCTGAAGGAAAAAATCGGGGCAAAGACAAGAAGCCCCGTGCCAAGAGAGGGGAAGCCCTGACATTCGCTGGACGGCGCCCGCCCATGAACGAACAGGGCCGTGACCTTTTCTTGTCGATCCGGGAGTGCTTCCAGGATGTTAAGAAGGCAGGGATCAAGGGGCCGAAGATGCAGGAGGTCTATCTGCTCTTCATGCAGGCGAAGATCAACTCGGAGGGTTTCAGCTTCGACGATGCCCACAATGCATTTCTGAGGAAGTTTCGGAATGATGTGTGAGCGAGTGTGGCAGCGACAGAGCCAGTCTGACACATCCGACTGGCATTATTGGACAAGTCGGCCAGCATGTGTATACGGCATGCTTTAGCATCATTTGTGTAGATTTCTCCAGGCACTTCGGCTGAGTCTGAGTGGTGTGTGCTTGTTTCCATGCAAATAATGGGTTGAATGCTGTACATCATAAAGCCATCGGCTCGGCCACACAGTCGAGAAATCGGTAGGGGTGATCCGAAGCTTTGTGCAGTCCATCAAGGAAGAAGGAGAGACATTCATTCTAGGTTGTAAGCCATACCATGCCTGTGGTTTTGGTTCAGGCAACAATATGCTTCATAGTACTCTCTCAGATTCATGTTTCGTCGTGTCTTGCACATATTGGCTTTATTTGTTTTCCATCGGGAGGACTGCAGGAGGCCAAGATCCTGACTTGTGCATGTGTGCTAACACACATGTACCCAAAAGGCAAGTCTTAGACCTGACTTACCTTGCCAATCCAAGACTTTGAACGGGCAACATGGGGTCAGCTGCCAGGGTGCATCTTTATCATGGTGTCCAAGTATTATTGTCCGCATGGTTGCATGCCACATGTGTGTACCCGGATGTTCAGAGGCTCCAATTATCGTCGAGAAGTCAACATTCTATCTGCAGATAACATGAGACCTTTCTAAGACAAGACCCTCCAGACAGCACAGCGACCCAGAA
The DNA here is from genome assembly GCA_905221615.1 of Symbiodinium sp. CCMP2592. Taxonomy (NCBI): domain Eukaryota; class Dinophyceae; order Suessiales; family Symbiodiniaceae; genus Symbiodinium; species Symbiodinium sp. CCMP2592. The sequence continues at coordinate 2,053,565 of CAJNDT010006024.1, read as the reverse complement.
ACCTCTGAGCACCCAAGCCAGCTCCTACAATCCTTCTTGGGATGGATCACATGCGGCGCCAGGCACTCATATGGAGCAGAGACATTCACAGTGCTGGGCTCACCTTCGAGGACATGCTGCGCATAGCAGATGGAGTGCAACCGGAACTGGATGGATGCGAGATCTTTTCCGGTGCTGGTAACATCTATACTGCTATGCATTTGCGAGACTTGAAAGCCGAGAAGTACGACATCCTGGAGAACCCCTTAAACGACGCTCTGACCAACTTAGGTGCGACACGTGCCACAAGAATGGTGGCACGTGTCCGCCCTGGTGGGATGGCCTGGATTGCTTGTGATTGCGGCAGCTTCTGTCACCTCTACAGCCAGAGTGGCCGCTCGAAAAGCAACCCAGCTGGTGACGAGACGCGGTTTAAAGTGGAGCAGGGCAATTCCATGGCTCGACTGAGCATTCTGCTGTTTCTGTTGAGCTGGGTCCGTGGGGTTTTCCCCATCCTGGAGAACCCCCAGGCTAATTATTTCTGGAGTTATGAGCCCATCGCTCGCACTTTGTCTTACATGGCCGCCCATGTCACTGTCGCCATCTGCTGCCGCTGTCGCTTCGTTACAGCTCGGGAGAAGGAGAAGAAACCCTATAAGCTTGTTGGCACTGCAAGCTGGATGGGTGACTTAAACTTTCCGTGCAAGTGCAAGAAGGAGCACAAGAAGCTGCATACAAGGAAGGTGGATGCGCATGGAGTTGTGAAGACCACAGGGAAGGCGGCTGTGTTGAAAGCTTCGGGGGAATACCCCCTGAAGATGGCCAAGGCTATGGTGGCTGCATGGATGCTGCACTACCGGAAGCCTCAGCCCACCAGTGCCTCAGATGACGATTGGTGCCGAAATTTGGAGTGAGTTTTCAATGCTTGGACTTCGTCGGTGTGCCTTAATTAGTGCAGCTGTGGATCCACTGCTGCTGACGTTTCGAGGCATCAGAGTGCACATATGGAAAAGAATGGAATTGGAGAGGAACAGAGCAACGAGATTGTTTTAGCTTGTTTGCAGCTGTACTGTTGGATCATATCATCCACACACTCCAACCCTTTTCTTCTGCAATCTTTTTCAGTATCAGGGTATGCAGTGCTGCCAACTGTGTTTGAGAAGAAATGAAATCTAAAGGCTGGAGCTGAATGTTGGCGCAGCTGGCGGCAGAGAGACTTTCTTGTGTGTCATGAGAGCATTCGTTGATGCACCAGTGATCGAAACATCTGTACATCATGGATGAGGCATAATTGGGCATAATTAGTATAGAAGTGCTTGAATCCAACATGTCGGAGTCATGGATGACTTGTCCTTTGGAGGAGTCAGATTCTGCAACCCAGCCGTCTGAGAAACCGCCCCGGAAAAGGTTGAAGCCTGACACTTCTTGGATGAAGCCAAAGTTGGAAGACAGGCAGCCATCCCGGAGGGGACGGCAGCCGACTTCGTCTCAGATGCAGGTGAAGCCAGCAGAAGATGACTGGATGCAGCCTCCGGTGGATGATTGGATGCAGCCTCCGGTAGATGATTGGATGCAGCCTCCGGTCGATGAGGCAATGCCGCCGCCGTGTGTGCCAGAGGCAGCATCTTCACAGCCAGTTGTGACGGAGATCATGAACATATGCATGCCCTTGCTAAAGGTTCTGCCCAAAGAAAGAGATCACGACAACGTCTACAGTGCTCATGGGAAAGACATTGATAGGATCACACAAGCACTACGAGGCAAGTGCGGATGCAAGAAGAATTGCATGACGAAGTTCTCGGTGAAGCAGGTTAAGGTTTTGGCTTCTGCATGGCATGACCTTTCGACGGCCACACAGTACCAGGTTTTGTTCAACATGTTCAATGGTGAGAAGTGCAGTGAGCAGGTACGTGACATGGAGACCACAAATTCTGCAATGAAGCGGAAACAATGGCAGCTTGATGGTCGGGATGTCTGCTTCAGGGCTTTTTGCCGACTGCTGGGCCATTCCCCCACCACTGTACTGCGAATGATGCATGGGGATCCCGACCTTCGCAAAAGTGGTTTGGACAATATGCCAACTCGCCCCCGTCCACACCCTCAGCAGGACATTGTCCATCATTTCCTTATGGACCAGTACATGAGTGCTGCCGAAACATTGCCTGAGGTCATGCAAGGGGATGGCACAAGCTTTGCTGAGCAAGCATTGGACACAGATGGCTCACAATCTGCAGCTCCCTCGGAGACTTTCCAGAAGTCGTTTCTGTGGAACTTGGACACTTCAATCCCCGAGCGGGTTGTTGCACTTTTTGGCAAGGGTGATGGCAGAATGCAAGCGCCCCTCCGGTTTTTGCCACCAGGTCAGATATCTGACCTCTGGTATCAGTTTCTGGCTTGGTGTCAAGCCCAGCGTGCACAGCTGCAGCCACATGAACGTTCAGATTCCGATTCGCAGTTCCAGATCCCTTCATGGAGCACATTTATGCGTGTGTGGCACCAATACTGGTACAAGCAAGTGCTAGATTTCAGACAGAAATCATCTCATGCCGAATGCACTGTCTGCTGGGAGGCAAAACAGCTGCTGCACAGTCAGGGTTTACCTTTGCATGAACGTGTGCGCCATGCAGCTGCATGGCGTGCACACTTGGCCTGCCAGTATGCTGACAGGCTTCTCTACTATTACATCCGGTATGCATCCCGTGCAAAAGCTGGACTGCTGAGTCTTGTTTGTGACTCTATGGACAAGGCCAAATTTGCATACCCGAAGATGAACTACGATCGCCTTCCCAAATCAGTTGAGGGGCTTCATCGACCTCGCTTTGTGTTGACTGCTGCAATGTGCCATGGCCATTGCTTGGGCATCTTCGTCTCTGATGATGAGACCCGGCCAGTTGTGAACAAGATTGATGTCGTTGTGTGCCCCTGATGCCCCATGTTTCAGTGATTGTACTGTGTGTTCGATCTGTGAACCCAGGAGTCAGTCAAGCACGGAGCCGATCACTTGGTGGAAATCATCAACCGTGTTGTGCAGAAAATTTCCGAGAAGGGCGATCCACCAAGCCACTTGGTGCTGCAGTCAGATAATACTTGCAGCTTCTCGAAAAACTCGACTACCCACTTGTACTTTTCGTATCTGGTCGCAGCGGGAAAGATGCAGACTGTGACCGCAAACTACCTAGTTCGTGGTCACACTCACGAGGATATCGACGCTCTTTTTGCAGAGTTTCTACCGGTGCTGCGAAGGTCAAGTTTTGATTGTCTGCAGGATGTTCTAGACATCATGCAAGCCGCAATGCAGGCCCGAGCTGAAAACTGCGGCGAGGCACTTCTGGTGCAGGACAGCTCGGATATCCGTGCCTACGAAGACTGGCTGTCCACAATGGGAATCAAGCTATCCAGTGCATTCATGCCGAGGAAGCCAAAAGGACAAGATCATCTGCAGGACGTTCCTCATTCGTACATCTACAAAAGGCGAATGGACCTGACAGCTTTGGAGATGTCAAGACTTCCACGTGCAAGCAAAGAAGGTGATACCAAAGATGTGTTTGTAGTCTGCAAAAGCAGGATGCTGGACAAGGACACCCATCCTCCGGTCTTGGTTCTTCCACACAGTCGCCTCGGCAGACTTCCTCCTTTCCAGGACATTCCCCTGGTGCCGCGTCAAACCGTGTCCGACCAGAGGCGAAAGGATTTGATAAAGCTAGCAGGTGTGGTGGAGAGGGCGCCCTTCAGCCGGGGAGCCGGCTCTGATGCTCTGAAGAAGTTGGCATCAGGAAGTTATCAGCCGGAGAAGTCACCCCTGCCATGGTTTGAAGCCGCTGGCAGCATGCTTCCCCCGAGCATGTTGTCCAGGAATGAGCTGTTTCCTCATCTGCCAGAGGCAACATGGCCCATGATGGCAAAGTTTCGATGACCTGCCGGCCTCATGCAGAAAGTGTGTGTGTGTGTGTCGGTGCGAATGCAATGTGCGATTTGTGTAAACATTCTGGGGACATGCTATTCAAGTGACTTCCGCCCCATACAAGTGTTTAAGGCCTGGCTAGGATGGCTTGTGGCAAGCTCACAAATTTACTGGTAGAGCATGCTGTCTTATCATGGTGCATTGCTTCCCAGGAAGTAGACACACATGTTAAAGAGCTTCTGCAATGCTGTTGATCGAACATGCTTGGAACGAGAGCAGGGATAATTAACAGGGTGTCGTAAACCTAAGTTTTCGAACCCCCACCCATGATTTCGAGACGCCCAGGCGTTTTTCGAGACACAATGCAGCCACCCTCCCTTCCCCACATTCTACTGCAGAGGAGTTGCCGCAAATCATGGACATCCAGAAGGCTTGCCTGCATCAAAGGTGGGTAGTAGGCTGTCAGTTAAGCTTTCTGGCGCTGTGATAGCGCATGGTGCATGTTATTTGCTGTCGGAAAGAAATCACAGCTCAGCTAAGCATTCTGGCGCTGTGATAGCGCATGGTGCATCTTATTTTCTGTCGGAAAGACATCAGGCGCTGTGAAAGCGCACACACACATGAAGATGCAGCGACTATATCGAAGTAGAAAAGACACTGATTCAACCGGCAGGCCAGCCTTCAATGAAAGCCGAAGATCAGAGTGCTCAGGCCTCAGAGTGCATAGTTTTGTCAAGAAAGGTGCATCACTGAAGTGGATTCTGTTGGCGCAACAACATGCAGCAAGCACTGTCCTGTGCTGCACACCAAAGGCTCAAGAAGGTTTCTGAGTTCATGAACTACAAAGATCATGGCAGCTTCATCGAGCGGTGAGGTTCTTGGGCCCTTGTCATCGATGGTCAACTATATGCAGAAGTTTAAATCCATCACAGTTGCACATAGGAACAAGTAGCCTCGCCCTCGCTGACAAGCCATGTCCGGACGCGGGCAAGCCGGGTCGTCGAGCTGGGAGTATGGGTCGAGCTGGGACGGTTGGGACTACGGCTATGGTGGCTCCTGGGATGAAGGTGAGGAGCAAGGAGAAGAAGTGGGAAAGGGTAAAGGTGGTGGAAGGAGGACGACGGTGCAGGCAAAGGGCAGGCAGGGCGGGATGGCCCTGCGTGCCAGGTTCGAGGACGGAACCCAGGAGAGGACACGGACCCAGGCTGAGCGTGAGGCGATCAGGGCTCCGCTTTTGAGAGACATAAAGGATCTCAAAGCACGGCTGGCGACGGCTCAGTCCGAAGGGGATCATGCGGTCCGCGAGCTGACTCTGTGCCAGGCAGGGCCGGGCAGGGAAATCCTATCATTCGCGGTCCCCAGAACAAACCTTATCTTGGGCAGGGCTTCAACAAAGACTACAAGCAGAGGGCCGAGATGGCGGAGGCCACTAGTTTGTGTTGGTGTTGTGCAAGTGAAACTTGTGTCCAATGCCTTGCTTGTTTCCAGGGCCGACTGCGCCAAGCGAATCTGGACCTCATGGCGGCCAAGGCGGCAGAGGAGGCCTTTACTGCCCGGTTTCCACACAGTTTGAAGCTCATTCAGTTTGTGGTTCCTTCCAGGTCCTTGAAACTTCGAAAGCCGACTATAAAAAGCAGCTTGAGGCATGGTAGCCGTTCACAATCACAGGCCATTCTTCCTGCAAGCCCTTTTCTGAGGATTGCAAAAAGATGGTCACAAGCCTGGAGGCGATTAGGGGTTCGGTGTTGGCAAGTTGTGCACTGCAGAAGTGTCACAGTGTCCACAGGCTTCCCTGACGGCGAAAGAGAAGGAACTCCATGCAGCCCAGGAAAGCATTCCGGGTCCATACAATCTACCGTATGTTGGAGAATTTCATTTTGACAGGCGTGCAGTGACGAAAAGGACAAAGAGCTGAAGGAAGCCCAGGCGGGTCAAGACAAAGTGAATGCAATGCAGAAGTGTCACAGTGTCCACATTCTTCCCTGAAGGCGAAAGAGAAGGAACTCCGTGCAGCCCAGGAAAGCATTCCGGGTCCATACAATCTACCGTATGTTGAAGAATTTCATTTTGACAGGCGTGCATCGACGAAAAAGACAAAGAGCTCAAGGAAGCCCAGGCGGGTCAAGACAAAGTGAATGCAATCTAGCATATGTTGCAGAACTGTCACAGGCAGCGCTGCAGCAGAAGGACAAAGATCTCCGTGCAATCCAGGCAAGCAGTGAACACGATCTTGCTTTCACAGTTACTGTGATGTGCTGCTAGGAGAACAAGGCCAAGTGGAAACTCGAAGCACATGCCATGAAGCATGCTAGGAAGGCCGGATTTATTGTTAGTTAGTGAGTTGGACTGCTTCGTTCACTTTGCTATGTCAGGAAGTTGCACGCATGGTGGAAAACGACATGCTGGTGCGGTGCAACACTCTGATGGCCCGGAAGGCCGAGCAACATGACTGATTGGGGCTCCGACAGCTTTTGCATCTGGCAGGATGATGAGATTCAAGTCCTCCAGCATGAGATCAAAGAATCGCAGGCCCCAGACACACATCAGGAAATTGCACAATGTTTGCTTTTGCATTACCGACTGCTCAACTCAGACTTCACTGCCAGGCTTTGGTCTCAGACGCTTTGAAAGTTCTTTCCAATGCCAAGGAGATGAAGACTGAGGCTCCATACATTCTACTCCCACTCCATAGTAGCTTATGTGCCTTGCAACAACCTGATCTGTAGGCAGCAGAGGCAGAGGAGCCATCACCCACGTCACCGGCAAATGCAGTGGCCCCACTCAAGTTGGCATTGGGTATCAGTCCTACTTCATTGCTCACCCTCAGGCCTCCGAGCGATCCTCGACCACCGAAGTGGCGGCTGCCTGAATCAGAGAGCTCAGACAGACTGGATGTCTAGATGGTGCCTGCCCAGGCGTCGAGACAGAGTGACTCAGAGTCGTCAGACGCAGGAGACTCAGAAGCATACATGAAGATCAAGTCAGTGGTGTATGTTATGTTGCAACAAGGTCCGATCAAAACGAAAGCGCTCAGACTCACAGTGACAGGCAGGGACCCTAGCACATGCAGCCAGCACACGTGTATGTTCAGCTTGCCACAAAAGCTTCAACAGTTGAGGGGTGTCCCGCAAATCAAGGCCATGACACGAAGTTTTCACTGCCAGTGCAGGGACCTCATTATGCGGTAGTTCTCACACGACACAGACTGAACCACAAGTCGCTCTGGAGTGGGATTCTGAGGTCTGTCAGCCGATTCACGAAGCTGCAGCTGCCGGCTGGCCGATTCACGAAGCTGCAGCTGCCGGCTGGAAAAGTCAAACAAGCACGGTCAGTGAGATCGAGATTGTGTAGGTGTGTATGTGTGTGTGCACCTGCTGCTAGCAACAACGAATTACTCAGCTTTGCATGTGCTAAAAGCTGCGGTTGCCAAGGTCCCAGCAGTTCATCGAGATCTGGCCTGGGCTCCGACATGAATCTGCAGTCATGGTCCTGGTAAACTCTGCTTCAGAACCACTGGCATGTCCGACACATGACTGTGGAACATCATGCTGCATTGCCAAGTTCAAATTCTGGAATGGTTCTATCCTAACTTCGTATCGAAACTGCTGCATCCGAGGTCGGGGCTCTGCACTGCTGACCGTGCTGATGCTGGCATAGCCTCAGAAGAAATGCTGTGTTTGGCAAGCGGTGAAAAAGGGAGGGGAGGGGAGGGGAGGGGAGGGGAGAGGGGAGGGAGGGGTGGGAGGGGAGGGGGAGGGGAGAGGGGAAGGGGAGGGGTGGGAGGGGAGGGGAGGGGAGGGGAGGGGAGGGGAGGCTTGGAAATTTGCGCCATCGCAGCGCCTCTTTGCGCTATCACAGCGCCTGTTGCATCCGTGCTGTCACAGCACTTCTTTCTGCACTATCGCAGTGCCTCTTCTTTTTGCACTATCACAGTGCCTCTAAATTTGATTTGCGCTATCGCAGCGCCTGTTGTTGCTCCTCTGTGGTGCACTATCCCAGTGCCTGCATTGCTGTGTCTGTCCTAGTGCTCCAGGCCTCTTCTTAGGACGAACTGGTTGCCGAGCTTACCTGCAGGTTCCTTCAGAGATGATGCCTGTGGTAGACTTTAGAGGTGTAGTACTAGGGTCTGGGCTAGGGTTTCTAGTTTCAAATTTAAGGCAATTTAGGGCTTTTGGGGGGTTTCAGGTGGGAAGTTGAGGTGGGCCCGGGGAGATTTATGAATAGTGGGAGGTCCTTAATCTTGATGGTTACCATGCCATGAAAATCCCTCAGCTGACGGCCCTTGACATGAGCAAATCTGTGGGGATGGCCAAGACGCCCTGGGAATCCTACCTTTAAGAGCTCCACTCTTTAGAAGCCTGCAGCAACTGGCATTCCAAGCTGAATTTCATGGTGTCTGTGTGACCAACAGGACAATGAAACAGGCATGGTTGTGTTGTTTTCGAAATGTCGGGTTCCAGCTGTTCGCCCACACCCACCCATGTGCCAGGTGTGTGTGCATGCATGTAGTATGTGTATTAATATATATATATATATATATATATATATATTAGCTTGTCAGCATGTTCTCTCACAGGCCCAAAAAACTCTGGGCATCAGGCTCTTGGTTTCTTTCAACCACCTATGAAATTTGCCAACGATTCTTCCAAAACACAGTGGCAATAATGACCAGAAGCAGGCCGAACCTAAGATTTACGATTTCCCATTCTTACTTGGTACCAAGTAAGAATGTAAAATCTTATGCACACATATCTGAGGACTACATGTGTGAAAGCAATGAGAGAGATAGATTGGAAATCGAGGTTTTGAGCTTCTCGGTGGTGTTCCACTCTTACTGGGTACCAAGTAAGAGTGTACAATCTTCATTTTTGTAGAGGACTACATGATCAAGTACCGAAAAAAACAAACTATCACTTGCTATTGGCCAAACTATCGGTTGTAATGACTGTTCCTTGCAAGACTTGTGCTAGGAATGCGCAACAGCTTAGCCTTCCAGTCTTAAAGCGCTTACAAGGAACACATTTCGGACACGGCCCTGGACATCATTGAGGCAGGCGGGGTGTTCACCCAAGAGGACATCCAGAACCAGTGGCTCCCGCGCCACATTACAGAGACCCCGCTCCTGGACAGTTTAATGGAGCAGGTCCCCGTGACCTTCCACGATTTCTTGGTGGACTAGTTTCACTGGCTGCCTCCTGTGATGGCTTCATTTTTGACCGCAGTGCCGCAAGGCTGGATTTTGACGCAATGCAGAAAACGTCGAGCTGGCGCATGGGCATGATGTGTCGTTTCGGATGATCAGGGAGGCAAGCATTACGTGACGACATGTGACATGTTCTTGTTCGATTTGGTGGGTTTGTGTTTGACAGCACCAAGCGTGATGCTTAGCTTTGCGTCTTGCGAAGTTACTTAAAACCATAACGGCGCCCAAAAGAACTGCAGGAGCTGTCGTCACGCAGGGCCTGCTCTGCGGCTCTGCGCAGTAGCTGGCAAAGTTGGCAAGCCCAACCGCCTGGGAGGCTTTGGGCTGCCCATTGCCAGGGGCTGCCTCAAGTTTATAATAGTTCATGCAGAGTTTAGGGTTCAGGCTGGCAGAAGGGTCTATGCCTTGGGGAAGGCGCCAAGGGAAGGAGCGTCAGTGTTGCGCTTTTCGGAGCTCTGTGCAGCGCCGAAATTCAGGGGGGCAGGCGATCCAAGAGCACGAAGCCGGAGCGAAAGGAGGAGTCTCAGCGATAAGCTCTACAGAGCCAAAAGCTACGGAGCCAAAAGGAAGAATAGATATGGTCACAGCGGCTCCGGCAGAAAGCGATCTTCAAGATTGCAACCGGGGTCGCGCATACTTGCGCGACCTCGTGGCGCGGCACACTGAAGCCTCCCACGAGACCCCGCCGCTCAAAGCGGCGCGGACGGGCCCATGAACAAGTGCAAAATCGAGAGCCTAGCGCGAAGTATGTAGACTGTATTAACCATTTTGATCACACCGTTTTACTTTAGAACTCAGAGTACGCTATTGACCGAAGATATATGGCCCGCCTCTCATGCGGCACAGGCTTAGGCTCCTGTACTTGACAGAGCCTCGCGTCATGTGACGCTCAATACCTTAAGCCAGACGAGCGGAAAGCCGGAGCCAGCCACTTGCCAAGTCATGGAAAAGCCAGGTGCAGACGATGTGCCGTGCTCTGCCCCCTGCCCTGACCTGCCTGCTCTGCCCTGCCCCTGCCCTGCACTGCCCTGCCCTGCCCTGCCCTGCCCCGCCTCTGCCCTGCTTGCCCTGATTTTGGGACACCGCCAGACCAAGCCACAAACCTTGAACAAAAACCCTAAACCCGACAAAGGTCATAGACTGGGTGGGCGGGTAGGGCGAGAGCGTTGAACCCAGGCGCACACCACAACACACGTCTCGCGTGGTGGTGTGAGCGGAGAATCGACACACCCCTAAACCCTAAACCCTAAACCCCTAAACCCCTAACCCCTAAACCCCTAAACCCTAACCCCTAACCCCTAAACCCCTAAACCCTAAACCCTAAACCCTTAAACCCCTAAGCCCTAAACCCCTAAACCCTAAACCCTAAACCCCTAAACCCTAACCCCTAAACCCCTAAACCCTAAACCCCTAGACCCCTAACCCCTAAACCCCGAAACCCTAACCCCTAAACCTCTCTACCTATTATAATTTAAACCCTATAGTCTTCGTGGCTCTTGTCCATAACTCGTGGCTCTTGTCCATAACTCGTGGCTCTTGTCCATAACTCGTGGCTCTTGTCCATAACTCGTGGCTCTTGTCCATAACTCGTGGCTCTTGTCCATAACTGGTGGCTCTTGTCCATAACTCGTGGCTCTTGTCCATAACTCGTGGCTCTTGTCCATAACTCGTGGCTCTTGTCCATAACTCGTGGCTCTTGTCCATAACTCGTGGCTCTTGTCCATAACTCGTGGCTCTTGTCCATAACTCGTGGCTCTTGTCCATAACTCGTGGCTCTTGTCCATAACTCGTGGCTCTTGTCCATAACGTGGCTCTTGTCCATAACTCGTGGCTCTTGTCCATAACTCGTGGCTCTTGTCCATAACTCGTGGCTCTTGTCCATAACTGGTGGCTCTTGTCCATAACTCGCTGTGGGACGGTTCCTCGCCTTTCAATTTGGGTCGGTCGCCTTTCAATTTGGATGTTGTCGCCTTTGGTTGCCTTTCAATTTGCGATCGGTTCGTTCATTGGATTTTGTCGCCTTTGGTTGCCTTTCAAATTGGGTCGTCGCCTTTCAATTTGGGGTTGGTCGCCTTTACACGATGTCATCTCCAGAATTGCTTCTTGGAAATGTTGGCATTCGATCTATCATAGGACTGCTCTTGTGTGAGTAAACTTGTTTGTGCGACTCGGTGCAGTGTTGCTTGGTATTCGATTTCATGTGTATATATAGTTTTCATCATAAGACTGTCTTAGTCTTATCCGAGTAAATATGTTTGAATGAACAACCGAATCGGTGCAGTGTTGCTTAGTATTCGATTTCATGTATGTATAGTTTAAGTATGTAAAATCAATGTTCCCCGAATATAAAAGAAGAAAGGGTTTCTTCTCAATGTGGGGGGAACCTTTGGGTGGGTGGGATTTCTTCTTAAAACCAACTTGACTTGAAATTTGCTCGACCAGAGTTGCTGAACCCCTAAACCCTAAACCCCTAAACCCCTAACCCCTAAACCCCTAAACCCTAAACCCTAAACCCCTAAACCCCTAACCCCTAAACCCCTAAACCCTAAACCCTAAACCCCTAAACCCATAACCCCTAAACCCCTAAACCCTAACCCTTAAACCCCTAAACCCTAAACCCCTAACCCCCAAACCCCTAAACCCTAAACCCTAAACCCCTAAACCCATAACCCCTAAACCCCTAAACCCTAACCCCTAAACCCCTAAACCCTAAACCCTAAACCCCCACAACAATACCCAGGACCCTTTGGGTCCTCCGATGAGGCCACCTTGGACTCCAAGGGCGGCCTACTAGTTCCCGAGGGGGAGGTGGACGGTTTGGGGATTCTAGGGTTCAGGGCTTTGGGTTTGGGGTTCTAGCGTTCTAGAGTTCAGGGCTTAGGGTTTACGGGTTTAGGGGTTTCGGGGAAAGGGGTCCAGGGTTCAGGGTTTAGGGTTTGGGGCTTAGCGGAAAAGAATATATAGTAGGTCTCTAGGGATTTCGTCGGAGGGGTTCAGGGTTTAGGGTCTGGGGTTTAAGGTTTTGGTGGATCTCCCGGGATTTCTACAGGGAATTAGGGCGTTGGGGTTCAGGGTATAAGGTTCACAGGGTTTAGGGATTAGAGTTCAGTCATTTCGAAGGGGGATTCAGGGTTTAGGGATCGAGGGTTTCGGGTTTTCGGTCTAGGGCTACTTATTACTTAGGGTTGAGGGTTTAGGTGAGAGAAGCGGTTAGATGTATAGGCCTCTAATGTGAACCCTGAGGGACCCATATGGGTATGGTATGGTATGTTATGTAGGTAAGTATGACTGAATGAATGTATGTATATGTCTAAAAAATCAGCAGTTTTCGTAAAGATGTATTTTCGGCCACCAAAGCCCTGATGTAGAAGTCTGAAAAGATGACAGTACAAACAATCACTTCCTCATTATATACTTGTACTACTACTATTGCCTACCTGAAGGCCCTATTCGACGCCTAATTAAACCTGAACCCCAAAGCCCTGAACCCTGCAAGCCCAATCATATTTCCCAGGTCTCCGTGCTCTATTGCTTAAACACGTAAGCCTGGAAGCCCTACTTGGAGGATATTGGAGGATCATATATTATAAGTACCTTAATTGGAGTTAACTATATCTATACTTACTTCGCTTATATCCTTAGTTACTAAGTCGCTTACTTTATTTATACCCCTGGTTACGAAGTCCCATGATCCACTAAGTACAGCCCAAGTCATCGTACAGGTCTCCGTGGTCTACTACCGGGCAGGCTACAGCCCGGATGATTACCCGAGCGAGTCAGAGTGGGCTGCGCGCAAAGTCCTAGAGCAGTCAGAGGCTCAGTCGATGCCTCTCTGCGGCCTTTCCAAGTTTTCTAAGAGGGTTCTGTACCCGGTTCTAGAGGGGTCTGACAAGGGCTGCTAAAAAGCATGGAGTCTTAAACGCTTGGGTCTAGGATGATAGTAATGATAGTAATCTAACGACGGGCCAGTAACCAGGCATGGCTAGGTATGTAGCACTTACATCATAGCTGCCTTAGTTTTCTCTTTGTCAAGTAGTATGATGGCATGGGCTCCTATACGCCTGGAAGATCGTGCAAGTGTTTGTGGGACTGCTGCTTGTATGTAAACAGTAGGAGCAGGCTGTCAATGTGGAGGTCATCAACTTGCCGAATGTTTCTGCCAAAGGGGCTTCGGAGTGTAAGATTTAGGATGGTAGCTATTGACAATTAGCTGACAGTGAATCAGCACTTGCCATGAAAACTGCGAAACTGTGATGATGAGGTCCATGGCGATCAAGTGCCCCTCTGTGGACTACCAGCTCGTCGGAGCAAAGAAGGCGTGTGTGAGGGTGTAGGGGTTTGGGGTTTAGGGTTTACATCCCTGAGCTTCCTCCTGACCTCCAACCTTAGCGCCAACCTTGCGGTAACTGCATGCCCAGCCTTCGCAGTCAACCCGGTCTTTGGTTTTGGCTGCGCTTTGCTTTCGGTTAATTGTCACGGTTTGCAAGACAGAATGTACATGAATTCAGGTTCTGCGGATTGAACACGATTCTTCAGGCTTTGAGTACTTCGGAAGCAGGTGCAGCAAGCACTCGCTCGTCCCGGCGCCGTCGAGAGGCATGGAGACTCGCTTCGGGGTGTTAGCGGCTCAATCGGGTGGGGAAGTACCCTAAATCTTAAACCCTAAGCCCTATTGCCTCGATACCCTATCAACCCTGAAGCGGGTTCAAAAAGCAACAGTGTCTCCTTTGGGATTGCAGCAAAGACTTCAAGGGGGTGACACGCTTTAGAAGTGCAGGGTCTGGGAATTTTAGGTTGAGGGTGCTTTAAGGGTCGCTCTCGTTGTTTAAACGCCGAGCCCCAAAGCCGAAACCAACGAAGCTTTGCTCCCTCTTTCCCAAGTAGACGAACCCTGAAAGGGTTTAAGGTTCATAAAAGAAACCGTACGGGGGGTATAGGTTTACTCTTGAGGCTCAAGGGTCATGTGGTGCTTAAGGTCAACGAATGGCGGAAGCTTTGGCTTGAGATCCAGCCGATGCTTCGCCCGTCCTCGGGGCTTCCGGAAATGCTACTACAGGGGCTCAAAGAGTGACCACTACTATTTTGGGGGGTTCCCTAGTATAATTATAGTATGCTGCGCCCCCAAACCCTACTCTAATTCTTAAGGCCCTTATATTACGCTTGAAGGATTCCTTCGAGCCTTAGGGCCCTCTGACTTTTGCCGAGCTTATTGATGTGCTGGCTTTAGGGCGAACACCTATATGCCTATGTGGTATTTTACCCTTGTAGGTTTCATGGATCTACAAGGGTTTCTGAAGGCTCATTCAGTTTTTCTGGAAGCCCTGACCTCTTCCACTGGGCCCTCGCTCTGGGCCATGGCGGGCATCGGAAGCATGACGATTCCCAGGCTGCTTTGGTGCAATGATGTGAGAAGTAGGACCGGGCCGACGGGAAAGAACCCAAGGCAAAGGGCAGTTTTCAGAAAGAGAAGTCCTGAGTTCAGAGATTGTCGCTCCTTGAGTTGTCGATGAAATTAGGGGATTCGGAAGTGTCGATGCGCTCTCTTTCCTCGGCAAGTCGCTAGGAGGGTCGGGGGACTTAGTTACTGGTTATTTTAAGGACTTGTAAGTACCGTAACCCCGATTAGGGTCCCTTTTAGGGTACTTAGAAGTCTACTTACTACCTACTTACTAAGTCCCCCGACCCTCCAAGCGAGATCAAAGTCTGAAGCTTCTCGGAAGTCTTGCGAGTTTTATCTCACATGCAGACGTGTGTGAACGTTCCAGTTCTGTAAAGATTTAGGGTTTAGGGTTTCGGTAAGTTCAGAGTTTCGGGAAGTTGAGGGTTTACGGAAGTTTCGGATTTAGGGGAAGTTTCGGATTTATCGAAAGTTTAGGGTGTAGGAAGGGTATCCCAAAGCCCGATGCCAAGCCGAGGTTCAGTGCAGCTACGGCAACCCCGGAGAATGTGATGGAAGCCTTGCGCACACAAGGCTGCGCCATCATCGAGGAGTTCAAAGTACTATAAACCCCTAAACCAAACTAACCAAGCCCGAAGAAGTACCAACAAAAATGTAGGAGTTGAGCCCTGCAGTGTACTCCTGAAGCCCTAGCGCGCCAAACCCTCCCTTACCCCGCAGCACTAAGAAATCCCACACACCCCCCATCCAAGCCGCAACAACCCTAAACCCCAAACCCTTAACACTACAAACCCTAAACCCTAAACCCCTATAAACCCTAAACCCTACCCTAAAACCCAAAGAATCCCTGTACCCTGCATAGGAGTTGATCCCTGAGAGCCGCATGGCTCGCATCTCCGGGGAGCTCGAGCCCCACGTGGCCGGCCGCGCCGTGGCCGCCGACGGGGCCGGCGCAGCCGAGCTCGGACTTGGCTTAGGGTTTTGTAGTAGAAAGGGCTCAAAGATAGGGTTCCCTTTAAGGGTACTGTAGCGTTTTGTAGTAGCTAGAGCCGTTTAATGAGTACAACAGGGCTCAAAAAGTAGGGTTCCCTTTAAGGGTACTGTAGGGTTTCGTGCCTTGTAGGGTCCAGGTTTAGGGTTTAGGGTCTAGGGCCTGGATACCCCAAGTGATCACAGCTGATTGTGGTTTCGTGCTGGCATTTTTAAGTAGGCAGCATTGTAGGCTTGAGGGTTCACGGGTGTTTGGGAAGGTTTTGGTTCACAGTTTTAGGCCCCAAACCCACGAAGTTTCGAGGCTTTTAGGGTTTAGAGTTTAAGGTTTAGGGTTTGGGTTCAGGGTTCTGGGTCCAGGGTTTAGGGTTTGAGGGACTCTGCACGCTGTTCGGAAATGCTACAAGAGTTGCATCAGGCCCTCGCACAACCTAATACATCATGCATCCTCAACAGAGAAATCTGAATCGAGCACCGAATTCTAAAACAGAGTACCACTGACCTTGCAGAACCTGAGAGCGGGAGACTGAACGGGTGTAGGCGCAGGACGCAGGGCCATTCCGCAACAGGCTCGCGAAAGCTCGCGGGGGCACCTCTTCACAATATGGGAGTTTCCGAAAACAGGGGATCCTAATATAGTGCCCTAAATAGTAGGATCCTTATTTGTAAAAACCCCAAAATCAGGTACCCCTAATCATATGACCCCTAAACACGGAACCCTATATTGTAAGCCCTCATGGCTTCCTGTGCAGCTGAGGTAATGCTGCCTGAGCATGCGGACTTCATGGGAAATCGTACAAAGCGCATGCTCGGGGCCACTTGGACACCAAGCTTCCACGAGTAGCTGAACTTGTGGGTCAAAGTTTGGGCTTTAGGGATCCTAGTGATGTTTAAGTTGGCGTTTTAGGTCTTGATGAAACAGTGGGCCTTCTGCCTTGATCCCACCCTTCGCTTTGCACAAAGCCTCAGGCTCTGTAGCGTAGATACGCGAGCTCTTTCATCTCCCTAGTGGGGGAAGAGGTGGATGCTACTGTACACTGGATTCTTTTTTATTCACAAGTTCTGCCCAAGGAGCCAGCGCCCCTCCGCATGAAGCCATCATCCATGCTCCTAACCTCGACAGGGCACAGCCCAACCTCACGCAGAGTATAGGTCACCTCTACATATCCCCAACACGTACGGAGCTTGCACAGCTAGACTGAGGTGCAGGCTATGTGTTCACACAGGCACCCGAAACTGAGCTCCGAACCTTTCTGCAAAATCTCTGAGGCAGTGTCTCTTTTGTGCTGAGGTCCTCGGCAAGGCCCCGAGTATCTGCGAGCTGGCTGCGCACCCCACGGTGCTCAGCGTCGCAGAGGCGCTGCTGGCGCCCTACTGCGAGCCTTTGTCATAGTTGGGTAACATTTCAAATTTTTATGGGTATTTGAACCCAATAAAGGACTAAAAAATGTACATTTTAATCCTATCCCAACAATGAACTAGGAGCGCATCCAGCTGCACATCGGCATGTTCCGGCGCCTGTGTCCAGGAGACTTGGGCAAGACGTGACTAATGTAGGAACCTGATTTAAAAACCCTGGGCCTATAACCCCAAAATAGTAGTAGGGTTCATATAAGGAACCCTGATAAAGGCCCAAGGTTTCTTAATCAGGTTCCTACATGAGCCGGATGGGAAGTTCTCAGGTGTAGAACTCATGACCTCTCACCTGCATCCTGTTGCTTAGAGACACACCCAAAAGGATCCCCCACCCCTGAATGGTAAATCCTGGCCCATTTCAGGGTTTAGGGTTTCCCAAGACAATCGGGCCCAGGATCCATCCACCTGAAAAGCTCGAGAAGTTACGGTTTATCTAGCGCCGCAGATCCAGGGGCTCGGGGGGCAATGTTTCTCGGTTGAGTGTTTGGGTCCTTTTCTGGTGCTTTAAATTCGGATTGTCTGTGAGGCAGGCCTTCAAGTCTTCATGGGTATCTCATTTCCGAGGCCCTGGAAAGCCCCCAGACTAGTTGGCATTTTGTTCGAAGAGAATGGAGACGAAGAAGCACCTGCATAAGGAGCTTTGGGCTTTAAGGCTTTGGGATTTTCGGGCTTGGGATCTATTCTAGAGAGCGTCCCGCACGCTTTTCATAGGGTTTAGGTTTATGGTTTGTAAGTTTTAGGGTCTATGGTTTATGAGGTTTTAGGGTAAAGTTTAGGGTTTATGGTTTACAAAGCCTTGTCTGCAGGGGAGGGCAAGCAGCCCTTGCATCAAGATCGCCACAGCGTCCCTGCCATGGAGCTGAAGCCTGGTCGGGGTGAACCAGGCCCGAGAAGAGACATGCCCTACGTGAGCTCTAGGGTCCCTTTTGGGTGCTTAATGTAATGCGGCACCTAATATGTAGGGTTCCCCAAAAAGGGACCCTAATTTTGACAGCCATCCATCTAAATAACATCCGCTCCTGAATATGATTTCCTCATTTAAGTCTGTATAAACAAAGGGTACGTTTTTTTCTTGAAGGGTCCCGGAATGCCCTGATCAGAAGGACATGACTGAAAGCGGACACTAGAGCTTTAAGCAGTCAAACTTCGGTAGCCGCAAACCCTTCATCTGTGCCCGGGTTTCTCCTCATTCACCGGCCGGACAACGCGTTAAGTCTTTCAAAATGCTTTCCGGAAGCAGGGAGCAACCTTTCGATTAATACACGAGCTGTGAAGTCCAGATCCAAGACGTCACAACAGGCTATTGCAGCCTAGGCAACTCTCCAAAGAGACCGCCGTGATCACATCGTAAGACCTATCCTATAACATCGAAATCCAAAGCACGCACCCCGTAACCTAATCACCACCTTGTGAAGCAATTTCATGTCCTGCTGCCCTAGACCCCGCCCTGCCTCGAGCCAGGCTATTTCCCCGGAGCTCAGTGGGGAGTGGCGGCGCTTTGGGCTTTGTCGGATTGCACCTTTCCTATGAACCTAGAGGTCTGGCCTTTACCCATATAGTCTCCATCGTGGTTCCTGTTGTAGGCTACCTTATTACTTGTGGGATCCTAAATATGATACTGGTTCAACCAAACAAGGGGGCATCTCTTGGTCGTTCTTGCGTTTATGTGAAAGCTGGTTGAGAATTTGCTGTGAGATTCATAAATTCTCACAGTCACGCTATGGTCTGGGGACTTTGACTGACGAGCCGTGTGCCCACCGACGAAAGCCCAAAACCCACACTCTAAACCATGCTAAACCCCAAAACCTGTTGAGCCTTGTAAGTGGCTAAACCCCACAGTCAAAACCCCAAAACCCCAAGCCATAAACTCTATACTAAACCCCTTAATGCAACTTGGGTTGTGCGGCCTTCGCCAACGAGCTCATGGTAGGTACGGAGATGAACGGCGCCACGAGGGTCATTCCCGGTTCGCACTTGCGCCTTGCTCTCATCTCTCGTAAAGCTATGGGCCTTAGGGTTTTGGGATTTAGGGCTTCGGGAGTTTACTACTATTTGCTTAAGAAACCCCCAAAAAATAAAAATAATAATCCCTATATTACCCCCATAAGGAATATATTTTTTATTTTTTGGGGGTTCTTAAGCAAATAGTAGATTTATGTATAAGATTCCACGTTTGGCTTCAAATGGGGGTTAGGGACCCGAGATCAGAGTCGCCTCTTAGAGCTTCTACACTCTGGGGGCTTCGTAGGGTTTCAGGTTCGGGGTTGAGATCAGGATGCCCAGTAGTGCCCTTATTCCCTTTTTTGTAGTCCTAGGTTCCTTATAAAGTTACCCAATATCAAAAAGAGAGGCCTTTTTCTCTTAGGTTACTGGGTATCCTAGCTGTTCTTGTGTATAGGATGCGAAGTCGTGCCTAGAATACCCCTACTGGGTGTGGTACTGCAGCGGCGGTTCTTCTGACAGAGCGGAACCAGCCTGCTTAATGATTTTTTGGCTTTAAAGATGTTTCGAAACGTTGAGCTCCCCTCCGTCATCCACCAAAGGCGCGATGATGTGAATCTCGACATGACACTGAAGAGAACACGGGCACAAAAGAAGGAGGTTGGCTGGATGCCCAGTGAGGAGCTGTGAGCTTGTACACTGTGCAGTATTCTGAGTTCTGGGCTATGTGGCTGCTAGCCGTCGGCTGGTCAATCAAAAAGTGTAAGTGCACTGCAGATTCTGCTGTATACTATAGGGGCTGAAATAATTACCTAAACTGTTCTGGGGGGGTTCCTTATTACATTTATCGTAGAATATGACCCAAAACCCTATTCTAATTATTAGGGCCTTTGTTTTAGGCGTGCAGCCCAACTCTCCCACAACTTTTTTGCCGGTCCCAGGAGGACTGCGTGCTGGCAACCATGCCCCGGGGAAGCGTCCTTCTCTACCCCTCTGCGACTGTCCACGGGGCATCAGCCAACCGCACCTTGCAGGGATGTGGGAGTTTCCGAAAATTGGGGGTACCTTATTTGGGGTCCTTTTAATGAGGATCCTACTATTTAGGGTACTATATGAGGGTCCCCCATTTTCGGAAACTCCCATGTTGAAGTCTTAAAAGGGACTTTAGGATTCTAAGTATATTGGGACATAGTATCGGACCAAATGTTTTAGTTGTTAATTCAAGGAGTTTAGGTCTTAGGACCGTATGATGGGACATGATGCCTATAATTTCCATGGTAGTTCCTTTTTTCGGCTCAACCAAGTATGTATTTATTTTCAAGGATCCTTTCAGGCTGGATCCTATAAGGTAGCCCCAAACAGGAACTACAGTCGAAACTCTAGGTAGGACGTGGGAGTCTTGGGCAGAGCTTCGGAATCCTTCCGCTGTGCGAGCCGGCAGTTCAACTCTCGATCCCAAGCCTCTGGGCCCTACCTTGAAGCCTACCAAAATCTAGGGCCATTTAGGGGTTTAGGATTTACGGTAATCTAGGGCCATATAAGGTTAGGGGTTTAGGGTTGACCTTGAAATCTATAAGACTCAGGTCTCCCTTTCAGGGTTTAGGGTTTACCTTGAAGCCTACAAAACCAGGTCTCCGTTTGTTTAATTAGGGTTTAGGGTTTAGACTTCTACAAGTCCATACACAGGGTAGGTTGTGTTGGGCGAAGGTAAGCCCAATAAGATGCAGCCTCAAGCGCATGCGCACCAGCTGTAGACCCTACGCCTTCCTCACATGGGCCACCCTGCACGCAGAGAGAGCCGAAAGGCCGAAACTCTCGAACCTTGAGCCTAAACCCTAAGCCCTCGACCCCTACTTAGAGGATCATGGGACTTAGTAACTAGGGTTATAAGTAAGGTAACTCGAGTTATAATTAGTTCTAGCTCCAATTAAGGTACTTATAACCTTACTTACTAAGTCCCATGCACACCTTAAACCCTGAACCCTGTACCCTGAACCTTCAACCGTCAACTGAAGCTCAACGGACCTGGCATTCCAGAACTGTCCCTTTGCCGCAGGCACCGATGGTTTCCGGGATGTGTGCCTCTTCGCCTACTCGCCGGCTTGGGTTCGCCAAGAAGAAAACATGTGCCCTCGGTTTCGCGTCTGGGTTGACGGAGGGGTTGACTGTAGGGTTTGCGGCTGATAGAGGCTATCCGTGCGCGTTTGCCCTTGTCAATCCCTGAACCCTAAACCCGTAAACCCTAAACCCTAAACCCTAAACCCTAAACCTTAAACCCTAAACCCCAAACCCTAAACCCTAAACCCTAAACCTAAAGCCCCTAACCCTGAGCCCGCTAAACCTCACCACTAAACCCCTAAACCCTGTTCTCCTGTTCCGTGTTTGTGACCCCTGACGCCACAGCAAAGCACTAAGATCTTCTGTAGGCCAGGGCATGGCCCAACAACCGAGCTCCCGAAAACTTCCCCTAAATCTTCGGGTCTCTGGGTTTAGGGCTTCAGGGTTTAGGGCTTAGGGTTTTAGGGTTTAGGGTAGCCCCAAAACCCCAAAGCCCATATATAAACCCTAAACCCCCAATGCTTCCTTTGGTGCCAGGTACCTGACGACACCACCCGCCGTGGCTGTGAAGCTGCCACCCGTGCCTGGATGCAGATTTTGAGGGTACTTTAGCGGCCGGTAGCCCAGTGCCTCCTGCGTCCTCAATCCTCTGACTTCTTCCAGCCTTCTCCCCGCCGGGCCTTGAACCTTAAACCCAAAGCCCTGATCCCTGACCTCTGAACCCTAAACTTTGTAACCCGTGCTGTAAAATTCGTATAACCCTAAACCCGTGTGGCTACAGTGACTGAGAGGTGGTGCAAGAGCTCATCGGCTATTCGCTCCACGGACAGGTGCCTCAAGCTGTGAAGCGGGTCTTCAGAGTTTAGGGTATGGGTGTGAGGCTGTTGTCTTGATAAGATACGACAAGCATTGCCATGATAATGATGGTCGGATAGCCAAACGGTCGAAATGACGGCACAGACAAAGGTTGTGGGATGCATCGTCTGGAGTTTGAGGTTGTGGCGAAGCGCCGGTTTGTGCCGTTACATCTTTAGGTTCATCGCGGCCTCGGGCTCAAACTTTGACCTCTGAAGCCTTTCTCAGGGATCCCAAAGCCTACTGTGTCAAGGGTTATACCTTCTAATTAAAGGGTCACAACCTACCATTCTGCGGGGTTTGGGGATCGCCTTGGAACTATAGGACAAGGTTAGCGTTGAACCGCGGCCCCAATCTTGTCGCCAGCGGGGCCTACCTGCAATCTCCATTGCAGTTCCTTTTTTGGCTTAGCCGTTACGGTATGTAGGATCTTTTAAGGATCCTGAGAAGGAACTAAAATGGAGAGTATAGGTAGTTTCCCGGTTCTCAAACCTCCCATGCAGCCCTAAACCATTCATGCCGAAGGACACCCAACCCTATAAGATCCTACAAGCCTATATGGGGATTGCTCTGTTAAAGGGTCCTTATTGGGTGTACTCTTTTGGAGATGCCAAAACTGGGTCACGAATTCGCGAAACTTGAATTCCATAGGCTGAGCACGTCTGTGAATGAGGTACTTGGAATGGTCGATGTTCAAGGCGACATGGGCAATCCAATGGATTTGCTGAAGGAGAGCTGAGGAAGATCGACACTTTGGGGGGTTCTGGTTTTAGGGTGTAGGGTTCGCACAGAATTATCATCGAACCCAACAACTTACGGCATTTCATCTTGGCATGTTCGTGGGGTGCATAGCATTCCATGGTGGTGCAAGTCCAGAAAGGTCAGGAACCTGAGGATGGAGCCTGTCCCAACTACATGTCTGTCCTTAAGGTGTACCAAAGAGACGCACCAATGAAGACTGTGTATCTCCAGTATCTGTTGAACACGTGTGCACACGGGCAAGTGAGTGAGACCAACCGCAGAAAGGATGGGAAGTTCATGTTCACAATCAAACCCTCAACAATCCACTATAGGCCTAAGTACTTACTAATACTAGTGTGGGGGTTCCTCATTGTGCTTCTAGTATAACATATCCCCAAAGCCCTCTTCTAATAGTTTAAGGCCGCTCTAATATAGCTCTACTATATAGATCGCCGAGAGACCCCTTTAAGGACCCCCTTAAAGGAACCCTATTCTAATTACTTAGGGCCCCCCTGTTAGATGCTGCAGAAGCCTATAGTCCCCTTGGGAATTATCTTTTATTTTGGTTCACAAAAGACCCAA
The DNA here is from genome assembly GCA_905221615.1 of Symbiodinium sp. CCMP2592. Classification (NCBI taxonomy): domain Eukaryota; class Dinophyceae; order Suessiales; family Symbiodiniaceae; genus Symbiodinium; species Symbiodinium sp. CCMP2592. Next base: position 2,030,501 of record CAJNDT010006024.1, on the reverse strand, counting down.
GAGAATATTCACAATACTATGTTTTTTTTATGTTTATGGTTCTAAGGGCGACATAGAACAAAGGCCCAAGGTTTCTGAATCAGGTTCCCACCTTTTACCGAAAGCCCGAACCAGAAGCCATAGCCCTAAATCCCGAACCGCAAAGCCCCTAAACCCTAAACCCTAACCCTAAACCCTGAACCCTAAACCCCAAACCCTAAACCCTAAACCCCTAAACCCTTCGAAGCCTTCCCGCTTGTCAGGAGGCCCACTGCCTCGCCCAGACGACTCCTCAGAGCTCACTTCCCATCTTGACTGGTGGGAAGAAATCTCTGTGATCGAGGGACCCTAATAAATAGAGTAGGGTTCCTCTAAAGGGTTCCTTGAATGGGTCCCCCACCCCAAGACCCCATTCTAATAATTGAGGTCCCTACATTGATCGTTTCCGTGCAAACTCTCGCTGTCATGATCGCGGTCATCATCGTCATCGTTATCGTCATCATCGTTGCCATCCTCGTCTGCAGATCTGCGTCGTTGTCGCCGTCACCATCATCACGATCATCAATGTCACTGCCATCGTTATCAGCTAGATCGTCACCGCCGGCGTCATCACACGAAACCAGTGGGGATATGTGGTTTGAGGGCTCCATGCTGCAGAAGAGGTTGTTCTTGCGCGTGCTGTTGCTGTTGTTGTTGCTGCTGCTGTTTATGTTTCTCGAAGTTCACCCAAAAATCCGACCCCAATCACTCCCCGCTCCCTGCAGGAGCCGGCGAGATCTCCAGTGCCCGGCATCTCGCAAGGCTTTCGCCGCGTCCCTGCGAGTGGCCTGCGAGGAATCGGGCTTTCTCTATCTGGTGGGAGCCTCAACATCCGAAGCTCCGAAGCTCCGGGCATTCGGGGTTTAACTTAGGTACTGCCCCCTTACAGTAAGAGTCGATAATAGGGCTATTATTAAGGTCCTAATATATCTATAGCATGCATATTATTCAACTATTACTGAGTGGGGGCCGTACCCAAGGTTTAATATCTTAAATTAAGGGGTGTTTAGGGTTTCGGGTTTGGGGTTTCCAGGGTTTGGGGTTCAGGGTTTGGGGTCTCCGAAGTGTCAGTCATTGGCTCCACATCCTGGTTGTTGAAGCGGCAGAAATTTCATTGCGAGCCCTCCTTACACCCAACATCCCAAGACGAAGAAGCATAGTCTCAAATGGCCCCACCAAAGCCCCCAAAGGTCAGTACTTCCGTGGACAAAGTGCCAAACCCAACACACACCCTAGCGCAGAGGGGCTTGTGGTTAGGTGAGGGGGCTGGCACATGATAGTACATCTGTATAGGGACTCTAGGGGCAGTACTACTAGATGTCCGCGACATTAGGTCCAGAAACTCCCCAACAGTCCGATGGGAATTTGTTCAAATACAAGACCAATACACATCTTCGCACTGCTTGACCCTATAAATAATCCTACATGCCAATTATTTGGGACCCTTTACCCCTGTTTGAGGGTATATTTCTAGGTCTAGACTCTAGACCCTAGACCCTCAAACCCAATTCGACCATCTACAGCAGCGTCTTGGTAGGTGGACCATGGCCTTGACGCAAAGCCCCTCGTGCAAGCTTTGAGTTTCGCGTTTGGGATTCAGAGTCCTGCGGTTGATAATAGAAATCCTGCATTACCTTAAGGACCCTAAACTATGGGAATTATGGTGTATTCCTTATTAAGGGTAATGCAGGATTCATATCATCAACCATGAGCTTTTGGCATTTTCAGGTTGTGCGTTGAAGGGTTTGGGGCTTTAGGGTTTCGGACTTCTGGGCTTAGGGGTTCAGGGTGTCGGGTTTGAGATTTAGGGCTTTAGGGTTTAGGGGTATGGAGGTTTAGGGGTTGAAGGTTCACGGCTTCGGGTTGCAGGATGGAGTTGAAATTTCATATGGTTGTGGATGGCAGATTTGTCAGAGATCTCGCTCTTTGTCATTGAAGAATTCTAAGACAACAGGACTTTGAAGTCTATCGTTGAAGTCTCGCACCCTCCGATCTTTACCTCAAAAGGCCTCGGAGAAATGGTGTTGGGAGGTTTTGCTGCGTAGAAGTGGAACCGTGAACCGTAAAACCGTAAACCCTAAACCCTAAACCCTAAAACCCTAAACCCTATTTAAACCGTAAAGCCCTAAACCCTAAACCCGAAGCCCAGGAACCCTAAACCCGAAGCCCAGGAACCCTAAACCCTAAACTTCCTAAACCGTAGAACCCTAAACCCTGAACCCGAAGCACAGGAACCCTAAACCCCAAGGCTGGAGACGGCGCAGAGGGCCCTGAAGCGGTTCTTTGACCAGCCGACAGAGGTTCCCCGGCTCTTGGGCCAGTTTTCGGATTTAGGGGTTCAGGTTTCTCAGAGAGCCCAATACCCCTTAGTTAAGGAATATAGCGTGAATCATACTATGAAGCCCCTTGTAATTAAGGTATCTTGCTGAATCAAGGGGTATTGAGCTCTCTGGTTTAGGCTCAAGGGGTCAAGTTCAATGAGTCGCTCCGCCTGTAAAGATAAGAAATCCGCCAACCTCCTCTCCCGAAGCATACCCGAAACTGGGAATCCCATTATATGTAGAAGCCTAAGTGACTGTCGTATAGTACGAAGTCTTTAGGCCTCCCCTGGGTTCCTGACTATCATTGCTTTATACTTAGTACAAGCGCCGTCAAGATTATTACAGACAGCTACCTTCGCCCCCGAAACCGATGTAAATTTCTGATTCAGGCGTAAGCGGGGGTATTTGTGCGTAGGTCGACCCACCCGGGCGTAAATGTGCGTAATGCTGACATGTGAGATACTATGTATATAACTATCTATCCTATAGCATTCCTCAAAGCCCGAAGCTCGTGCCTCCCTACCTTGAACCAAGATCGCAATCGTGATGAACTTGCAGCCCTGGTCCCAAATAACCATACTTTTACGCAAAGAACCATAACAAAAACAAACAAATCGATAGACAAACCGTAAAACACACACAAGTTCGCACCGAGCCCACCCCAAAGCAAACACAAAATCAACCAGAAATAATAATAAGCGTAGGAAATGCGTAGGAAAAGCGTAGAACGGCCATAAAAAAGCGTAGGCTGTATAGCGTAGTTCTAGATCTTCCGTCAGGCTTTAGGGATCAAAACCCCAAGCATCTATAGCCCCCATAAGCATGAACCCTGAAAACCGTAAAACGACCTGCAACCAAAAAATTCGTAATCCTCGAACCTCAAGCGTAATTGAGCGCAAAAAAAACCCCGGGCGTAAATTTACCAAATCGGGGTCGCAGGTAAACGGCAGAATCTCAGCTGGGTAGGTTTAGGATTCAGAGTTTAGGAGCCCGAAGGAAGCCGTCAAGCGTCACGGATGGAAGCCTAAATCATAGCAGTACCAATACCAGTCTGTAGGGTTTCTTATGACAGAACAAACTCCCAATTGCAAGGAAACCTAGGACCCAGAGTCAGCCCTTCTTCCCTTGTTTAGGGCCTAGGTTCTCTTATAACCCCCTTTGGCCCAAAAAGGGCACCCCTTTTTATTCCTAGGTTACTCTTGGGTCTAGAAACCGTTCAAGCAATCCTACTTGAAGTATTAAGGTCCCTGCACAGGTCAAGTCAAAGATAGGCACTTCGGCGAGCCGTGTGTTCCCGGCACACTCGCGAGGATGGGTGGCCAACGAGAGCCCTGGCTGGGGTTGGATCGGATGATGATGGTGTTTTTTGGAACAAGGGCCGGCACGACGATGAAGGTGGACTGATTGCTAACTCTGAAACCCGAAGCCCCCAATACCCAAACCCTAAACCCTGATTGCATGAATGATTGCGTGCCTGGAGCTTCGAGCAGCGATTTTTGGCCCTGCTTCTGAGGACTTTAGACCCCTCGCAGCAGGGAAAGCTCGACTTGAAGGAGCGAATAGGGAAGGGCTCTATAAGGTATCCCATATAAGATATCTAGAAGGGCCTCTATCAGAGTCCAGGAAAGGGTTTGTATGTGTATGTGTTTGTTGGTTTGTTAGGTTCAGGGTTTAGGTATCTATACAGGATTCTATCATGATTCTACGTAGGCCTTTAGAGTGTTACTGTTCGAGTTTAGGTTTTAGGGTTTTCAAGTTTTAAAAGGGCTTCGAGGGCTTCAGGTTTAGCTCCCCAAACAGGTCCTACATCGCGGGAATCTTCAGCGGAATCTGTGAGTGCGTCGATCTGACTCCGGGCGCTACCGAAAGACAAGCACACAATTTCGAACAGGCATCCGTCCCAAGCCTATCAGCCCTGACCCCTATATCCCCGAAGCCGCACAACCCTAAACTCCAAACTCCGGAGCCCACAAACCCGCAACCCTAATCCGGGAAACCCCACAACTTGAACCCCAGACCCCACAACCCTAAACCCTGAACCCCACAACCCTGACCCCTGAACCCAAAACTCACAGGAGGCCAAAAGGGGTTTTAGCCTATGAGGGTTTAGTAGGGATTAGGGTTCCCATAATAGGGTTCATAGTAAGGAATCCCTACCCCAAGAATCTTAAACCCCCCCTTTTGGCCTCCCATCAAAACGGGATCCCCCTCCCCCCAGAACACAAAGTGCGTCGCCGCAGGAGAGCTTGGAAGTTGGCCTCGAACGACCTGAGGAGCTCGACCCGAAGGCCTGGATAGCTTAGAGCCCTTTGGGGCTATCAGGGGTTAAGGTTTAGGGTTTAGGGTTTAAGGTTTAGGATTTAGGGTTTAGGGGCTAAAGCTTAGAGTCTTTTGGGGCTACTACGGTGGATGATAAATCCTGCATGACCTTAAGGACCCTAAACTATGGGAATTATGGTATATTCCTTATTATGGGTAATGCAGGAGTTAGATCATCAACCGTAGTAGGGGCGAAGGTTTGGGTTTGCGGTTTATAGATCGGAACACGCGGAGCTCTGCACACTGCAGCAGTCAACAGCCCTCAGCCCTAAGCACGAAAACCTGAACCCTAAGCCCCTAATATATAGGAGCCTCAATAATTACCAATGTCATGCGGCCCCCATTCTAATCATTAAAGCCCCGGCATGAAGCCCTACTCCCAGGTCAGGCCCTTTCGAGGCCCCAACAACTGGCCTTTGGAGGTGCCGGAGCTGGAGCAGGCACCCCGATTCGAAGGGGTACGTGGGGGCTTAGGTTTTATAGGGGCCCCTGTCAGAAAAGGAGGGACGCTTAATAAGGACCCCTAGGTATATACCCATAATATAGCTAATATATATATATATATATATATATACACCCATTATATAGCCCATTATAGGGTAAGGGTCCCCATTAAAGGTCCCGAGCTTTCGAGGGCTTGAGCAGGAGAGCGAGAGGCAGGTATCATGTCCTTCTGCTGGTCATGAGGCTTATGTTGGACCCCGGATTCGCTAGCTTCCTGGTCCTAAACCCTACCTGTACCCTAGGAAACCTACCATCTTCGGGATCCTTATTATAGCTTATGTAAGTGCTGAAAAGTGTAGGTTACTTGGGGTTCAGATGCATTCTAACTCTAATGAGTCGGCCAGGACTTTATGACGGCCGTACGTGCATTGCACGATCTGTCGATGGATATCTTGGGAGCTCTCGAAGATGGTTTGGATGTGGAGCCCGGTTCGGCCCTCAGATGGTCGACACAAACTGGGCTTTGGAGTACCAAACTTTAATACTTTTTGTAAAGGAACCATGATGAAACGAACATTTATGCCTTTTTCTCCCTGGTTACTGAAAAGCCCAGCAAAATTAAACCATCAACACCTTAACCCTAAAGCCCTAAACCTCAAACCCTACACACGAAAAGCTAAACCCTATCAACCCTGTAAACCCCGAATCCTGGCCCTGAGAGATATGGGAGTTTCCGAAAACAGGGGACCCTGATACAGTACCCTAAATAGTAGGATCCCCATTATAAGGACCCAAAATAGGGTACCCCTATTTTCGGAGACTCTAAACCCTAAGCCCTTTATAGAACCCTTCTAGATCCCTTTAAGGAGCACTTTACGGATCCCTTTTAAAGGACCCCCCCCGCCCGAAATGTCGGAAACTCCTACTTCTTTCTGGGATTTTCAAAAGTCAGGGTGCAGGGCTATGGGCTGAGGTCTCGTATGCTCAGATCTCCTTCGGGGGCAGGGCTTCCAGTTTTGAAGTTTGGCTGCTAAGGTTCTTAGAGATCCCAATGCCCCTCAATTAAGGAAGATACCATAAGTTATAGTAGGATCCCAAATATGATTTAAGGTATATTCCCTAATTAAGGGGTATTGGGTTCTCTGGGTTAGTTCAGGGCATCTAGGTCGATCGGTTCAGGTGAACTTGGCTTCCCAGGGTGTTCCGGGTGTAGGTTCTTGCTGGGAAGTGGGCGTAAAATACAAGATTGGAGCCTGTCCGCACTGCTTCGAAGCAGTCTTAGTTGAGAGTCAGCCGAGGCACCCTTTCTAATTTGTGTGATGATCCTATGGTGCTCTGCCGTGGACTCCACTACTACACGCCTTGGGAGACAGAGGCCGGGTTGGACGTAGGGTGAATGCTTGGGTTTCGAAAGGAGCAATCGAAGCCTTCAAGCGCAGCGCAGAACGAGAGTTCTTCAGCCAGGAATCTCCCTCTAGGGCTCCGGCTACCTGAAGGGGTACATGATATATGAGTAATTAGAAACCTGCTATTTAGGTAACCGGAGCCCCAGGGTTCGTGCACGTTGGGGGTGGCTTGTCTTGACAGTTCGACGATGCCCTCCTAGACATCAGCAGCAAATGCAAGAAGACTGAAGCCTCCTGCACAGACAGCTTAAGGTCCATCGGCGCTCCTGATTGGGGTTTAGGGCAAACGGGTTCCGGGTTGAGGGTTTGGAGTCAAGGGCCTAGGGTTTATACAAACCGTCAAACCCCCGGAATCCTAAACCCCTAAACCCTGAACCTCAAACCCGAAGCGCTGTTTTCAGGATGCCTGCCTCAATCGGGGCTCTCTCGACCGGCGGCGGGATAGAAAGGGGCGCTTGAACACAAACCCGAAGCCCTGAACCACCGCCCCTCCGGAGCCGCTCCGGGAGGTGGATCCCATGAGTTTGGGCTGCTCTGCGCACACGGACTATGGCCTTATATCGCTGTTGCACCAAACTGGCCCAGGACGCTTCAGCAGAACTGTCATACTTATATGGGTACTACAAGGGCTATCACAAGGGAGGATTACAAGGGTACAGCTACTATGCCTGGTTTCTTTCGGGCTTGTGCCTTTCTTCGCAAGCTTCAAATTCAGGGGAGAAGGGTACACTCTAAACCCTCTATAGACACTAGACCCTAAACTCAAAGTCCCAAAGCCTAAACCCTAAACCCCAAATTAACGCCCTCAACACCAAAGTGCGAATCCGTGGAGGATTGCAAGTTCTCCACGCACAGACTGAGACTTGGATGGATGTTGACCCGCTGCCCGGTGTCTTGGCAGATGGGACTGGGACTATCCTCCAGTATGGTTCCCGTATCTCTTTTGAGCAGTGCTACATGTAAGCCTATCGGTATAGTTCTCTACATTAGGGCCACTTTCTGGTTCCGAGAATAGCACAGCACCGGTATCAACAAAGACCCTGAAAGGAACCCTGATAAAGAGCACTGCCCATATCGTTTCTGAAGCAGATCGCGGGTTCCTGGATACATTTTGCGACCTTACTTCAGGGACGAGGAAGATCGGGGGGAGGATCAGTCAGTAGGATTTAGGCTTTAGAGTTCAGGGAGTTAGGAAGTAGTAAAAGAAGCAAAGTAATTGTCGTTCTGTCTACTCATGGGTTCTTGAAGCCCCACCTGCTACAGTCCCGTGACCCTGAAGCAGTATCAGTAGTGCTATGCCTTAGGTTTCCTTAATGTGTTTCAGCTCTGTAGGACCGCTCCTGCCACACCACACAGATCAAGCCTTAAACCCTAAACCTCAAATCCTAAACCCCTAAAGTAGTCTTCAGGCTTCCTGGAGCATATTTCAGTACACAACTCGACAAGAATCAAGCTTAACTCCTAAACCTTTACCCTATCCCTCCAAGGACCTCATAGTTAAAACCCTAGACCCCTTAAGGACCCCATAATAAGGTCCCTGGAGGCAGAGGGTTAAAGTATTCTTTAGGCTCCCTGGTCGTGAACCTGGGTGATCTGATGCAGCGCTGGACAAATGGCCGCTTCAAGTCCACGGTCCACCGGGTTCTACCTCCGGCTCCGGGTCCTTTGCAGAGAGGTTTAGAGGGTTTAGGATAGTTTAGGGTTTGGGGTATAGATTTCAGGGTCTAGGGTATAGGGCCGTCGGTATAGAGTTTAGGGTTCAGGGTATGGGCTTAGGGTTAGGGGTTTGGGGTAAACGCATAGGGTTCAGGGAGGGCATGGGGCTTTGAGCTTGTAGAGTTTACTGAGATACGAGAAGACCCTGGAATCCCCTTCGGAACTTCGGAAGAACTACAACCGAACATAGGGGCCTTAGTATAATTACCGATACTATTTTGGTGCTTCCTTATTATAGATAAAATATAGGTATAGTATAATGGGCCCCAAAACCCCATTCTAATTATTCAGGCACCTATATTACGAGAACTCGCTGAATCCCACCTTGCCCATGAAGCCGATAAGGATTACGACTAATTATGATACCTTGGAACTATGAAGCCCTAGATTCAGACATCCTAAACCCCAAACCCTAAACCTCTGCAAACCCTAAAGCCCTAAACCCTAAAGCCTAAACCCCTAGACCCCTAAACCCTGAACCCTCAACCCCAGAGCCCAGATCAGGCATGACCCGCCAATGCATCGGCTTCTTCCTGGATGCCAACTACCACGCCGTGATCGAGCCACTACAATCAACCAGAGGGAGCCGAAATGACACCCGTAAGGGCTCCTTTAAGGGATCGCGGTTCCTTTAAAGGCTGCCTGTAAGGGATCCTTTAAGGGTTCCTTCAAAAGTTCCTTGAAGGGTTCCTTGTAGGTAAGGGTCCTATATGCTTGCACTATGAATCCCTATAGCATATGAGCCTTAAGCCTTTTTGATTCATGTCGTCCTTACGGATCTGATGGCTTGGACTTGGGTCGCGGGAGTTAGGACTTAGTTGGGGATTTAGAGAAGAGGTTGGCGGATTCAGGTTAGCGAAAAAGGGAACAAGACGAGGCCAACGGTTGTGGACATCCCTTGCTACCATCATCTTAGTGTGGCTTTTCTAAATCCTGACCTTGAAACCCTATGAAATCCTTAGCCCTATAAGCCCTCGATCCTATCCTAGATCCTATCCGATATCCCTTAAGTCCCTAAGCCCGAACCTAGAACGCACAGAAGCTTCCATCATCTCTGAGTGACTTTGCCCCATACCCTGGATCCCCAAATCAACCCTGAGCCTCAAGAAGTTCTGTCAGCACATACCCCAAACCCTATAATGACCCCAGAAAGCCCTCATGGACCCAGGCCTATCCGGCGGCCTGGAGAGAAGTCGCACTACTTGAGCATCGTCGCCGGTGAGCACAAGCTCGCCAAATTCCACGTGCCTCTTCTCGATGTTTTGAAGTTGCTTCGGGGTTGAAGATGAGGGCTTTAGGGAATTCCAGACCCCAAGCGCTATTCAAAACCCCTAAACCCCAGAAGCCCAAAGCCCAAACAACATCTAAAGATGCATACTAAACCCTAAACTCTAAACCCTAAGCCCTAAACCCTACACTCTAAACTCTAAACCCTAAACCCTAAACTCTAAGCCCTAAGCCCTAAACCCTGAAGATGCATACACATTTTCCCTCGGAGCCGAGTGACCCGTATAAGTAGGGGCCCTATGCTATGAATCCCCCTATTGGGATATGGGTGGTTGTCAAATTATGGTCCTTTTTTGGGTCCTTTTATAGTAGGGCAGGGCGCCTAATATTAAGGGTACCCAAGAAGGGGCCCTAATTTTGACAACCGCCCATATGAACCTTAAACCCTTTAAAAGTACGGTTCTTCCTTGTGATTCTTGTGCTTGGGCTCCAACTGCTCAAACAATGGGTTACTTTGCTACATATTATCAGCATATTCCCAGAGATCCCAACACCCCTTAGTTAAGGAACATACATTAAAATAGAATAGGATCCCTAGTATGATCTCAGGCACACGCCTTAATTATATAAGGGATATTGGGCTCTCTGGGTTTGTCCTTGAGACCGGACAGCCTCGGAGTCTAGCATGCCGAGCAAGTAAGGTGCAGTCCGGCTCGAAGCTGGATGCCAACAGCGAAGAGCTCTTCCATCGAACCTTGCATGCCCCGAAATTCGCCACCAGTGCGCTTTGAGTCTGGACCCTTGATGCTGTCCTGGAAAGACGGGGCAAGCACGGGCCGTTGCTTCAATTTTGTGTCTTCCTGGCGCGCGGTGCTGCGCACCGACGCGCCCTTGGCTGGAAAGCCCGTTTGTGCCGGCAGTTGCCGCAAGACTTAGAATGTCAAGAGAGATGGTTAGCCCGAGAAAGAACTCAGCTGCACCACTGCTCGGCTAGGCACATGCTTCGACCCAAATCCCCAATCCATAACAATCCTCAAACCCCCAGGCCTCATCCTACGGTGGATGATATAGATCCTGCATTACCTTAAGGACCCTAAATTATGGTATATTCCTTATTATGGGTCATGCAGGGTTTATATCATCAACAGTAGTAGCAGTTCCTAAGCACGACCCTGAACCTCAGATCGGGATCTGCCCTAAGCCCCAGCTTTCGCCTCCCAGCTCTGCTAAACGGATCCCTGAAAGTCATGCAGAAGTCTGAATAGTTACCGGCTCGTCACCATGATTGTATGGCTGTGTGAATCAAAGAGTATACACCCCTAAACCCTATATTGCAGAAACCTTATAGTAACTAAAGCCCCTATATTGGCAGGTTCGTCGGCGACGCAGCTGGCCATCGGCTGCGGGGCAGCTTCGCTGGCCTTTGGGGCTTGGGCCGGGGTGAGGCCGTTTCGGGACTGTGGGGCTCTGGTAAGAGTTGTTCTAACGTTACTCTACACCCTAAACCTTTAAACCCTACACGCCAAGCCCTAAGCCCTACAAGTTTCAGAGGTGTCTGGTTGTCGGATTCAGGGACTTCTAGGGGTGAAGGCCTTAAAGGAAGGTTTCGAGTGCAATAAACGATACTTTGTGCGTATGGCATTATGTGCCCCAAAACCCCTTTCTACTCGCTAAGGCCCCTGTATGAGCATCTCACATACACGCTTACTGTTTCCGAGACTGACTCGACAGCCCAACACCACGGTTGCAGCGGAGCAGGATGACTCCCAGATCATCAAGCAAGCCTGCGAACGACCGGAGGAGTTTGTGCTGAAGCCTCAGCGCCACTTGTCTGAACACTTCTCCTAAGACTGGCAGTAGCTGCATGTGCAGGGTTTTGGGTTTGAGGCTTGGGGTCTTTGTGCTCTGTCCTAGACGTATGTTAAGCCTCGCAGTTTAGACTTTGCCTTCATAATGTTTCAAGTTGTTGGTGCGGCCAGTGATTCGCAGAGTTAGGCGCGGAGCCATTGCAGCCTCAATGGCGTCCTTCCAATTGGCTTTGTGATAACAAACACGATCATGCATCCGATCCTGGGAACTACCTGTAGTCTCCATTGTAGTTCCTTTTTTGGTTTAACCAATTATATGTTAAGGATCCTAGAAGGTAAACCCAAAAAGGAACTACAATGGAGACTATAGGTACGACCTGGAGGCCATTGAAACGCTCAAAGCACGCGTGTGTTCAGCTCTTTGGGGTCAAATCTTCCCTTGTGGCCCAGATGGCGAACGCAAGGCTTAGGTGGTGGGAACCTTAAGGACGAAATGAATCTCAAAAGGGTTTAAGGTTCCTATACTATATAGGGATTCATAGCATAAGGGTATAGAGCCCCTACTTATAAGGGTGATTTGGTCCCCAAGGAAGGAGGCAATCAGAATGCTTCACTCTGTATTCCTAACCTGCTGAAGTGCAGAGCCCGCAACTAGCACTCAAAGGAGCGAAGTCCAACCCACATGCACAGTTTGGCCAACCTGCAGCCAGCACCCAAAACGCAGAAGCGCCCAAGGAGAAGGTGGCGGCCACAACTTCTACGGCTTCCCGACCAAAGTGATTGTGTGGTGTAGTAGTTACCTTTGGTTAGTAGGGAATGGAAGAATGGTAGTAATAGTAGTTATAATTGTACCCCATTCCTCCATTCCCTACTAACCAAAGGTAAGAGTAGAGGGGCTTAAATCCCTGCCGGTAGCATTCCTCAGGGCTGATTTTGCCATCCGTTCTTGTGCAGAGTGTCGGGTGTATAGACCTTAAACCCGAGCTCAAAACTAAACTTCAAACCTCAACGCCCAAACTTGAAAAGTCTGGGTTTCACGTGGTGAGTTGGCGGGACCAGCCTGAGGATCACAAGGTGCTTCCACGTCAACGCCGCATTGAAGGGGTTGCGGGTTTAGGGTTTAGGACTGGGTTCACGGTTTAGGGTGCAGGACTTCGGACCAAAACCTCACTTGACCTTGATTTCAGGCGTTCTCGTACTTCGCTCCCAAAAAGCGCGAAGATACGGAGACCCTGATGCCTGAACCCTAAACCCGGGACCTCTGCACCAAGGTGCAGATGTTGCCAAGAAGCTGAAGGCTTGGTATGATGACGCTGGTGGGTTCAGGGCTTCAGAGGTTTATTGCTGTAGGGTTGAGGGGTGTAGGGTGTGTAGGGTTTGCGTTGCTAGTTTGGGGTTTGTGGCTTAGTTAGTCAGTCTAGGGATTGCAGAGAAGGCTCCCAGTCTAGATTCTGAACCGTGATGTTTGTGATTTCTTTGGTTTGGTAGAGGCAGAAAGCTTCCACTGGGCAGCCAAGCCAAACCAGACCACCGTGTTCGTTTCGATGTCAGGAATCATCCACCATGTGACAACTCTTACCCGGTCTTACCCAGTGTTTGGTGCAGGGTGTCCTGACAGGTAGAATGTTTCAGCCCGGAACCCACAACCTTGTGTTAAATCCGAAGCCTTGCAATCCCAAGGCCCAAACTGACACAGTGAAACCTCAGATCCTTTACCCTAAGCCGACACCCTACCCCTGTATTCAATCGCGTGTTGAGCCTTGCCATTAATGTCCAGTCGGAGGACATTTTCGGCGTAGGGTCTGCAAGGTGCTTGTCAGTTTGCGCTTTAAGCTTTCACGATAGGCATAGGCTTCATAGCTCACTCGATATATCTGGAAGAAGACTTCTAGCAGGAGCCGGATCTAAACCCTAAACCCCTAAACCCTAAACCCTAAGCCCTTGAAACTTAAGATCCCGTTTGAGCTTGGAGCCCAGACCTTCCAACATCACTTAATTAAGGAATATACCTTAAATCATAATAGGGATCCTACGATAATTTAGGGTATATTCCTTAATTAAGGGATTTTGGAAGGTCTGGGAGTTGCGGTTCAGAGTCAGAGACGGAGGGTTGATGTTTCAGGGTTGATGATTGAGACTTTGGGGCGTCATTTTGGGGTTAAGCGGAGATTTGCTGCAGCAACGGTGGATGGTATAAATCCTGCATGACCTGAAGGACCCTAAACTACGGGAATTATGGTATATTCCTTATTATGGGTCATGCAGGATTTATATCATCAACCGAAGCTCTGCTGCCATGAATGCCATGCCCTTCGGAACTGAAACCAAGATCGGAAGAGGGCTCGCTGAGCAAGCTTAGGGGCTGAGGCTTACGACTTAGGCATCCCTGGACCGCAAAAGTACATAGAAGAATAGCTTTTTATAGGTTTTGGGCCATTATTTTGCTTACTTTTGGTGGTTAGGTTGTTGAAAGACCTCTAACCTCCCATCGCCTGGAATGGTATGTATTTGTTGTGCAGTTTGGAAAAAGGCCTGGGCTTTACAAGATACATGAAACGGCAGAGTCGGCCCGACCCCTACTTAAAGACACCCCGCATCATACATCATACACTAGCCCAAAGGCTCCATGTACCCATATAGCAGGTATTTAGGCCTTAAAGTTCCCATATAGGGACCCCTTTAAGGCCTACTATGTGGGCACGTGGAGTCTTAGGGTAGGCTTTCCAAGCACCTTGTACGGGAGCGCTGCATCGATTCCAGGAGCTGACGCCTGAGGAGCGAAGTGCTTACATTCTGATGCAGCGGCATCCCGGCTCTGTTTTAGGAATCGGACTGTCCAGCAATAGTAGAGAATTCCCTTCCCTTTTTGTCCGTGCATGCGTAGAATCCACGATGGTTACTATAGTAACCCCCTACAGGCCCTATTGATATTCGCACCGGGCCCTGTATGAGTTCGGTTTGGACGGTAAAAATCGGGGTTATAAGTCCCCTAAGTGGGGTTATCCTAATTATAACCTACTTATAACCTTACTTACTAAGTCCCATGATCCTCTAAGTATCTTGCCACCACCCTCCAAGCGCAGCGCAGGCCTTTGATGCCTTATGCCCTCACTCGAGGCCTGAGTGCGGACACCTTTGTTCTTTCAATGTACATCTTGCATGCTGAGGACCCAGATAATGTACGGAACCCCCCTGCATGTTTATTCATGATAACCGTGTCAATACATCTTCTAGTGTTCTACCAACGCCTTGGATGGGCATCTAGTGGAGATAACGGTGTTCGGTAGCTTGGGTGCAAGCTTTCCTTGCTACCTGCAGGATGTGCTTCTTAGAGTATCATAGGACTTAGTATTGCAGTTGTAACTGACTAGGGTTATAAACAAGGTAACTATAGCTATAAGTACTTATAACTCCAACTAAGGTACTCATAACCTTACTTACTAAGTCCCATGACCCTTGAAGTAGGGTTTGTCGTGCTGAGGATACTTCCGGGCCTGCAGCCCTCCGTCATGAGCCTCGGATGCAGTAAAGAAAGAGACGGTCCATGTTTTCGTGTTCAGGCTTGCTTTTGGGCTTTACCCATAGGCTCCAGAGTAGTCCCTTCTTGGGATTTCCTTAAAGGAACCTAAATCTAAACCACAGAAAGGAACTACAATATCCACAATGGGGCCTATAGGTAGGTAGACAGCTCCGGTTTTGGGGTTTAGAGTTTAGGTGTTCTCTATCTCTGATGCCTGCTTGGTCTTCACTTACACCTTTCCCTACATGGGAGTTTCCGAAAATTAGGCATACCGTATTTCGGGGTCCTTACAATGAGGATCCTACGATTTAGGGTACCATATTAGGGTCCCCTATTTTCGGAAACTTCCGCATCTCAGTTTCCTTCAAAATCACGTGCTGTGCAGTTGCTGCTGTCTCTAGGCCAACGCAGGACTTGATTGCACTTTACTTGTGGTAATCATCCAGCACTAAATGAGATAATCCCTAAACCTTACATCCTGAGACCCAATGGCCCAATGCCCCCTGCATGGCTCGGAGAGGATTTGCCTCGGTCCCGGACTACGCAGAGTACCCAGAGAACCCAATTTCCCTTAATAAAGGAATACCTGCACACCAAAAGTATGTAGAATAATCTCCTTTTATAGGTTTCGGGCCATTATTTTACCTACTTTTGGGTGTCTGGGTATACCTTAACTTATAGTAGGATCCCTCATATGATTTAAGGTATATATTCCTTAGTTAAGGGGTCTCTGGGTAATCCTCTCGATCTGCGGAGTTGGGTTTAGGTTAGGGTTTCTTAAAGTCTTAAGCCCTGGATCCTGTACCCTTAGGCTCTAAGGACTCATGTTTTAAGGCTTTTGGGCCCAAAGACCATACGATATAAGGCTTTTGGGCTATTTTGAGCCTTAGGGGTACAAACAGCAGCCCAACCTAAGCCGCAAACTCGAAATGCCCAAGAGTCCCCACAGAAACAGAGCCAAGGACCCGCGAGGGAAAAGTGCAGGCCTGATCTCGGGCAGTCAGGGACCCAAAAGCACATAAGCATAAGATTTTATGGGGATATCCCTACCATATTGGGCTTCATGAAAGGGGTTTATATGGGCCATCCCTACCCTAATTTTTGCTTATGTGCTTTTTGGGGGCCCTATTAGTGCCGCGCAGAGTTTGGGGCCTGGGGTTTACGGTTGATAGGGTCCAGGGCCATGGGTTTACGAAGCTTCACTAGTGGGGTATTAGAGCATGAGGTTCGGTACTGGGGGTAGGAACCGAATGGATGAATGATGCGCCGTGGGCTATGATTCATGCAGTACGTACCGGCAGCACCGCGAACCCAGAACCCTAGCTTATAATCATGTGCCCCCGCTGGCTTGAATCAGTTGACTCGGCCGTAGTCGTGGCTCATGTCGGCATTCAAGCACCAATCCCCTCAAAAGCACAGGTAATCCCGAAACACTAATGCCGATGAGCCCTAAAACCAAAGCGTATAAACCCTGAACCCAACACGCCCTACAAACCCCAAAGCCATCTTACTAAAGCTATAGTTATCAACCCTGTAAAAGCCTATGCAACTTCATAGCTACACCTGCCAAAAGTGGGCCGGGCTTATAATCACTTATAGAACCCTTAAGCCCTATCATCTCATAAATCTCATATAGGGCTCTTATAGCTTGTATTCACATATTATAGAGCCCTTGAACCTGATTTCCCTTATAGAATCCTGAAAGCTTTTTTTACAGGGCACTTAGAGCAATAGAGCGTATAGTTTTGGTCTACCCTTAATGTTTACACTCACCGATAGATCCCTTAAAGTAAACCTGAACATTCCGGATAGAAGCATTCAAGCTAATCATCCCTTGGAGCACCCTTAAAGCTTATCATCCCCTACCTGGTACCCTTAAAGCGGGGGCAGGTGATGGACTGCTTGTCAGAGTTTGGCTTTTACTCCGTTTTCCTTGGTGATGGCAGGACTGGAGAGGGTTTAGGGCTTTGGGGGATGTCTGGTTTAGAGGTTTGGCTTTAGTGTTTGGGGGATTTAGGATTTTGGACTTAAGTTTAGGGTTGAGGACGAGGTCCAGGGTCCAGGGTTTTGTAACAATTAAATCTAGGGTGCATAGGTTCAGAGTTCGGGGCTCTTTGGCCTGTAGTCTTTTGGCTCGATTCCCTATATCCTAAACCTTAAACTGTAAACCCTCGGCCAAAACTTAAACCCTAAACCCTAAACCCAAGCCCTTGAAAGAACCTTCGACGCAACCCTACACCCTGAACCCAGGCCCTTTAAAGGAACCCCTTAAAGGAACCCGAAACCCCTAAACCCTAAACCATAAACTTTGCATTTTAAGAAAGAAGCCTTAAACTTCAAGCCCTGGGCCAAAACCTAAACCTGAAGCCTTAAACCTAAACTTCCCCTGAAACCCTATACACCCTAAACCCTGAACTGCAAACTGCAGGAATGTTCATCTTTCCGAGCATGCGGGGCACTTGGTGCGAACGAAAGCCCAAGGCGCCTCGGAAGGGGGCCAGTTGGGGCTAACCGTGCAGAGTTTAGGAATTGGGTTCCTTTTAAAAGGGTTCCTTTTTGCAGGGGTCTATAAGGATTACTATAAGGGATATTATGGGGGTTTAGCACAGGGGCCGAAATGTTTACCATTACTATTTGGGGGGGTTTTTGATTACAAGTATTAGTATAATGGGCCCCAAACCCTTTTCTAAATATTAAGGCCCCTATGTGATTTACGGTATGGGGATGGGGCTTCCGCTGAGCTCGAGACTAGGAATGGCGCGGAGATGATGTAGCATCGGCCGGTTAGCTTCCGCTTGTGGGACCTCGGATACAAAGTAGTGCCTACAATCTCCATCGTAGTAACCCTTTTTTTGGTTAGCCACTTTTGTGGTTAGGATCCTGTCATACAAACCTGGTTAACAAGAAAGGAGCTACAATGGAGACTATATGTAAAACGTATGCTGGCGTGGGAATGTCATCCCTTTACATCTGGGCTCGCGCAGGTGTGGATGAAGGCGGTGTTGCGGCGGGATACGCTGCCGCTAGCCAACGATCTAACCTGCGATTGAGTTCGGGACGTGGCTTCGGGCGTTAGGCGGTTTTGACATGTTTTGACTGTATTCACGCCGCCCCATCCTTTCCCCGAGAGTCCTTACTTCTCACCCTACCAAACCTATATAGCCGGGCGGCTGTCAGTCAGTCCCTGTGGTCAGTCCATGCTGCAAAACAGTACTCAGTAGATAGTACATAAAATAAGCTATAGGATGTAACTCATGGCATAGTTCTAAGAGCGACTCTCCGACCCCTCCCCCCCCCCCGCGCATGCTTAGTACGCAGATGCAATCATCCACGATATGCAGCTATGCTGTCGTGCTCTCAGTACTTCCTAACTTGTAAGACTCTCTGGGACTCTCTGCTTAAAGCTGCACTACACTCGATAATACGGAGGCCTCCAACAATTCAGTAGTCACAGTGGGTTAGTACTGGAACTTCAATAAACCAGGCAAAACTTTACTCAAGTCATTAAGGCCCCTGTGCTACTGTATGAATGGAACTGTTTCGAGCTTCTTCCGATACAGGGGCCTATATATTTTCCGTTACTATTCTGGGAAATTCTGGGGGTTCCTTATTATCTAAGTACAGTACAATATATACCCCAAAACCTTGATCGAATTATTAAGGCCCTTGCAGCAACATTGCATTGCTCTCTGGGATCGGAGAGCTGCAAACCCGCTGCCTCTGAGGTGATCAGTGGCCCCTTCCTGACCTAGGGAGCAGCGCTGCGCCCCAAGCCCGCACCCTGAACCTGAATATAAGGTTCGGGGTCCGCGGCTTAGGGTTTGAGCAGCAAGCTGTCATGTGGCACACGACACAGGGTGTAGGCTCTGTACTGTAGAAGCCCATACAATCAACAGTACAATTCCTACTGGCTCCTTGAAACTATACAAATATTATAGCATTACACTCCCAAGTCTTGTTCGAATCATTGGGGCCTCTATATTAGGGTTCCCGGCCCCTCAATTGATTTTCCATTGCTTCGCGTGAGAGAAAAGCCGGAAAAAAGGAGATCCGAGACCCCGAGCCAACGTGTTATAAGGATTCTATAAGGTGTAGGGTCTAGGTCGATTCGATCTTAACCCAGCTAGCCTACCTTTCTGATGGACTTTTATACGGAAGTTGCCTTACAAGGGTAGGTTTTATGCAGTTCAGAAGCCTTCGTTGAGCCCAACACCCACCTAAACTCTGGAATTGATTCCCGGTCTAAACCCTGACCCCTATATCCCAAAACCTCAAACTCCTACACTAAACCCCCTAAACTCAGAATTCCCACCCCAAAGCCTGAATTCTTGCTCCAGCCGAGCTCTGGCACGGATGAGCTCCTAGAAACTTAACGCTCCTCCGACTCCAGCTCTCCTGTCAACGTGGAGAATATTTAGGGCTCTCTTAGTCTATAAACCCGAGAAGCCCTAAAACCTTAAACCTTTGTCATGTTGGATAACATGTTAGATTTTTTATGTGTATTTAGGCCCTAGAACAAGGGAGCTCCCGTACAGTAGTGTCAACCTTTGAGGACCTACGGAGAGATCCTAATTCGGAGAACTACCCACATACCCATTCCGTTCCGATTTGTTTTGTCATGGTTGGGTAACATGTTGCATCTTGTGGGCATTTAAACCCAAGAATGAATAGAGTCTGAATAATTAGACGTTTAAATGTTGAATACCATCCCAATCAAGGTCTGGTCGCTAGGGTGTTGGGGTGTAGGGCTGAAGGCTGCTGGGGATTAATGGCTGAAACCCTGGAGACCTAAATCCTTCAAGTTTGTAGCTATGAAGGCTGTTCGATGCTTCTGAGTTCTTGTCGGGGCTGTCGAGAAGATTGAGCTTTTGCCGCACGATCTTGCCATCACGAATCAAGCGCTCTGAGCCAACAGGTCATGATCGATGTAAACAAAACCCCTGCCTAAGGTTCAGTCTGCGACACTGTGCTTTTCCGTACACTGTGTTGCCGTCAAGACGTGGCCAATCACAGCCATGCCCAGGAATTTTGAAAAACACATCAATGCAAACCAGACTGCCTAAAGATGCTGGCCTCTGCAGTTTAGTAGAGGGGCTGTTGGAAGGGTTGCTGGCTAGAGGGCTTCACAAGGCTTAACTCTAGTCACTTCGGCGGACTCGCTCTCACTGCGAAGCCATGACTGCAGCAATGGCCGCAGCCTCGTCTGGGTTTAGGAATCAGGTACTCGTTTATTTCGCTGAGAGAGTGCCAGAGTGCCATTTTGCACTTGCATCGTACACGCAGAGCAACATTTGATTGTGTTCTCTTGTAGTCGAGTCCAAAGACAAGTTCATAATCATATACCCGAAAACGCCATGAAAGGCCCCAATAGTAGGTGGAGGGAAGGTCATCAAGATGCAAAGCTTTGACACGAAGGAGCGACATCCTCGAGCCCAAAACCCGCCCGACAACAATGCCCTCGCAAATCCCTTTGGGACGGATTCGCCTTCCGATGCCCTAAACTTCCAGCCCACCTCCGAAGCCCATGATCAGGGTTTACGGTTCATTGGTTGAACTTGCGTTCTGTGCTGGTCTTCCGTTCTATATCTGTGCCATGATTGCGGTGCTCACTGCGACAAGAGGAAGAACCGGCATTACTGCTTTGATGGCGATGGTGAAGAAGAAGCTGGTGAAACATGACAAAAGCCACACCCTAAACCCCAAACCCTACTTAAACCCTAAACCACAAATCAAGGCTAGAAAGCAATCGTTTTCCCGAACCTCAAGCCCAAAACTAAAGCGGTGCAGAGGAAACGGAACACCAGGACGAGCCGGCACCTCAGACAGAGTTCTCGGTCGAAAGCCTGAAAGCCGTGGAGAAGATCACGATAGAGGTCTGCGTATTTACGAAGGCCCATACTGTCGCATACACACATACCCTACTCTTATAATGCCCTTGCGCAAAACCATCATGTCCCTCGGCCCTGAAAACCACAAAATCATGATCACGTCTGCAAGTTTGCGGAGTTTAGGGCAGTGAGGGCCTTTGGGTTGCCCCTAACCGTAAACCCCAGACCCCAAACCTGGCCTTTGATGAAAGTTTGGTTTAGGGCACCAGCCCGGCAGTTGCCCTGAATCACGGCACTCCATGGTTGCTTTGAAACTCAGTTCGCAAACCTCCTTCCTTGGGGAACAACAAGACCCTCATAAGTAGGGCCCCTATACCCGCAAGGTATACGAACGTAGGGCGCATTTCGGCCTTAAGATTAGCACAAGCAAACAACAGGCTCCGAATGGAAAAGTCCTTGTAACCCAGACCTACAGCCACAAACCCTGGAGCCTCAATGGAGTGTGGCAAATTTCAGAGCATCTTTGGCAGGGGACACATCTCATCTTATCGATTCATGTTGGTGCTTTGAACCTGACACTCTGAACATGCGGGCCCAAACCACCTGACACTGAGGCCCTGCTTCCCCAGAATACATTGAATTCGACACCCCGTGCGCGTTTAACGGGCTCGAAGACCCTGAAGCTTGCAACGCAGCATTTGGACCCGCACGTGCGTAGTTTTTCGTAGGAGTGAAGAACTTGGCCACCGTGATAACAGGTAGATTTGTGTAAGCCGCCATGCTAGAATCTAACATTCTGGCTAAACCCGAAACCCATAGACTCCATAGTAGTTCCTTTTTGGGGTTCATATTTTAGAATCCTAAAAGGTAATCCCCAAAAGGAACTACTATGGGGCCTATGGGTAGACCCATAAATCCCAAGCCCGGCACATGTGCCTACTTGGAGGGTCCGGGGACTTAGTAAGTAGGTAGTAAGTAGTAGACTTATAAGCACCCTAAAAGGGACCCTAACTGGGGTAGTAGACTTATAGTATATACCCTAAAAGGGACCCTTATTAGGGTTATCGTACTTATATGTCCCTAAAATAGCCAGTTACTAAGTCCCCCGACCCTCCAAGTAAGGTCTCTCGACCTCCTTTCTGGCACAGTGAAGAGCCTCGATGCACATTATGCCTAGGGGTCCTACGGTTGATGATATACTGTAAATCCTGCATGACCTTAAGGACCCTAGACTATGGGAATTATGGTATATTCCTTATTATGGGCAATGCAGGATTCATATCATCAACCGTAGGTATTGTCATGGGGGATACTCTAAGAAGGGATTTCCTTTCAGGGATCTATAGGTGTCCCTTTAAGGGTTCCTTTAAGGGAACTATGGTATTGTTATGCGGGATACTTCCCCGAACCATAATTGTAAGTCTTTAACATGAAACCCTCCGTTCTACTATACGGGTACTTTAATCCCTTTGGGATGGGAAGATAGCTATACCCTACGGGCCCCATAGTAGTTCCTTTTTGTGGTTCATATTTAGAATCCTATAAGGTAATCCCCCAAAGGGACTACTTTGGGGCCTATGGGTACGCTGAGGCGTTAAGGTTTGGAAGATCCCCGGGGTTTGTGGGCTTGGGCAGAACGCTTTGGGGCATGTCTTGTTTGGAGCTCTGGTAGACTTCGGGGACCTTGCAGGGATCCTCCTTGTACCTTCAAATAGGGGTACATGATCCCAAATAGTGGAGGGTCTAGGTTGCTGACTTAAAAAGAAAACCAGTGTCAGAAGAAGAACCTCGATCACCCAAACCTACTGGGCTTGAGACTAAGAACTCTGCGAAGAACCCGGGCTTTGGTAATCTCAAGTTCCTACATCCCACGCAGCAAGCTGCACGCCTGAACCCTGAACGCATCAACCGCGTGACTCCTGCACCTTTACCTCCTCCGCCCTCAACGCTACATTCAACCCTGGAGTAACTTAACCAGGAGAGCCTATAGTATGAAGAACTCTACGCACTAAACCCTTAAACCCGAAACTCCGTAAACCCTGTAGACCCTAAGCCCGAAGCCTTGCTTTTTCGGGGAGACTTCTAGCAAGCCTCGACCTCGAGCGGCAGGAAAAGAGCCTTGAAACGAAAGCTCTGGATCCGAAATACTAATGTCGAAGCCTAAATGGTATACTAATTTGGTATACCGTTAAAGAGTCCCTTCTTCTGGTGCAACAAGAAGCTTACTATAGGTGCCCAGATAATTAAGGATACTAATATGGGGTTTCCTCATAATAAGTAAGTATAGTAGAATCAACCCCCTCAAAACCAGGCTTTAAATATTAAGGAAGGCATTTATACTGCAATACTTCAGCGAGTAAAACTGAACAGCCGTTTCATCGCAGTGGTCGGAAGCAAGGAATCTCAAGAAGTTCGGCGGTGCCATCTCCGAGGCCACCCTTGCTCATAGTCTCCTTAGGAAATATGTTTCGTTTTTGTTCACATAAAACCCAAGAGAATATTTTAATTTATTATTAAACACATTAGTGGTACTGGGGTTCTAAGAGGTCCATGGGGGCTCCGGTGTTGAGATGTGTTTTTGTCTTTGAGGGTTTTATATGGTTTTACCCTTCGGAACAAAAATGACCCCTGAAAGGGTTCTAAGGTTCATATACCATACAGAGATGCATAGTACAAGATTCTAGGGCCCTTTAAGGGTCACATGGTCCTTCGGGACACGGGAGTTTCAATCTTGGCTTAGCTAACTAGCAGAGCAAGTAACCTTGAATTTAACCTGTTGGGTGTGTGCAATAAATCTTATGTGCCTCCAGAGGTTAACCTGCAGATCCCCTTGGAAACTGGACATGTAGGCTTGAGTATTTCTTAAGGCTTGAGGGTTAAACAAGTTCACGACACTTCGACGCCGGAACCGATTATGAAGTGGGGCATAAGCGTTGATGATATGAATCCTGTATTACCTTAATGACCCTACACTGTGAGAATTCTAGTGTATTCCTTGTTATGGGTAATGGAAAATTATATCATCAACCGAAGAACCAGCATACTGCGCCGAATGGGGTATAAGAGCCACTATACCGCTCCGGAAGCCTTGGTTATCAGGCCTTCAAAGCTGTACAAACTTATGCATCCCCAGTACAGCTCTTTAACTCCTAGAAGGCCTTCTAAAGAGGACGACTTCTGCATGGAGCTTCATGCCTCTATGGTCGGAGTTGCGGTTCAGGTGGGTTGGGGAGTGGTGTTGTAAGCTTGAAAACTTCAAGGCCCGTTGTGCTTTTCGGTCCCTAAAGTACACTATCTCACTCACTTGCTACCCAGAGAGTCCGATACCCTTCAATTAAGCAATATACCTCAAATTATAAGGGCTTCATATTATGATTTAAGCCATATTCCTTAATTAAGGGGTATTGGGCTCTCTTTGCAAGCCTATGTCAGGAACTCGACGTGCACTGCCGACTTTTAGGGGAGATGGAGGACCCCACCTGATGCAAGAACGGGCCAGCACCTGTGGATGTCCGAACACCAGGGCCTTAACAGGCCAAAAGCATCATTTCTTATAGGTATCCCAGTGGAAACAGAGTATAACCCAAAGGGTCCTAGGTATTGTTATGGGGGATACTGCCTTCCCCAAACCATAATAGTAGCTCCTACTACAGAAACCCAACATTCTACTATACAGGTACTTTGGACCCTTTGGGTAACATGCGCCCAAGCCCAGTCTAACTGTTACGGCCCGTACAGCAGCTTTGCCTGCTCTTAAAGGGTCTCTTCTTCTGGTGCTGCAAGAAGCTTACTATAGGGGCCCAAATTCTTACCAATATGTTGATCGCCAGATCTAGCGGAGTGCCTTTGAGGATCTTCTCTGTATCGTTCCAAGTTTATCAAGGAGACATGGCACAGCTCGCAAAGGGCTTATTTTCCGCACACAGACAACGAACTTCAGTAGCTTACGTAAGGACTGCTACTCTTGGACACTTGCAGGTCCTAGCTGTTTCCCTTACAAAAAGAGCTTCCAAGCATCAAAGGGCTACAGAAGCATCATACAAGTATGAGGAATCCACACTCCTCCTTGGTCAGGCCTCTCACAGGCCATGGCCACCAGACATTGCCGGTTCGTATGGGCTTCTAAAGGCCCTGGTGCTGTCACACTGCTCCACAGTTAGACTGCATGCATATCTACCCTTGTCCCGGACTCAGGCAGATCAACACTTCATCCGGTGTTTGCGTAGCGTAGCTCCCTCCGGGTTCTATCAATCCTTCGATAGAGGGAGTCTTGCCTGCTGCACCAGTTGCACAGGCGCGTCGCTTGCACTCGACTGGTCGCAAGCCGAAAGCCCGTGCAATCACTTCTGGTGTGAATCGTGTCTCCATGCTCAGTACGGTAGAAGGGCCCGTCAAAGAGGAAGTAGTGATTATCATCCTGGATAGCCGAAGGAATTCCCCTTGAGGGAGTTGCATCAACCGGGAACGGCCCTCTCGTCGTCTCCCAGTCCAAAGTCTGGGTCCCAACTGTTCTCGAGGTAGGCGTAGTCATCGTGCGACTCGGGGCATATGTAGGAAGCGGTGATGACGAAGAGCTGCTTGCCAGCGGTTGGCTAGGAGTCGTGAATGCTCGATCCACCTCAGCTTCCGCAGCTGCTCGTGCCATCTCCTTCAAGCGCTTGGCTCTTCGTCCCGGTTTGGGTTTGCAACACCATTTCCACATGCAACGTCCAGCCCACTTCAGAAGCTCCCATACAAGAACAGCTGCTGCGCAAGCCAACAGTGTGAACATTACGAGCTCATCCATTCCGGCAACTGACACCGTGGCAACAGCATCATTCACTGAAGTTCCTCGAGCTCCTGGGACACTTTCGAGCGCCTTTGTCACACAGAGGGCCGCCAACATTCTGAGGACGATGGTAGCTTCAGCCTCTGCTGGAAGTCCTTCAAACCTCCACATCTTCAGCAAGTCCCATAGGCGCACCTTGGAGTGCATCTTCGTAGATAAGTCAGCCCTCTGGAACGTGCCCTCAATGTGCTCAACATCCAACAGCTTCTCCTGAATCCGCTCCAAAAGATAAGCCGATCTAACCTTCAAATGGCGTGTGCGCCAACTTCCAGGTCCACCGCTCAGCATTGCAACCGCCGATGAATTGTCAACCTTGAGAGTTCGATGAACCCTCCTTCTTGACAGCTCGTCTATCAGCGCGCCCACATTCTCAATCAACACCGCAGCTTCCGTTGCTTGATACAACTCCGATTCCATGATCGAAAGCATGGTAAAACTCTGACGACCGCAGCGCCAAGCCACAGGAGAGTCCTCGACCACAACCAGTGACGCACCGTAGGATCGGCTTCCATAGGGCGCAAAACTAGCGTCCGAGAAACCCACTATCTTAAGATCTTGAAACCCAACCACCTGATGTGTTGTTGTGCTGCCGCTGCTGCTTGTTGAGTTGTTGTGTTGCACTTGCTGGCTGTTGCTTCCACAAGGTTGTCCAAGGATCATCTTCATCTGCGAAGTCTTGTGCAAGTAGGACAACACGCGCAAAGCAATCCTGGAAATTCTCCGCGGGTGTTTGCTAACCCATGAAGACATGTAGCTGACGACATGGTGGATATCGGGTCTGGTTCGCATGGCCAACCACAGCTGCTCTCCAATCAACCTTTGCCCGAAACGTAAGTCTGCCTCAGTAAAGTCCTCGGGCTCCTGGTCAACATCATCAGTGACCCACTCCTTCGGACATGGAAGCAGCGTCTGAGGGGCTTGTAGTAGATCATGTGCACGCAGCAAATCCATGATGTAGCCCGTCTGTGCGACTTCATACTCGCCAGACTCTCGCTGAAAAATCTCCATTCCAAGGTATCGTACTCCACCGGGGTCAGAGGCCCACTGTAAGTCTGAACACGGCCATTCAGCACTTACCCAATCGTGCATTGCCAGAACCAAACGCTCCGGTCCAATGTAGAAAAGGTCGTCAACGTAGGTCACCAGGAGGGCGACGAGAGTCCCTTGGCCCTCCTCCTCACCTTGATCGTTGATTGCAAACCACAGCTCTGAATCCGAAGTAGACTGCTTGAGCGTAACAAAGCCACCATTGTAGGGGATCCTCAAAGTTCGCAACCTTTCATTCCTGTGAGAAGACCATATCGCCGGGGATTCCCGTAGTCCATATAGGGGACGTAGAACCAACCAAGCCTCGGAGTCATCCGCGTAGTCGAGATCGCACAACAGTCTGGGGGGTACCACAGCATACATTGGCATATGTTCCGGCCACAAGGCCTGGAGGAAGGCCGTTGTGATGTCTGTTGTGGCCCCTTTCCATCCTAGACAGGACGTCGATGCTAGTAGCGCCCTCAGCGTATCAGCGCTGATTCCACCAGCATACAAAGACCCTTGAGCCTCAGCTGGATCCACGAAGTTGCCGCAGAGCACCATCCTGTATTTTCTCTTGAAACCACCTCCTTTCTCGCTGGGAGGCTTGATAGTGAACACTCCCTTGCTTGGCACCAGTCGGAGTTTGCCAAGTGCCTCCAAACGCTTCGCCTCAGACTTCTTGATCTTCCGAAGCGTGCCGGTCTCAAACAGGTTCTTGACCTCCTTCTGAATCGCTTGTCGCCAACGCTCCACAACCGGTCGTACTTGCTGAAGGGGCACCGTGTGAGTCACCTGAAGGTCGCCATCCAGGTTCGCAAGCAACTGCTCGTAATCTTGCTCTGGCTCACTGATCGCCGCCTTTAACACCATCATCTCATCACGAAACTGTTGGTGTCGTTGTTGTCGTTCTGTCAAAGCATTCAACATCTCCATGATTTCAGCGTGAACCTGCTTGGTACTGGCCACACAACTATACTGGGTCTGGTGCAGGTCCTGCAGCCTCTCTTCCTCCTCCTCAACCAAGTCTTGTAGTAGAGAAGAACGATCCATCATCTCGTCCAGCATTTGTTGTTGTAGCTCATTGACCTTCAGAAGCGATTGATCCATAACGCCCGCCTCCTCCTCAGGCGCCTCACCCTTCACAAAGGTCTCAAAGGCACCGTCTTCATCCAGGATATACTCCTGCTTCTTCAGCTGGATCTCTCTCTCGAACGGCATGGGTTCTCTTCCTTCAGGTAGATCAAACCCAAGCTCCCACAACTCTCGTCGATCTTCATCAGATAGGTGGTTGGTCCGAGGGGTGTAAACCATCATCACCACACGGTCGCCCTGAAAAGGTTGAGTCTCATGCCACTTTCTGGGATTGAAAGACAGCGGTGTCCCAGGTTGTAACTCAAAGGTTTTTCCTTGAACCCATCTTCCAGGAGAAACTTGTCGCCATTGATCTCCCGGAGGTCCTTCAACCCACAAACCACCTCCCTGGAAGTTGCTCAGTGCCATAACTGTGTTCTTGGTTGAAGTATCATTGTGAGAATCTCGATGGGCTCTAAGTTGAGCCCCACGGGTCACTGCAACAACTCCAAACTGTACTTCACCCATAAGTTCTTTGGCCACCTTCGCGAAGAAAGCTGTAGTTGCCGGCATCCTCCTTGCATTCTGTCTGAGTCCAGACACACCACCGTGCGTAAACATCCCAGTAGTCCATGACGTCGACGTTGTTTGAGATTTCCGGATCACTGCCTTAGAGCCCTGCAACCGTGTGCGCTCCAACAGAGCATAGACATTCAAGACGGCCTGTTCATCATACCGCTCATCCACATCGTACTCTGCAGCCAGCTCCTCAATCTGTTGCTCCAACGCTGTCAATGGTTTCATCACCTTCAAGCTTGTCTTTCCATGTAGGCGACGAGATAGACCACTAGCCGAACTTGGAACGTCACCACCACCACCACGCACATAGGGTTCGGGTACTACGACTTCCCCTAAAGGACCCAGCGATGGACTTCCCGGTTCTGAATCTCTCGTTGGTGGGTGTACTTCGCCTCCTTCGGGTACTTCTACTTCCCCTACTGGACCCGACGATGGACTTCCCGGCTCTGAATCTCTTGTTGGTGGGTGTACTTCGCCTTCTTCAACAGTCGTGAGCTTGACCTTGGTTCTCATACGCTTCACCGGCATGGGAAGAACGGCTTCAGCCTTCACTGGCTCCACCAACTCATCAACATCGACCACATTCGTCTTCATGTGCATCGTTGTGAGATAGCGTCCATTCTTATCCCGCACCACATATCCACCTCGTAGCTCAGTCGCCGGCCCAACAAACTGTCCACTATCCCACTTGTTGTTGAGATCGAATTTTCCACCTTGTCCAAACACCTTGGCTTTGATCGAGACCTCCGCTCCAAATGGGACCACACCACCAGAACGGCCCAACGCACATTCTCTCTGAGCCCATGCCGCGTGTCCCATTGCAAGCGGCCAACACGACCTTGGCAGCCCCGAGGATTGTAGCAACGTTCTGGCCCGCCGCTTCAAAGCCTTGACAACTTGCTCAGCGCGTCCATTGGACTGGGGCGTTTGGGCTTCTCCCGTCGTAGGGTACACATCTCTTTCAAGTAGCCATTTTCTGATTCCCTGACCTCGTAGCTCTCGGGCACGATCGCTATGTACTCGTTGAACTGGTAATCCTTCTGCCCGCAACTGGAGATACAGGAAGCGAATAGCCGCCTCTACCTCTGAAGCGACTCGAGTCTTCAGGGGAACCATAAAGTGCAGGTTCTGGTAGGTCACGGTATCCTTGATCTCCTTGAACAGTTTCTGGTACTCGTCATTGGCAGCATCCATCTCCTTCTGGTTCTCGCGGGTGTTCTCGGGGAACTCGTCCTTAGCCTCCTTAAAGAGATCATCATCTTCATCAAGTGGTATATTGCCAACCCCACCTTCAGGTTCATCTGGTGGCAACTCATCAGGGATCTTGTAATCCTTGAAACCAATTGTGGATGGCATGGTGTAATTGCCCACTAGCGCGTAGCGATAACCCTTTGCATCACCCGACTCGCCCTTGACTCTGAAAGGCCCAGCGAGGTCCAAAGAGAGGGTGTAACAGCTTGGCGCAATAATGCGCCGATGGCTGCGCCCCGTAGCTGCAGTCTCCACGCAGGTTCGACAGTGTCGGTTGTATGGTAAGTGGCCGTTGGCCACATGGCGTCGCCATTTTCGAAGTTCCTCCGCACTCATGGCCCCCGAACCCACCGTAGCACTCAACAGCATCAACGGTTCTGGCCTCGTCCTCCATGCAAGGATGCCCTTCACAATCATTCTGTGAAAACCAACAGACCACCCTGCAACTCTGCTTGAAGCATCCACGCCAGGGCCCCAACCTTCGTCGTCACCGCAAAGCTCCAAGTTCGTAGCCGTACAGTAGGACTCCGAAGTCCCGGTTGGAGCCACTTGACTCACAGGGATTTGATACTCCCGCTGAAAGCCCTGCCACATAGGAGTTTTCCACCATCCAGACTTTGGGTCCATGGTCATAAGCAGATAGGGACTTACCTGGCGGTGCAGTCGCGCTCCCTCCTTAGCAACCATCCACAAAAGAAGCTGTCGGGCACATAGCTCAGCGGCGTAGTTGGACGGAGGAGTACCAACCAAACCTTCAAGTTGCCCTCTGCAGGCTGCCCACATGAGTGCCCGATACATCGGGCTGTCTCCCCTCATCGAGAACCCCTTGCTCCTGTGAACATTCACATTGACATACACAACCTTGTCAGTCTCCACCATCTTGAAGTCCTGAGAAGATTCACCTTCACGCTCATACAGCTTGACCGCCCATCTCTTTGTTAGCAAGGACTTTCTCTGGGACCTCCTCATCGGCAAAGACTTGAGGTACTCACGACCCGCGCTCTCGCTCAAGTCCAAATCCACCGCCAACATAGCCCTCAAGTCGCTTCCCAAATATTGCAAAGGGGACCCTTCCGACTGCAAGGCCTGTAGCAAAGAGGTCCTTTTGCCAGTTTGCACGAACATCATAAAGAGCTCGTCCCAGTCCTTCACCTCGGTGAGAGACATGGTTCCCAGGAAAGTCTCCGCCGTGGACTCCCGAAGCTCCTGCAACTTCTTCTGCTCCAGCTGGTGAATCAGAGATAAGGCCTGGGTCTCGCCAAGGAGGGGGCAGTTCCCCTTCACCACCGTCTTCAAGGTTCCAAACTGAGGGTGGACAATCTTCAAGCCGCCACGTCTTGTCCAAGTCAAGTCACAGCCCAGCTGCTGAACCAAAGCACCCATCGGCAATATCGTAGCTGAGTCGTCGGCCTCTTCGTCCTTTGCAGTCGGCATCAGCGTTCCAGCCTGGTTCTGCTGAAGAACTATCGTTCGTCCTCCGGCTAGTTCTACACGAACGGGTACTTGAGGTAGTGGTTCATGTGGTTGCCTTTCACGGTACGCATGTGAGGCCCCAGAGTCCAGAAGAGCTAAGCGCTCCTCTTCATTGAAACCCAAGTCAGCCATCTGAGACGCGAGGCCACGTAAGCTAGTATCCGTAGACACCTGCAAAGCTTGCAATCTCGTCAGCTGGTTCAGCATCGCATTGGCCTGCTGGAGAAGGGCTGTTATCTCCTGAGTCTTTTCATCAGGAGGTGCATTGTCAAGAGTCGCACTGGCTCCTGTTCCCGGGCCCGTGGTTGGGGCTGTAGTAGCTGCGGCTGAAGTCGAAGGGGTCATTGTGGTAGCGGAGCTCAACGACTCGAGGATTGCCTGCTGGTGCTGCACCGCTGCCTGATTCAACATAGGTGCTGTCGTAGGGGCCTGACTGGCAGTTGTAGTAGCGCTCGAAGTTGTATTGTTGGGCCTGGATACAGCAGCTCCCCTGGATGGAGAGGACGCCCCTGCCTTCACTGGGCAATCCTTCTGCGTGTGTTGCACAGACCCGCAGTACCAGCACTTCAACTTCTTCGCCTCCTTGCTCGAAAGGTGTGGTCGAACTTACAAGCCTGGCCCTTCGTACATCCAGAGTCTGAGGCAAAGAACCGGCATGGTACTTTACCTCCACTTCCAGGCTGCGCTGCTCCTCCTCGCCTTGTAGGGGAGGACGTCTCACCCGTGCCCGCTCCAACTCCACCTGCGTTCATGCCCTTTAGCTTCGTGGCCTCAGTGCTCGCACTCGTAGAAGTCGTTCCCGCAGTAGATCTCGTCGGGGTAGCCTGTTGAAGCTCCGCCAAGATGTGGTCGTAGTACTTGAGCACACCATCCAACGTCGGCCTGTACTGCAACTGCAACTGGCTCTTGGACAGAGCGAGCCTGAACTTGATGTCTCCATTGGCCTCCACCGCCCTGCTCGCCAAGTTCTCCACTCCTCGCAACAGTAGTGAAGAGTCCGGGATGGACACTCGCATCTCTTCAGCTCTTTTGAGCTGCCTCCTCCACTTTCTCAACGAAGCAACAGTGTCCACTATGCTCGTGGTCCCAGGCTGTCCTTCCAGTTGTCGAAGAATGGAGGCCCTCTCTGCCGCACTGCCCGGGGCGTAGAGGATGTGCAAGCGGTAGAGCAGGCCCGGAACCGTAGTTATGCGGTGTGTCACCGCATCGTCCTTGGCCTGCTTGCGCAAAGTCCCCAGCATCAAAGTCAGCACTCGTCGCTCCAACCTGCTCCAGCGTTCTTCACATAGCTCTTCAGTCCTCGTTGGCTCCAAGGACAAACGGGTCAGTGGATCGCTGACCTGGTACAAGTCATAGGCCTCCCTCGCTGCGGCCAAGCACAAGGAAAACCATCGGGAAGCCTTGTCGCTAAGACCTCCAACTGCCTGCTCCACCTCGTAGATCCAGTCCGCGAAGAGAACAGCGCTGTCCGCCGTAAGCTCCGGCATTTCCGGAAGCTCGATGCTTCCTTTGAGCTCGGTGTCACGAGCTTCACCGCGTCCAATGTACGCCTGTTGCAACTGCCTCATCCCTTCCACCAACAAGTGAAGAGGCTCAACTTTTCCATCTCCTTGGCCTCCAACCGCTTGCCCTCGATCATATCCAGATTGTCCTTCAAACGGGACACTCCGGGCTGCCGAGGTTTGGGCAGCTCCTTGTCCAAGGCCCGGCGGCCCCTTGGTTCCGGCACCACGAAGTTCACCTCCGCCTGCTCCCAAAGGATTGCCCCGAGGTTCTCTGGAATCTCCACGCTGAGGTCCGGGATCCCCTGAAGGAACATAAGGTCCTGCCTGGGCTCCGGGTGGACTTGATCTTGTTCCACTCGGCTCTGCCCCAGCTGGTCCGTTCCCTCCACCTGAACCATAAACTCTCATCACCGAGTTGGCCTCCGCCAATGCCCTTTCCAGCTCTTCATTCCGTTGCTTGAGTGCGTGGACTTCTTGGTCCCTCCCTTGCATAGCCAGCTGAACTTGTCTTCGAACTTCATCCAAAACCATGTCTTGATTCAAACTGCTAGCCGACCCGTCCTCATCCGGCCTCCGGCGTTGAGGGCTGATGAGGGTGTCCCGCGTCTGGTGGACCTGAAAGGCTTGTTGCATTTCACCATGGAAGAGCTGCTGCTGAGGGGTTGTAGTAGGTCTCGTAGCGGTAGTAGAGGACAGGCTTCTTCCAGCATTCACAAACGGGTCTACAACTCTCCTTTGGAAGACTTCCCCAAACGACCACAACACGTTCCGTGGTCCCCCTTCAGCAGTAACTTGACTCCTTGCGGAAGCAAAGCTCTCCACAGAAGATAGCACAGGACGCCTCGGAGGATTCACATCGTCCTCAATGCCTTCCTGCTCTTGACCCGAGGTACCATAAACCAACCTTGGTCTTCGCGGAGCTGCCAACCTTAGCGCCGGCATAGTCACCGTAGGCGCCGTAGACGATTCCTGAGGTATCGGTGGCATCATTGAAGCAGTAGGCACCGAAGACATTGCAATCGGCACCTCCTGTCCAAGTACACTCGGCACAGTCTGCTGCTGCGGAGCTGACTGCGGTTCTGACTGCAGCTGCGGCAGTGCCTGGTGCTGCGTTGGTTGTAGCTGTTGAAAGGCTTGCTGCTGCACAGTCTGTGATT
Organism: Symbiodinium sp. CCMP2592; assembly: GCA_905221615.1. Lineage (NCBI taxonomy): Eukaryota > Dinophyceae > Suessiales > Symbiodiniaceae > Symbiodinium > Symbiodinium sp. CCMP2592. Next base: position 1,997,001 of record CAJNDT010006024.1, on the reverse strand, counting down.
GCTGAGCGGCTTGCTGCTGCAGTGGTTGCGGTTGCTGAGTGGCTTGCTGCTGCAGTGGTTGTGGCTGCTGAGCGGCTTGCTGCTGCAGTGGTTGTGGCTGCTGGGGCGCTTGCTGGTTGCTACCACCCCTAGCCTCAGCACTACTAGTTAAGCCACCCAAGAAAGCCTGACCCACGGATCCGTTCGCCGTCGTTCCTTGTCCGGTGCCACGCGCATCCGTTCCGGCTTCAGTCGCAACTCGACTGCCAGCTTCACTCACAGACGAAACACCAGTTTGTACATGTGACGACTCCATATTCCGAGCTCCTCCACTCTCCACAACTGCAGACTGACGTACCGTTCTCGGCACAGTCCCATTAAGCATAGCACTTGCGCCTTGACCATTTGCATCCAAGCTGCCTTCTCGGGCATAATCAGGCCCTGAAGTCTCACCTTCCACGGTGTCAGGTCGGCCCTGGGATTGGGCGCTCATAACCTGTTGATCGCCAGATCTAGCGGAGTGCCTTTGAGGATCTTCTCTGTATCGTTCCAAGTTTATCAAGGAGACATGGCACAGCTCGCAAAGGGCTTATTTTCCGCACACAGACAACGAACTTCAGTAGCTTACGTAAGGACTGCTACTCTTGGACACTTGCAGGTCCTAGCTGTTTCCCTTACAAAAAGAGCTTCCAAGCATCAAAGGGCTACAGAAGCATCATACAAGTATGAGGAATCCACACAATACTATTTTGAGGGGTTCCTTATAATAACTCTAGTATAACACACCCCTCAAAACCCTACTTTACCGATTATAAGGCCCCTATATTACCTTAAACTCGTTGGGATGGGATCTTCAAGGAGAACATGAGTTTTCCGGACCTGAGGATCTGGAAACTCGTGTGTCTTCTTCTCAAATTCGGCTCATGCCCTAACTGTAGTCACCTTAGGATTTTGTTTATTTTGCTTCATATAAAGCCCAAGAGAGTAGTGAAACTATCATCTTTATTATGGTTCTAAGAGGTGTATAGATTATGTTTATTCCGAATCATTGGCACGAACACAACAAGATACAACAAGTGTTGTTCTGGCCATGACGGTTGTCATTGCTAATATTGGGGCCTAAATAATTACCAGTACCATTTTGGGGGCTCGTTATCATAATTATTTTTACTGTAGGCCCCAACACCCTATTACAATTGTTGAGGACACTATATTATGCCCGTTGTGATTTTTGTCAACCCTAAACCCTGCACCCTAAAGCTTCAAAACAAATTGAGCCGAGCATTACTAACCTTGCTCACGGCATAGCAGGGAAGCTTCAGGGCTCACCCTACTTGGAGGATCATGAGACTGAGTAAGTCAGGTTCCCCTAATGAGGGTTCCTTAAAGGGATCTGTAGGGTTTAGGGTTCAGGGTTTAGGGTTAGGGTCTACTTCGAGGATCATGAGATTTAGTAAGTGAGGTTAGTTACAATTGCCATATTTAACTATCACTATGTGTACCTTGTCTATAACCCTAGTTACTAAGTTCCATGATCCTCCAAGAGAACCTGGTTAGGGTTTAGAGCGTAATGTTTAGGATTTTAGGGTTTAGGTTTAGGGGTTTGGGGCTTTAGGGGTTTAGGTTTAGGAGTTTGGGTTTTCGGGTTTTGGGGTTTAAGGTTTAGGGCAGGCTGTTTTTCCGATTTTTTATCGTCTTCATGTTGGCCACAGAGGCCTATGAGACGCTGGGCCACTCCGGGCTGTAAAGGAAAGTCTCCAGGAGCTCAATGAGTCCTTCAAAACTTTGGGGACCAAACGACCCTTATACGGCCCTATACTCATATACTACGGTTGATGATATAACCCTGCATTACCCATAGTAAGGAATATACTATAACTCCCATAATCTAGGGCCATTAAGGTAATGCAGGATTTAGATCATCAACTGTATGAATCCCTAGATGGTGTATGAACGTTAAACCCTTTTTAAAGTTCATCTCGCCCTTAAGGAACCCTCTTAGAACCCTACAAGCCCCGAGCCGTAAAGCCCAAAGCCTAACTAAGCCCTAACGCCAAAGCCACCAAAAACAAACCCAAAGGGTCCAAAGCACTGAAACAGTAGAGTGTAGGGTTTCTATATTAGGAATGCTTATTATGATTTGAGACAGTATCCCCCGTAACAGTACCTAGGACTCTTTGGGGAATGCCCGGTGTCCTTTTTGTGGAGAGGACCAGACAGATGACTCCCGGCATCGAATACGACAGCAGCAGGCGCATGGCGCACCTACCAGAACACCTGAAACACAGACCGCTCATCAGGTGGAGATCGCAGCTACACCTCCTCTAAGCCCCAAAACCATATCCCAACCCTATATAACCCTAAATCTCTAAACCCCTACACCCGTGAAGCCCTAAACCCTAAAGCCCCACGTAACAAAGCCAAAGGAATCACACAGAAGTGGAGCGAGAGCGGGCTGCTAGAAATCTTTTCTGGTCTTCAACCCGACATCACATTCGTCGTACGGAAAAAACCAAGGGAGCACAAGCAAACCTCAAGATCTTGGATGAAAGTTGTAGTCAAGAGACTGGAATTATCGAGACTGATGAAGTGACGCGGTATGAATGATGCGCTAAACGCCACATTTCTGAGTATTCAGAGGCTTTGCTGGGAAGTCTGGAAGCCTGAACAATTATTACCTTACTAATACTGTTCCTAAGGTTTCCTTAAGAAAAGTATACAACTCGAAGAAAACCCCAAACCGCATTCGACCTCCCTGGCCCTTATAAGCCTTTCTAGAACCCATGGGTTTAGGGTTTAGGGTTTAGGGTTTAGGGTTTAGGGTTTAGGGCTTAGGGTTTAGGGTTTAGGGTTTAGGGTTTAGGGCTTAGGGTTTAGGGTTTAGGGTTTAGGGTATGCATGTAGGAACCCTTGGGGTTGAGGTTTAGATGATCGGAGTCCTGGCCTACAGCCCTGAAGCCCTAAACCCTAAACTCCGAACCCCGGGACCGGCGACCCGTAGAAAAGGAGTTCAAAAATAGAACTGAACCCCTAAACCCTAAACCCTAAATAAACCCTAAACCCTAAACCCTAAACCCTGAACCCCTAAACTCGTAAAGCTGCTCTCCTTGCGCAGAAAAGCCTGGACGAATTGAGCAGCCAGTCGACGATGTGCGCTCTTTGGGCGTGGGGCTTTGGCTTCTCTAAGGGTGGCAAAGGGTTGAGGGTTTGGGGTGTTCAAGAGTTTGGGGGTTCTTCAGCGTTTAGGGTTTAGGGTTCTCGCGGATTTTGGGATGTAGGCCTTTGGGGTTTGAGGGCATGAGGGCTCATGACGGTTTAGGGTGTTGAATGGTTTTAGGGCTTGCGGGTTTGGTTTGAGGGTCTTGGGGGCTTTAGGATTTCAAACTGAAAGCGGGTTTGGGGTTGAGGGTTTGGGGTCGGGGCTTTGGCTTCATTTGCAGCCTTGGATTGAGAAAACAGAGGCGTCCCTGAGAGGAGTTGAAATTCAAGATCCTATACCCTGACAAACCTACCCATAGTCTCCATAGTAGTTCCTTTGGGGGATTACTTTATGAGATCCTAAACATAAACCACAAAAAGGAACTACAATGCAGCCTCTGGGTAGACACCGAACCCTGCAAGCGAAGCCTCAACCACAAAGCCTTCATCTTCAGCCCCCTGACCGCCGAGGCCTGCATCTTCGCGATGGCGGTTGCAATATTCGTGCCCTTCTGAGCCCTTGTGCTTTTGGTGAATTGGGAGATTCGCGAGTTGACTGTATATCCTATCCCCAGAAGCCCAAACCGTGAAGCCCAGCTCTAGTGCACCAGCCACAAAGGAACTGTAAGTTCGGAGCTGTGCATCGACCATTCTGGGAGGGAACTGTGTAGGCTAGAACTTCCTAGGTGTTGGTCAGGTATAATGTTAGCTTCCTGGACCCCCGTAGTGAAATCCCAAACCTTAGCCCCCAAAAGCCCAAACCCTCCCCCAGAAAGCCCATGACGAGCCTTCGGGTAGGTACCAGTCTGATACAGATATCAGGCCAAGTGGGCTCTCAACTGCATTGCTTGTCTTTTGGGCGAAGGGGGACTTGTTATAGGTCCGTGAACTTAGTTCCCCAATACCCAACCTTTAAACTTCCTGGGTTCTTAAAGTTAAACCTTTCTGTGGTCCGTTAAGCATGCCGCAGACATATAACTCCTGCATTACCTATAATAAGGAATATGCCATAATTGCCATAGTTTGGGTTTCTTAAGGTGCAGGCCCTAAACCCTAAACCCTAAACCCTAAACCCTAAACCCTAAACCCTAAACCCTAAACCCTAGTTCACGAGGGCTTCCACAGTCAGGCTACTGTCAAGCCCAACGAGGATCCCGCGGCTAATGTAGGGGCCTTAATAATTAGAATAGGGTTTTGGGGCCCATTATACTATAATTATATTAAGGACCCCCCACCATAATATTGGTAATTATTTAAGCTCCTACATTATGTTCCAATGCCATGAGGCCTAGCTTCCATAGGCACATCAGTTTCACAGTGATGCTCACATGTAGATGTAGATGTGTTTCTGTGTCTTGGTGATGCTAAAGCATGATCAGACAGGAATACTTATAGACTTATAGATGACGGCGAAGTTTGCCATTCTATTTCATAAGCATATCGAAGTCGGCGCCAGAACGCACGGCTGGCTGAGGTGCTGCTGGTCTTCTTCTGAGAAGAGCGTAGGTTCGGAGAGCACCTGCTGGCCGCGGCCGCTGGTTTCGTCGACACAGCAGTCCAAGTAGACCCTAAACCCTATACCTTGTATATCCCTTGAAGGAGCCCTAATTGAAGGAACCCTTATTTAATTAAGGCGCCCTTACTAACCACTGATATTGGAGGAGCTAAGGAGCCAGGGACGATGATAATCCCTTCTAAATAAGGACCTAAAGAGCCAAGGGAACCCCCAAACCACTGGTTAGAGAACCCTAAGACTCCAAGTATACAAATACCCATATGCCTCAGAGTAGCTCCTTTTTGGGATTACTTTATAGATTTCTAAGTGGGAACCCCGGAAAAGGAACTACTTTGGGGGGGCCATGGGGTCGTACCCACTTCGGGGTCTAAGGTCCATACATGCGCGCTGTTTGGAGCCTTAGGGCCTTTGGGGAAGAAGTACAGTTTTAAGGTTGCTTGGGTTGCAGTAGAAGCCAGAAAGTTGGAATATCATTATCGTATAACCCCTTTAAGGTAAGTTATAGGGGATCCTACCATTAATCCATATTCCAACTTTCTGGAGTTCCCTTTAAGGGGCTTAGGCTTCGGGGCTTGGAGCAAGTTAGGGTGTAGATAGGGTTTAGGTGCTGGGGTGCAGGGGTTCATCGTTATAGGGCTTTAGGGTTTAGGGTTTAGGGGTTTAGGGTTTAGGTTATAGGGTGCAGGGGGTAGGGTGATGGTGCAGCATCTGTCAATGTGCTTCAGGAATGCTCTCGGTTGGATACTCACTCTGCATCTTTGCTTGGGGTCCCTGAGTTGATCATGACTATCACGATTTCCCATGTGACCCAATCTACACTATCTACGCCATACACAACCCTGAACCCCAAGCCCTAAACGCTGAACCCTCTAGCCTCGAATCATAAGAACCTACAAGAAGGGCCCGTGCAAGTTCTATTATATTGGGGTTTAGAACAATTACAAGAGCCAACAGCGGCAAGGCATGGCAGTTTAGTAATCTTTCACCTCGAACCACATATCCAGGAAAGCCGAAAGCTTTCGAGTTTTCAGCCTCAGCAGCCATTGGGTTCAGGGTTTGTTAGGGTAGGGCCAAGGAGTAAACATACAGCCCGTGACGACGAAGCCTGCTGCAAACGACGGCGCGAAGCCAGCAGGGCGTGCAGTTCGTATCTCTGTCCCCTAGCACCGAAAACAGAAAGCGACCAGTTTCTCTTCAATGTAGTTCCTGTTTTGGCTACTGCCTTATATTTAGGATACTATGAGGTAACCCAAAAAGGACTTTACAATGAATGCTATGGTTTAGTGTTTATTGTTTGGGGTTCTGGGTTTAGGCTTTAAGGGCTGGCTGTGCAAGACTTTTGCCAAGCCAACCCTTCAATATTGCCGGTGGATTCCCTTCGAAGAAACATATCAAGTCGGAGAAGTTCCTTCATGGTCACCTATATAATAGGTATACTTCCTTATACACCAAAACCCTGTTGTCTTCATCAAGACCTTTGCAGTAGTTGAAGGCCAGCTGGTATGAGATTCTTTTTGGGCGCCTGATTTTCACGCGGTGACTTGGGACCTTGCATGCAAGTATTTCTGGTTTTGGGTCTGGGTATGGGGTTTAGGGGTTTAGGGGTTCAGGGTTTTAGGGTTTAGGGGTTTAGGGGTTGAGGTTTCAGGGGTTCAGGGTTTAGGGCTTTAGGGGTTCAGGGTTTAGGGTTTGGGGGGTTTAGGGGTTTAGGTTGGGGAATTCGGGCTTTAGGGCTTTAGGTTGGGAGATCAGGGGAGATCAGGGCTTTGCACATCCGCCCCGATGCCAGGAACCTCTTGGCTAAAATTCGGTGTAGTGCCGGACTCACTATCCCATGGGGTCCTAGGTACTGTTATGGGGGGTACCATAAGGGTTTCCTTTGAAGGATCTATAGGGGTCCCTATAAGGATTCCTTTAAGGATCTATGGTACTGTTGTGGGGGATACCTTCCCAAATCATAATGGTAACGCCTACAAAACAGACCCTACACTCGACTATGTAGGTACTTAGGACAAGTCCTAAGCACCAACACCGTTGACTTATTGAGAAGCCTAAACCGAAACCCTGAACTTAAACCCTGAAGCGACTCGCTGAGCAGTTTAAGCCCTGACCTCGGCCGACTCTAATCACGAAGCCAACCCTAAATCCTAAACCCTAAACCATAAACCCCTACAGCCTGAACATCCCGGTTCGAAGGCAACCTACGCACTAGGCCCTACAGCCTAGCCTCGACTACACAGTTCTTCCAAATGCCTGAACATCTAGGATGCCCAGTAGTACCCTTATTCCCTTTTTGTAGTCCTAGGTTCCTTATCAAGTTACCCAATACCAAAAAGAGAGGCCTTTTTATTCTTAGGTCACTGGGTATCCTAGACATTGAGCACCCCAAACCCTAAACCCTCCGATGGCGGAAGCAGATGGCCTCATCGTGACTGCACGAGTCGCTTGCAGCGGGGAGCTACTCACTGAGGTGCGCAGAGCGTCCAGGGTTCAGGATTTAGGGTTTGGGGTTCAGGGGTTCAGGGGTTTAGTGTTTAGGGTTCAGGGGTTCAGGGTTAAAGAGGGGTTTAGGGGTTTAGGGTTTAGAGTTTAGGGTTTAGGAGGCTCAGCCTTCAGCACTCAGGAGGTGCCTCAACCATAAACTCCTGGATCCTCATAATGCAGAACCGCACCCACCGGCAGCTTAAACCCCACTCCCTAAACCCTGAACCTCGGACCCCTAGCCCCAATCCCCGAACCCTGAAACCCAAAGCCCTACGCTCCTATGACTATGACCCTAAAAAGCCTGAGGGGAAGAACAAAACTTTTGGCGCTATGTTTTCGGCCTACACTAAAAGTTTGATCTTTATTGGGCCTGGCTATTGAAGAAGAGAGTCACTCTAAACCCTCCACCTTGCCACCCTGAAGCCCTGAACCCGAAACCCTGAACTCCTTTTCCCTACGACTGCAAGTATACAAATTATAAATAATACCTACTTGGCGATCTGAAATCTATAAATGGTATCCACTTTGGGTTATTTAGAGTTTTAGGTATTTCCTGGGGGCCTTATACTGTAAGTATAATACGGAACCCCCAAATAGCATCGGTAATTGTCAAGCCCCCTTTTTTTGGCGACCTCCAGGTTCGGAGTCAGCCAGGGGCGACCATCGCGACCTTGCGCGATGCCATCGCTGCCGTGGCTTGGAGAGACTGGAATAATCTGCAGTTTGCCGAAACTGAGGGGTACCTTATTCAGGGGTTCTCATAATAAGGATCCTGTTGCTTACTATATTAGGATCCCCTATTTTCGGAAACTCCCATCTAGAACGAGACAAAGAAACCCAGGCCCTATAACTGCAGCATATTAGGATTCACAAAGAGAACCCTGACTTGAATACCAAGTTCCTCATAGGCACCTCTTGTTTGTGTTGGGGGCAACCTTATCAAAACCGAATGATAGAAAGAAGGGTACCGTTGTTATATGAAGGCGCGGCAATAGGGGAACCTAGGATAGCTCGTGTTAGCTCTCAGAGGCCAGTGGCTTCCTGTAACCGTCTTCGAAAGGGCTCCTTCGAGACAAGGTAGGCATTTGAGGCATTATATATGTTCATGTCTTTCGTCAATGTGGAGGAATTGGCTTTGAACATGCGGACCTACTCAGGATTTAGGGCTCATGCGGTTTGGGGCTTGTGGCTAATCTATGGGTTGAGGGCTTTGGATTTACGGGCTGAGGGTGTTGAAGTTTAGGTGTTAGTTGTGGGATTTTGGCGATCGGGGATTCGGCAATGGCTTCTTCAAGGCTTTAAGAGGCCACAGGGTCCTAGGTTGTTATGGGGGAGATACTTCCCATAAATCATAGCAGTAATTCCTAACATAGACAGCACTGCACGACATGACTATCGCCCACCCCGTCGTCGGAAGTCCACGACCTAGACCATGCCCTCAGAGGGCTGATATGGGGTGGCTAGCAGTGGTTTATGCTGTCGAGGGGAGAACCTATCATAATCAGAAGCTGCTTTTCCATAGTTTTTCATCTAGGACAGCTCGCAAACCACCAATTGTGCAGTGTGCCGAGGCGGCGAACGAGAAGTGCGCAATGTGGTTGCTTGACTCGATGGCTGGAGCACTTCGATGCCAGTTTCTCCCAGATTAGACAAACCTGAACCCGATTTAGCATCTGTTATGATTCCGGCGGGAGATCTGATCCGGAATCCTAAATTCCTAACCACGCCTGCACCATGACGTCCCAAAAACCTTAAACGCCTCAATCCGAAACCCTAAACCCTGGACCATAATCTCCAAACCCTAAACCTCAAAACCTAAACATCATAAGCTTCAAGCCCCTAAGCCCTGAACGCTATAGGGTTTACGGCAACAGCCCTTGCCAGTCGCCTCAAACCTGACCCCTGCAGTGAAAAAGCGCCCTGCTGCGCGATTCATCCGCTAAAACCATCGAGTCACTTCTGAAATCCTACCCAGAGATCCCAATACCCCTCAATTAAGGAATATACGGTAAATCATAATAGGATCCCGAATATGATTTAGGGTATATTCCTTAATTCAGGTATATTGGGTTCTCTGGGTACTGAGCCTCAGGATGCCCCACACCCGATGCCTGAATCCCCCAAAACTTAGCCTCTGAACCCCTCAACCTTGAACCCGAAACGCTAAGGCTTCCTGACGGGGATCTACACGGTTTAGGGTTTAGGATCTACTTATGTAGAGGATCATGGGGCTTAGTAAGTATAGTTAGAATTAGTTATAACTCCAGTTACTAACTTGACCCAAAGCAGCGAGTATGTCATATCCCTAAGGGTCCAAGCATGGCCAAGAAACAGTAGCTGTAGTTTCCGTTGTAGTTCCATTATATACTATAACAAGAACCTTTCCTACATCACGTTTCTTGCCTCCTTTGTCTGGCTCAGCAATCAGGAACAGTATTAGTTAGTATAGTAGGTAGTAGGTTGTTCAGGCTTCGATCTATGGTATCTGCTATGGCAACCAGAATTTCACTCCCTACTCCCTATTGAGCTTCGAGAACCAGAGAATCCAGAAAGTGCCACATGAACCCTCAAGGATGTAAGCCCTGTAAACCTGCTCAAGAGCCTATGCTGAACTCAAACCCGAAACAAAACGTTAGCCCCAAACAGTGCGCTCAGTGCCTCTGCTGGCCAAGATGTCGATAGCAGTGGAAGTTGGGTTGCTCAGCGGCGAGAGAGTCAGAGTGGATGCCGATGTGAATGAAAAACTGGGAACAATGAGCCGTCGAGCACAAATCGCACTCGGAGTCAGAAGAGGGCGGCTTGTGGGCCCCTGTGGAAGTGTTCTGGATGCATGTGCACCGATCAAGCATACGGGGCTGCAGAACGGTGATTTACTAACCTTGCATATAAACAGAGCCCAAGTTGAAGCCTGCCACAGCGGTTTTGCTGCCATTCTTGGCGACGGATCGGTTGTGGCCTGGGGTCATGCTGAGTATGGTGGTGACAGTAGTGCCGTGCAGGATCAGCTGAAGAACGTGCAGCAGATCCAAGCCTCTGCTGACGCTTTTGCGGCTATTCTTGGCGATGGGTCTGTCGTGACCTGGGGTGAGGCTGAGCGGGGTGGTAATAGTAGTGCCGTTCAGGATCAGCTCAAGAACGTGCAGCAGATCCAAGCCTCTCCCACTGCTTTTGCTGCTGTTCTTGGTGATGGATCCGTCGTGACTTGGGGTCATGCTGACGGTGGTGGTGACAGTCGTGCCATGCAAAGTCTGTTGACAAATGTGAAGCAGATCAAAGCCTGTGGACATCATTTTTGCGGTGCGTTTGCTGCAATTCTTGGCGATGGATCCGTCGTGACCTGGGGTCATGCCGCCTATGGTGGTGACAGTAGTGCCGTGCAGGATCAGCTGAAGAACGTGCAGCAGATCCAAGCTTCTTCCCTTGCTTTTGCTGCCATTCTTGGCGATGGATCGGTCGTGACCTGGGGTATGGACGGCAGTGGTGGTGACAGTAGTGCCGTGCAGGATCAGTTGAAGAACGTGGAGCAGATCCAAGCCTGTTGTCGCGCTTTTGCTGCCATTCTCGGTGATGGATCCGTCGTGGCCTGGGGTCATGCTGAGTATGGTGGTGACAGTAGTGCCGTGCAGGATCAGCTGAAGAACGTGCAGCAGATCCAAGCCTGCTCTCGCGCTTTTGCTGCCATTCTGGGTGATGGATCCGTCGTGGCCTGGGGTCATGCTGAGTATGGTGGTGACAGCGGTGCCGTGCGGGAACAGCTGAAGAACGTGCAGCAGATCCAAGCAGCACATCCAACCTGGGCCAGTGCTTTTGCTGCCATTCTTGGCGATGGATCGGTCGTGACCTGGGGTATGGATGGCAGTGGTGGTGACAGTAGTGCCGTGCAGGATCAGCTGAAGAACGTGAAGCAGATCCAAGCCTCTGCTGGCGCTTTTGCGGCAATTCTTGGCGATGGATCCGTCGTGACCTGGGGTGACGCTGATTATGGTGGCGACAGTAGTGCCGTTCAGGATCAGCTGAAGAACGTGCAGCAGATCCAAGCCAGTGAGGGTGCTTTTGCTGCAGTTCTTGGCGATGGATCCGTCGTGACCTGGGGTCATCCCACCAATGGTGGCGACAGCAGTGCAGTGCAGGATCTTTTAAAGCCCTTATAGAAGGTCTCACCTTTGACTTAGCGGCTGGGTTTGGCAGCTCATGGAGGACCTAAACATTTACCAATATTATGGTGAGGGGTTCCTTATTATGATTATAGTATAATGGGCCCAAAAACCCTATTCTAATTACATAAGGCCCCTACATTAATTCCAATCAATGTTGGGATTGGAAGGCTTAATTCACTTAAGTTAGGGGCTCATCTTTTTCCAGGGGCCAACAAAAGATTTGGGGTTGTCAAAATTAGGGTACCTTTTGGGGTCCCTGTTATAATACGGCACCTATCTAGGGTACCCAAAAAGGGGCCTTAATTTTGACAACTACGCATGTGTATGATGCGCACAAGCTTCCAGATCCCAGATCCAAGACTTTATGTTTAGGTAGGTGTTTAAGTTAAAGGTTGAGGGTGCAAGGTTTTACGGCTTTGGGGTTCATCTTCACGGAGCCACATCATTGAGCCACCAGTTAGGCTAAAACACAAGCACCCCAAACCCAAACCCAAGCGATCCCCATTGCCCTCTTGAAAGCATCAGAACCGATAGACTAAAAAAGATTCAGCTTTATGCATCTGTGGTTTAGGGTTGGGGGTTTAGGGGGGTTTTGAGGAGTAGCAATCGTAAGAGTGAAGAGGGTTCCCAGAGGTCGGCGTGAAACTGGAGCCCTTGCCAGCACGCGTGGATTGTATAGTACGGCACCGAATATTTAGGGTACCCAAAAAGGGACCCTAATTTTGACAACTGCCCACATGAGGGTGGCATGGGAAGAGCTGCTGCAACAAGTCGCAAGTCCCCCTGCGACACGTTATTTACAGGACCCCAAGTCCGGGTAAAAGGTCTACCGTATAACTTAGGGGCCTTAATAATTCGAATAGGGTTTGGGCGTATATTGTACCAAAATCATAACAAGGAACCCCCTAAGCCCTATTCTAATTTTTAGGGGCCCCTACATTACCGTATACATGCCCAGATGCCCATCTGACTCCCGCAAAAACCACGACTGGCCAAGAAGGAGGGTCTGGAGCATAGGCCCTTAGTAGTTCCTTTTTGTGGCTCATATATAAAGCCCTATAGCATGATCCCAAAACGGAACTACGATGGGGCCTCTGGGTAGTCAGAAGTCAGAAGAAGAGTGGATTCACGTTGTAAGGTGCTTGCCAGGTTCCACACGGCGACAACCTAAACCTAAAAGCAAGTTCCGAATTTCTTAGGTCCTTCGGACCGTTGATAGCCCCAGTACCAATATACTATACGTATAGTCTCCATTGGTTCCTTTTTCTGGTTCAACCCGATATATAGTTAGGATCCCATAAGGTACCCCCACAAAGGAACTACAATGGAGACTCTGGATAACATCCTAAGCCCTCAACCTCAAGCAGCAGGGAGGAGAGGGTTTAGTGTTTAGGTTTTCGGTTTTACGGTTTAGGGTTTAAGGGTTTAGGGTTGAGGGTCTCAGAGTACAGTCTTGGGGACCAAAATGACCAGATGACCCTTACAAGTAAGGGCCCGATACGCTTATACAATGAATCCCTATATTCTTTAAGGGTACCTTAAGGGTATTATAATGAGGGTTCGTTAAGGTAATTTGATGTATGAACATTAAACCCTTTTAGGGTTCATTTCGTCCTTAAGGACTAGCCGAAGTTCTTCCCTTAACCCTAAATTAAGGTACAAACCTTAAATCATAAAGGTATCCCATATATAAGTTAAAGTATATTCCTGAATTCAGGAGGACCTGAAGTTCTGCTGTGTCAAAGACAAACCAGTCCAGCCTAGTTAGGAGCCGACTCGAGCAGGCACACAAAGAAGGCCCGTCATCCTAACTTCAAAAAAAAAGAAGTTCTTCCCTTTCCAGGCCGAAACGGTGCATCCTGCGGTAATTCCCAGTGTGGGAACCCTACGTTCCAGTATATAGTCACTATAGAACCCTTGCGGATCCCTTAAAGGCATCCTTATGGTACCCTTAAGGGTACCCTATTTGAGTACTTAGGACCCTTTCCCATGACGAGGCTGCTCTCTGCTGGGCGGCTGCTTCGGGACGCCGAGGTCCTCGGTGAGGCTGCTGCCAGAGGAGACGATGGCAGGCGCAGATTAGGGTTTAGGGCCCAGGGCTTTTCGGGTTTAGCGTTTTGGGGTAGCAGAGTTTTTGGCTTTGAGGGCTTGGGGTTGTGAAGATTTATGTCTTTGCGAGCCTTGGGTTGAGATTTTTAACTCGGGGTTTGAATATACTGTGTATGCCTTGAGCCACAACCATGCAGATCCGGCAACGGTGCTGGCAGAAAGAGAGGCCATGCTAGCGACCATCGAATGCTGGGGATCTGTACGACAGAACCCCTTTGCAAAAGAAACTGTTTTAGGGTTTACTTCAACCCAAAACAAAGTACCTATTTAAGGACTTACATAAGGAAGTCATACTAGGGAGCCCGAAAAAAGGTAGGTTATTCAGGGTTCGGTAGGGTGTAGGAAGTTCGGGGTTTAGGGCCCTGATGTCTCAGAACTTGCGCCATGAGACTCCTACTAGCTATCCCTAGGCACTAGAATGGAGCCTACTAGCTATACCATGAAAGGTGAAGTTGGGTTTCGAAGTTGGTTCTGGACTGAAAACGAAGGCTTTTCGGAAGTCCAGACACCAGGCTAATCCAAGAAACCCCTGAACCCCATAAGCAGAAGCCCGAAGAAAATCCAAGGATGCACACGCAGAATTGGGTATCCATACAAATGCCGAAGATCTTCGGGTCTAGCATAACAAACCTAGAGGCTCCAAATATAGTACCATTATGGAACTAGGTCTCCAAAGCCATGATATGGATGGTCTTTTGAGACCTAATTCCATAATGGTACTATATATGGAGCCTCTGGGAAAGGAAGCAATCTTTCCGCCTTGTCATGACGAAGGTTCATTGATACAAAGCCCTTCTCACGCTATTCTAAACTAGTATCTCTCGGTACACCCTTATGATATATGTGTCATGCTCTTCTTAGATGAAGTGTCGCCCCTAAACTCCTAAACCCTCCACCCTAAACCCTAAACCCACCTCTACCTTCCTTAGAGGTTCCCGATCCCACCCGACAGACGGAAAAAAAACGGTCAACGAAAAAAATCTCCAGCCTAGGGCCCTCATCGACATCGTCCGCTGTGAGCCTCAGCCGCTGCTTGCGCCGCCACCGGCGGCTCCGCCCGGGCCCTGAGGACCCTACTTGGAGGATCATGGGACTTCGCATATAAGTAAGGGTTCCTTACATAAAGGCTCCTCAAATAAGGGTTCCTTGAATAAGGGTTCCTTCAATTAGGGCTCCTTAAAGGCATCTACAAGGTATAGAGTTTAGGGTCTACTTGGAGGATCATGAGACTTCGTATATAAGTAAGGGTTCCTTACATAAGGGCTCCGGAAATACGGATTAATAAGGGTTCCTTCAACTAGGGCTCGTTGAAGGGATCTATACGGTATAGGGTTTAGGGTCTACTAGGTCCCATGATCCTCTAACTAAGCGTCGCAGGGTTTGGGGTTCATGATCAGGGTTTAGGGTTTTAGTGTTTAGGGTTTTAGTGTTTTAGGGTTTGGGGTAATAGGGTTTGGGGCTTGAGCTCTGAACCCGCAATCAATCCTGAAACCAAATTTAAGAGGCGACGGGGATCAGGGTTTAGCCTTCTTGGCTCTGGGGCACCTCTTCACCCATAGGTCCCATAGTAGTTCCTTTTTGTGGTTCATATACAAAACCCTATAAGGTAATCCCAAACAGGAACTACTGTGGGGCCTGTGTACCGGGCTACAGCTTGAGTTCTGGAAATTTAACGTTCTAAAGTGTTCTGAGGGTGTATGTTAGGCTGTTATATTCGGGAGGACGGCGGCAGGTAACGTGGGAACCCGATTAAAAGAACCCTGGTCCTATAACCTCATTACACCAGGGTCCGCATTCAGAGCTCTGAAGATCCAAGATTTCTTGATCCGGTTCCTACTCTAAGCCATTCCGAGGCCGGTCACCGTCGCACATTTTTCGGCACCATACGTAAAGGCCCATGGGACTTAGTAAGTAAGGTGATAAGTAGGATATAATTAGGCTAACCCCGCTTAGGGGACTTATAACCCCAATTCTAACCTACTTACTAAGTCCCACGATCCTCTAAGTAACGTCATAATTTGGAAGGCTGATGCTCGTCCCCCAAGGGATCCTTAAGTACTTGTATCGGGGATACATTCCCAACTCATAATCATCTTAGGAGGCTAAAAGTTTAACTTTTAGGAGGGGTTCAGAAGTCATCCAAATCATGATTCCTTTCATACACAAACCCTACGTTCTACGATGGGTCTCTAGAGACTCTGCGCTGAAGACCGGGGCGCGGGTCTGTCTTAGGAAGGTATTATTCCTTGGGTTTAAGAGGATCTTATTTGCAAGTTTTCTCAGAGGGTTTAAGGGGCCAACCTGATTTCTTGACCCTGAAGTCCAAAGTAGAGCCTGTGCTGTTCCGGCGGTTCCTGCCTGCATTGCGCCTTCATACTCGGCATCCGTTTGTCACATGGTTTTCAGGATACTGCGATTTGTGCGTCTGTATGACAAGTTTGTTCGGTCAGGTTCGCAGATATTACCTTTCTGGCGGAAAGGGGCCGTCAGGAAATACTAGCTTGTGTCATCATGGATCGGGACAAGGTTTGATGTGGCCGTCATCTTGGCTGTAGAGCAGCCCATCAAAATCAGCATCGTTGTTATGGGCATACTTGGAGGATCATGGGACCCATATAAGTACCTTAATTGGAGTTACAAGAGATTATCTCTGTTACCTTATTTATAACCCAAGTTACAAAGTCTCATGATCAAGTAGTAGCGGATGCCGAACACCGGCCCAAACTGCCCGTCGCCTCCATCCACCACTCCGGTGGCCATTTCCTTGCCCAAATGAAAGAGCCGTAGCCTGTCACTGGCAGTGCCATAGCATGGCTTTAGGGTTTAGGGGTTTAGGGTTTAGGGTGAGGGTTTCGGGGTCTATATCAATACATTAGCTACATTAAGTAAGGAGCCCCAGTCTGATGATCTGATGGGAAAACCCTGATGCGCCCAAGTCTGCATAGGTCAAGCGGTAGATCTGGTGCCAGTCCATGACTGGGATCCTATAATACAGAAGGGAGAAAACAAGCAACTCGTGCCCGAAAGCTTGAGCCAATAAGGAACTGAATCCCAGCGCGGAAAGACAATGAAACACATAGGAACAAGAGGGCTTTCTTCACGGCGATTTCCGGTAAACTCTACATCAGGTTTGCATGAGAAATCTACAGCTTGGCATCCTGTATGGGTGTCGCTGGATTTACAAACAAACCCAAAGAGGCTTGGCCAGACGTTCTTACCCCATGAACAAGCCACTGACGTTGCTACTCTGGGCCGTTCTTTTGCTGGAACTGCTGGCTCGCGCCATCCCTTTTCCCAAAGCGGACTTTGTCCTCAAGCCTCTGCTCATGCCCATCTTAGCCGGTGCATTTCTGCTGGGAAGCCCCAAGCACGGTCAGCGCATATTGGTCACGGCTGCGCTCTTCTTCTCATGGCTGGGGGACGTCTTTTTGCTGTTTGAGGGGTATTTTGTCTTTGGCTTGGCAAGCTTTCTCGTCGCACACGTCATATATGTGGTGATATTCCAGAAAGAACGAGGCACACTGCTGCTCAGGCGCCCTTGGATAGCTGTCCCATTTCTGCTGATGACGTTGGCCTTTTATTGGTTTGCACGGCGGGGGCTTGGAAGCATGACCGTGCCTGTGCTTGGTTATATCACCGTGATCTGCACGATGGCACTCGCAGCCATCAACCGCCATGGTACTGCGACACAGCAAAGCTTTCAATGGACGGTGGCGGGGGCACTGTTCCTTAGATCCCCAATACCTAGCCTGTAAACTTTTTGGGGCTTTTATAGTTTAGTAGGAATGGGAAAGTGTAACCTTTTGTTTCTGTGGCTAATTGGGGTGGTAAGGTTCTTTATGAGCAGTGACCTGATGATCGGGATTGACAAGTTCATCACAGGCATCCCCATGGCAGATGTGTGGATCATGCTGACGTACGTGATCGGTCAATACGCCATCGTCAAGGGCATCAGTGAAGCTTAGCGCACTTCTCCAGGTTTGACAGCGACCATGCCTCTGGCATGATGCTAGAGGCAAAAGCATCAAAGCAGATCAAGCAACACCCTAAAAGCCCGCCACCGTACGGAAGCCCGCCACCGTACGGGCTCCAAACGCGGGCTTCTTAGCACAATGAACCCAGTCTACGGTTTGCCGGCTGGGATTTATACTAGTTAATATAGGGGCCTTAAGCAAATACCCATACTATCGTGGGGGTTCCTTAGTATAATTATAGTATATATAATGGGCCCCAAAACCCTCAGGCACTTATATTACCGGCTCCACTACAGGCTTCTTGGCTGTCCTAACACAATGAACCCAGTCTACCGTTTGCCGGTTGCGATTTACACTATTTAATATAGGGGTCTTAATAATTGCCCATGCTATTGTGGGGGTTCCTTATTATTTTGATATTTAGTATGCTGGGCCCCAAAACCTATTCTAATTGTTCAAGGCCCGTATATTAGAGAACCCTACTATAGATCCCCTACAGATCCGTTTAAAGGACCCCTTAAAGGAGCCCTATCCTATATTATTGGGTTTAGGGCTTGGCGTCAAGGTCAAACCTGAGCCTCCACGCGCGCTGCGCCCTCACAGGCAGGAACCAGATGTGGTTAGCTCTCTAGACGACCCAAAGAGATATCCCTTAACCAAGGGAATAGAGCTTAAATCATAATATGATGCCCCCTTATAATTTAAGGTATATTGCTTAGTTAAGGGATATAAGGCTCTCTAGACTACCGTTGATGATATAAAGCCTGGGTTCCTTTAAAGGGATCTATAAGGGTACCTTTAAGGCGTTCCGGTAAGGGATCTATAGGCGGTTTAGGGTTTAGGGTTGATGGTATAAATCCTGCATTACCCATAATACAAAGGAATACAATAACTCCTATAGTCTAGGGTAGTGAAGGTAATGCTCATTATATCATCATCAGTAGTTTCTCTGTCGGCGTATCGCAAAGAGGTACGATACACTCATACGTATACTAAGGGGCACTGAAGGAGACCCTGTAGCAGTTGAGTGCTATTCGTGGATTTTTGTGGAGTTCGGAGAAGTTTTGACGTCGAAAATCTCACAGTCCGGGTTCGTCACGGTCTAGCTTTTAGATGCTCAAGGACACCCTAATCTCGGCTTCTGGATCAGGAGGCCGGCAGTTGAGGCTGGAAAAGGTTTCTGTGGCCAAACCACAAGATGCAATAGTCAGCAGAGGGACCAGGAGTTAAATCTGCAAAAAGCAGCAACGGCGAGTTGTCTGCTCAGCCGTTACTCCAAGATCCTCGACTTCTCCAAACCCTAAACCCTGAACCGTCCTTGAGGATTTTCCTTCCCTAAACCCAAACCTTCCCTGCAGTCTCAGTTGCAGTTCCTTGGTGTAGCTAATAACCATTCTTATGGTTAGGATCGTTTTCTCGAAAACAGCAGATGGCGGTTTAGGATCTAGGGCTTAGGGAGGATCAAGCGAGACCATGGGTACGCTATGTAGCTATAGCATAGTACACAAAGAGCTGTTCAACGAGTTCAGGCCCACATACTCCTCCAAGCCCCCAGCCTAAGTTCAACCCTAAGCGCTCAAACCTAAACCGATCTGGGCAGACATTCAAAAGGAGCCAAAAAAAGTCTTAACTCTCGAATTTGTACATGATGCTAGGAGAGCAGCTGGGTGAGATCCGCCTTTGGCCTTTGGATAACGTCGCTGCGCTGCGGCAGCATGTGGCCCGCCTCTTCCCAGACCAGGTGGAGAATCGGATGGGTTTACGGCTTAGGGTTAAGATTTTGGGGTTCAGGGTTTGGGGCTAGGGTTTCAAGTAGGGTTGAGGGTCGAAGGCTTATGTGTTTAATAGGCGTTGTTCAGTTAGGAGTTTAGGGGTGGGGGTTACGGTGTGGAATTTAGGGTTCAGGGCTTGGGGTGGAGGTGCGCGGCTGGGGTTCTACTTCCGGAATTTGAGCTCGGGATGGCAATGAGCAAGTCTTACTGTGTGGCTCTGACCATGCTGGCAGACCACTGCGAAGTCGCCGGCGGGAATGTATTCATGTAGATTTACTCTTAACTTAGCCAAGTCTCTTCCTTGTTTGCCTCCTGCTTTTCTCTCTCTTTCTCTCTCTCTCTCTGTCTTTGTCTTCCTTCTATCTTCTACAATCGAGCCACTCCAGTCCCCTCCTTTAAGTCCCCTCCGTATGGTCTTTTGTCTGAGTCCTTGGGCTGTGACATGCCTGGCCGTGATGACAGGCTGAGGGTCCTCTACAGCTCCTTGCTGGTGCATCTCGGTAGATTCTTCGGGTTACTATAGTTAGAAGGGGTTCTGTAAGGGTGACTAATAAGTTAAGGGTTTTATAGGGGCCTTGAGAAAAAACCAGGCTTAACGGGCACATTATATTACAGCAATGGGGACGCTACGGAATTGCATCAGCTTTTCATGCAGGCCTCATGCATTCTGCCTGCTTCGACAGGGGAGTGTGCTTTATAGACCCTTGAGGCGTTTAAGTTGAAATTGGGCTCAGTGTTGTACAGGGTGGTAGCTTGAAGCATGGTCTGTGGCACAATCGCCAATCCAGACCCACCCCGCGACACCACACCCTAAACCCTTAATACCAATGGACCCCGAAAAACCCAAAGCCCCACCAACATACGCCTTCGAATTCACAGACCCGCCAGCCGTTGCAGTTGTTGTTCTCTTGATGTTTTTCGTTTTACAGCTCTAAACCCATAAACCCTATACCGTGTTTCTTCTCTTGTTCTTCCGTTGTTGTTACAGTTCTCTTATATTCTCTCCCGAAGGGTCCCAGGTATTGTTATGGGGGATTCTCAGATCAGAATAAGGACAATAAGGATTCCTTATATAGCAATAGAAACCCTGCATTCTACTACATAGTAGGTACCCTGGACCCTTTGGGTCTTGCCCTAAACCCTAAACCGTGAACCGTGTTAGTTCTCTTGTTCTTATGTTGTGTGTACAGTTCTGTTATGTTCTCTTCCCTTAAGCAATAAGCACCAAACCCTAACCCCTAAACCCTTAAACCCCAAACCCCTAAACCCCTAAACCCCTAAACCCTCACCCCCGAAACCCCTAACCCTAAACCCCGAAACCCCAAACCCTAAACCCCGAAACCCCAAACTCTAAACCCCCAAACCCCTAAGCCTTAAACACTGCAAACCCTACAAGCCCTACAAACCCTATAAACCCTACAAGCCCTACAAACCCTACTTAGAGGATCATGGGGCTTAGTAAGCAGGTTATAATTGGGGTTATAAGTCTTGATTCTATCCTACTTATAACCTCACTTACGAAGTCCCATGAGCCTTTCAGTAGACCCTAAACCCTAAACCCCCATAGATCCCTTTAAGGATCCCTATAGATCCCTTTAAGGAGCCCTTTAAGAACCCTTACTAAGTCCCATGAGCCTTTAAGTCATCTAAACCTTAAACCCCGAAATCCCAAACCGTAAACCCCTAAACCCCTAAACCCCTAAGCCTTAAACCCTACAAACCCTACAAACCCTATAAACCCTACAAACCCTACAAACCCTACAAACCCCACAAACCCCACAAACCCTACAAACCCTACAAACACTACAAACCCTACAAACCCTACAAACCCCACAAACCCTACAAACCCCACAAACCCTACAAGCCCTACAAACCCTATAAACCCTACAAGCCCTACAAACCCTACAAACCCTACAAGCCCTACAAACCCTATAAACCCTACAAACCCTACAAACCCTACAAGCCC
The DNA here is from genome assembly GCA_905221615.1 of Symbiodinium sp. CCMP2592. Taxonomy (NCBI): domain Eukaryota; class Dinophyceae; order Suessiales; family Symbiodiniaceae; genus Symbiodinium; species Symbiodinium sp. CCMP2592. The sequence goes on along the minus strand of CAJNDT010006024.1, from coordinate 1,975,846 downwards.
TACAAACCCTATAAACCCTACAAGCCCTACAAACCCTATAATACCCTACAAACCCTACAAGCCCTACAAACCCTATAAACCCTACAAACCCTACAAACCCTACAAGCCCTACAAACCCTATAAACCCTACAAGCCCTACAAACCCTATAAACCCTACAAACCCTACAAGCCCTACAAACCCTATAAACCCTACAAACCCTACAAGCCCTACAAACCCTCAAAACCCTACAAACCCTACAAGCCCTACAAACCCTCAAAACCCTACAAACCCTAAACCCTACAAACCCCACAAACCCTACAAACCCCACAAACCCTACAAACATAGGGGCTTAGTGAGTAGGTTATAATTGGGGTTATAAGTCCCCCAAGTGGGGTTATCCTGATTATATCCTACTTATAACCTTACTTACTAAGTCCCATGAGCCTTTAAGTAATCTAAGGAGACCTGCCCTAAAGCCCTAAACCCCCAAGCCCTAAGCCCTAAGCCCTAAACCCCTAAACTCCTAAACCCTAAACCCTACAAACCCTGTAAACTCTGATCTAAGGAGACCTGCCTGGCCGGGCCCTTGAGTCTCGCGAGCGCCGGCGTGAGGCTCCGAGCAACGGAGTCTTAGGGGTTTTGAGTCTTAGGGGTTTTGAGGGTTTCGGGGGTTTCGGGGGTTTCGGGGGTTTTGAGGGGTTTAGGGTTTAAGTAGGTTTAAGTAGGTTTTAGTAGGTTTTGAGGGTTTTGAGGGTTTTGAGGGGTTTAGGGTTTAAGTAGGTTTTAGTAGGTTTTACTAGGTTTTGAGGGTTTGGTGGTTTCGGGTTTAGGGTGTAAGTGCTTTGGTTTAGGGTTTTGAGGGTTGTCGTCGAGAGTTTGTGGGTTTGTGGGGTCTAGGCGAAGCAAGTCATCCAATCACAGGATTTTGTCACAGATGGTTTAGAAGGGGCCCCCACCCTGTAATAGTGGTATAATCGGAATATAATAGGGCCCTAATATAATCCTATATAACCCTTGTAGTCACTATTACAGGGTGGGGGCAGCTCCTAACAGATGGTTGGGGTTGGGGTTTGGGGTCTGTGGAGTCCCAGGTTTTGGAGTTGAGGCTTCCCGCAAAAAAGCAACCGCCTAGTTTGGCGGTGTCTTTTAGCCTTTTGGGATGTATGGAATGGGGGATTTCTGTAAGACTCTGTCAGCCTCCTTGAAGACTGACGACAGAGGGTGAGGTATTCCTTGTTTGGCCCTGTTTGGGATTCAATACTCTAAATTAAGGCTGGGTCTGCGAGGACTGAATAAGGAACCATGGGATAATAAGAGTAATTCTGCGGACGAGAGGTGCCAGGAAAGGCCAAGCCCTCCAACCCTAATCGTTGAGAGTTCAAGACTTTCTCCAAGCGACAGTCGTCGACCTCTTTCCCGGAAAAAGTTTACTTCGAACTTTATAAATATCAAGACTCTGCAGCGTGAAGTCACCGACCCTGACAAGTTTGCGTTCTACGCTTCAGTATTGCGGGCACGTCGCTGGTGGCAAGGAGGTTTGTAGGTATGTAGACCCCTACCCTTGAACCCTACCTACTTAGAGGATCATGGGACTTAGTAAGTATGGTTATAAGTAGGCTATAATTAGGATAACACCACTTAGGGGACATATGACCCTAATTACAACCTACTTACTAAGTCCCATGATCCTCTAAGTAGCAACTTGGCAAATGTGTCGCCAGGGATGGGTGCAGCATCGGCGTGATTCGCTGTGAGCCCCGCCGGTCGCTTCTTCTGTATTGGTTTTAACAAATAGGTCCAGCTTGAAAACTAAACAGCTTTGGGGGCCGTCGAAACGGTTGATGGTATAAATCCTGCATGACCCATATTAGAAGGAACATACCATAATTCCCATAGTTTAGGGTCCTTCAGGTAATGCAGGATTTGTATCATCAACAGAAGCCGACGCCTAGAATCTGTCAGGTTTAGGGGCATCCCTGCCTTGACCTCCTGTAGGGCATCAGGCATCTCTGGGCATGTCTAGGGTTGAGCGTTTTGGGTTTACAGCATAAGGATTTAGGCATTTAGGGTTTTAGGTTTTAGTAAGTAACTGAACTTACTCCTATTCCCAAATCTAAAACCCTGCACCAGCTCAGCTACTCATGGGTCCGAGGTTGCTGACTGCCTCCGCAGACGGCACAGTGCGTGTATGGGATGTGCCATGGTTCCTTTAAGTGTGCTGCCAATTTCCTCACAAGCTAGGGATTTAGGGTTTTTGAGGCTTGGGCATCTATCGTGTAGGATTTAGGATTGGGGGGTTTTTAGTTTCGGGTTGAGGGGTTCAGGCTTTCCGGGTCCGTAGATCATGGTCACGGTATGTGGCCTGAGGGGTTCGTTGTGCCTATAGGGTCAAGGCATGACGGCCTCTGTAGGTCTGTTTGACTTCCAAGCCTGAAGCACCTCGCCCTACTTAGAGAATCATGGGACTTAGTAAGTAGGTTATAATTTGTGTTTGAAGTCCCCTAAGTGGGGTTATCCTAATTCTATCCTACTTATAACCTTACTTATTAAGTCCCCTGCGCCTTTAAGTAAAGCTGTCCATGGCATGAACCTGTGGCATGCAGTGTGCTCTCTTGGTTTAGTGTAGGGGTCTGAATAGTGGCGCTCGTTGTACTACGTTATAGTACTTGCATGCGAGTAGCAGATCAGCCACCCCCAGCCGCGTCTGCAAGCTACCTTGCATCCGGATGTCAACTTTCGTGTTTTCAGCCGTTGCATGGCGCGTATGATTTCGGGAAGACAATGCTGCAACGGTGTAAAGCCGCTTTTCATGTACACGGCCTGACGATCGTTAACATACTCGTTCCGCCTGTTGTCAAGATGCCCAGTCAACCAAGGAGAAGGGAACGCACATCGCTTCTCTACCCCAAGGCAAACTCTTGAAGTCAGGGCACTCGCCTTGGCTTATTGGCTTGGGCTCGGATGCTACGAATCTGTTGGGCTGATGGATGGGTTGTGCGTGCAACAAAAAGTCTTTGCACGTCCCAAGTCAAGACGGGTAGTTTCTTGATGATTGCCTGCCTTGCCAGGCTGCAAGTCTTGCTTGAGTGCAGTCGTTTTGAATGTGTCAGATTCCTGGCAGCTAAGATCAATAAGCCTGCTTCTCCCTGCAGCTCCGAACCCAAGAAATTCCCTTTTCAATCAATGCGTGGCAACCGATAGTTTTGCAGATAAGACAACACTAACCCCGAAGCCCTATCAGCATCGCATTGAAAACTTGAACCCTACCTGGACACCAAAAGTATGTAGAATAAGAGATTTTTAGTGTCGTTGGGCCACCATGTTGCCGAACTCTTGAGGTGCAGGTAAACATAAACCCACACCGCTGCGAAGAGTGGACTCTGAATACGGTGAGTCCCTACCTATAGGCTCCATAGTGGTTCCTTTTTGGGATTACCTTGTAGGATTCTAAATAAGAGCCACAAAAAGGAACTACTATGGAGCCTCTGGGTAGATGCCAGGCGAATGGGCCACGTCGTTGGACTTTCAAGCGCGTTGGCTGCACGTGATTGTCGGTTTAAGTCGAGGATGTTGAGCCAGGAACGCTTTGTTCGTTTCTTGAGGAACGTGGTTCGTTTCTGATTTCTTTTCGAGCTTGTGCCGAAACATGAAGAAGGCCGAAACGCTAAGCTGCTGTGAAGCCTCTTTAAGTATCCATGCTTGTCTTCATACTGGTACCGGTACTATCATATAACTCGCAACCTTAGTCAAATGATCAAGGCCCCTATGTCAGCCGTGGATGAGGCTTCATCGCAGCTGCTTGCAGTTGGGCTCTTCGACTGCACAGTGCAACTCGGCCGAACGGAGGTCGAGGTAGATGGGTCAGTTTTTTGCGGCATGAGTATTGGGCTGAAGTGCATGTATAGGGTTGTTTCGCTTTAGACTTTACGTTTTCCATTAGAATTCGGAGGTGGGAAGTTTAGGTTCTTTGCATAGGGTGTTGGGTTTAGGGTTATTGCGGGTTGAGGGTTCAATCCAGTCAAGAACTTGCATGGGCATCGTAAGGATTCCTGCAGCTTGGTGTATGAAGCCGCAAATATCCCTAAACCGAAGCCCTAAATCCAACTGCAACCGAGGAGGGTTTGGGAGCTGAACACGCTCAGCTGCAGTGACTTATGCTGCAAGAGTCCCTATAATGCCCAATGGGAGCTTCCGAAGATAGGGGACCCCAATATAGTACCCTAAATAGTAGGATCCTTTCCATAAGGACTAAGATATCCCTACTTCTTTGAAACTTGCCAATGAGTTCGGATGGTTTCGTTTGGCGCTCCTTTTGCTTGGGACTCGAAGTGGCTGCTGCTACCTAAACAGTAGGTCACGAACCGCCTGCCATGCCTTCAAACAGGGTATATGACCCCAAACAGTGGGAGTTTAGGGTCTATGGAGGGTAGATGGAGGGACTAGGTATGTAACCCATTAACCCATCATTTAGGGAACTGGAGCCCTTAGGGTTCGTTTTTTCAGCAGAGTGCTGGCAATTAGATGAAACAGTGCTCTTTAGATCTTGACAAGGGCAACGCATGCAAGCAACATTGCAGTGCCGACGTGTAGATGCAGCTGTCACATCCTGTCTGCATCCGTTTAACCTTCCGCCCGATTCGTTTCGGTTCGACGTTTCCTCAAGCCCTAAACCCTTAAACCCTTAAAGCCTAAACGATTAAAGAACCCCTAGCCCTGAACCCACAAAGCCTAAACCCGAGACCGCAGAACCGATTCTTGTCTGGTCTCTGAGGATTGCGGCTGCGTGGCCACGAGGGCCCTGTGCGGCCTGACAGCAAAGTGTTGGAGCCCTTTCGAGGTAATATATTCGGGTTTGGGGTTTAGGGCTTGGGGTTTAGGGTTTAGGGTTCGGGGTTTAGGGCTTAGGGTTTAGGGTTCGGGGTTTAGGGCTTGTTATTTGGGGTTGGTTTAGGGTTTAGAAAGCCTGAATATCTACATACTTGGTTATGTTGTACTAGTTTTAAACAACCCCACAGACAGAAAAGGGCGCACTCCCCAAAGACTTGAGCCTCCAAACCGTATGCGCTAGGGGTCCAAGTATCTACTCATAAAAGTCATGGGACCTACAATATACCTGCTCGCGTCCCACCCAAACCCTGAGCCCTAAACCCTATTAGCCCCTTTGGGCAATAAGGGCAGTCGGAAAAAGGTGCTTAAACAAAAAAACCCTATTAGCCCCAAACCTTAAGCCACATTTTCAATTTAGAACCAAAGCCCTATAAGCCCTCTAAATCCTAAGCCCTAAACCCTATTAACAAGCCCTAAAGCCCTGAACCCATACTAAACTATAGTCTCCTCATATTTTTGTTCATATAAAACCCAAGAGAATATTCAACATGTTTCTTATTATTTGTTTTTTGAGGGGGGGGGGTATTTGTACCATAGTCTCTTGCAGTGTAACTGGGCCATCATTCCCCAGAAGTACTTGGCCAGATCATGAAAGCTTAAGGGGGGTATGGTAAAGCCCATCTCCAAGGCTCTCCGTCGCCTTCTCCGGGGGCCCCGTCCTGGCCACCGCGTCCAACGACCGAAGTGTGAGACTTTGGCATTTGCAGGACTTCAGGGGTTTAGGGCTTTAGTAGGTTTTAGGGTTTAGACCTCAGGGGTTGAGGGTTTCAGTAGGTTTAATTAGGGTTTAGGGTTTTAGTAGGTTTTAGGGTTTGGGGTTTTAGTTTTAGGATTTAGGGTTTTAGTAGGTTTTCGGGTTTAGGGTGTTAGTAGGTTTTATGGTTTAGGGTTTAGGATTTTAGCAGGTTTTAGGGTTTTAGCAGGTTTTAGGGTTTTAGTAGGTTTTAGGGTTTAGGTTTTTAGTAGGTTTTAGGGTTCAGAGTCTCGGGTTTTAGGGTTTAGGGTTTTAGTAGGTTTTTAGGGTTCAGAGTTTAGCATTTTGAGTAGGTTTTAGGGCTTAGGGTTTTAGTAGGTTTTAGGGTTTAGGGTCTTAGTTGGTTTTAGGTTTGAGGTTTTAGGGTTTTAGGGTTTATAGGGTGTTAGTAGGTTTTAGGGTTTTGGGGTTTAGGGTTTGGAGGTTTAGGGCTTCAGGGTCTTAGGGTTGAAGGTTAAGGTTTGCGGGTGAGGTTGTCGTGGCGGGGTTCGGAAAGCATTCCAAGAGAACAAGGGTTGTCAACGCTTTCTCGCTTCGGAGTCTTGTGGAACCCGCCGAAGATCAGCTTGGCGTCGGACTTCATCCTTAGCATTGAGGAAGCTCAGGGCTCAGGGCTGGCAGGCTTGTTGCCTTGGCTAACAAGCTTTAAGCTTTGGTTTTAACCGCAGGCTCCTTGGCTTTTACGGCTTAGGGCTTCAGGGCCTGGGGGTTTTAGGCTTTCAACTTTGGATTTCGGGTCCTAGGGTGTGAAGTTTAGGATTTAGTAGGGTTTAGGATTCAGGGTTTAGGGTTATGCTGGTGTGGAGTTTCGCTTGCAATTTTGGGGCTTCGGGCTTCGTCAACACATTGCCCCAAGCCCTCGGCTTGTAATCGCCAGCCGTGAAACCGCAGAACCCAACATCCGAAGCCTCGGCGAAAGACTCTATTACTTCGATATGGGTGGTTGTCAAAATTAGGGTCCCTTTTTGGGTCCTTATTATGATACGGCACCTAATATTTAGGGTACTCAAAAAAGGACCATAATTTTGACGGCTACCCACATAAATCAGAGAAAGCCTTTGGGAGCATGCTCCCGCAATTTCGGAGACTGTTGGATGACCTGAGCCTTCAAACCTATATAAGCATGAACCTTAAACTGTAAGCCCTTTAAATGGGAGTTTCCGAAATAAGGGGTATCTTACTTGGGGGTCCTTATAATATGGATCCTATCAGGGGAGGGTACTACATTATGGTCCCGTATTTCGGAAGCTCCCAAATTCCAACACATCTCCGTTTACCATGCCTGCAGGATGGCAGCTGCCTTCGAAACCTCCAGGGTCATACCGATGGCGTCAATTCCGCTGGAAGCCAAGCCGTCCTAAGCCTTGCATCCTTAACGTAGGGATCTTACTGATTACCAATGCTATTTTGGGGGTTCCTTGTTATCGTTATAGTATAATGGGCGCCAAAACCCTATTCTAATTATTAAGGCCCCTAGAGTACGGCCCTTCGCAGGATCAGCCTTCGCCGAGTTCTGCCAAAAGCATTCTGCCCCTGAAATCGTTCAACCAGAAACCCTAACGCCCCAAAGCCCAAGCTCCTGAACCCATCAACCCCCAAAAAGAAGCTCCTAAGCCTCAAACCCCCTAAAGACTGATCCATGGACCCTGAACTTTGAACCCGTTTGCGCCTGATACTCGGACAGTACTCACCAGCTTCCAACTTAGGGGTTAGGGTTTGCCTGGACTCTGAAGAACCTACCATTTAAAGGACTTATAAAGGGAAATCATACTGAGTAGCCCTAGAAGGCAGGTTCTTCGGGGCCAGGTGGGTATGCGGTTGTTGCTTCTTGGTGGTTTTAGTTGCAAGAACCTGCGGTGTACAGTATGTCTACATCGTCTATATTTTAAAGTTTCCGAGGCGAACGGCGAGCCTGAATTCTACAGGAAACTGGGGGCCTTTGCTATAATGAACGGTTTAGAGCTTATAAGGGTTCGAATTTAATGTAACCAGTGACGTAAACAGTTTTCCCCTTCCACCCTATATAACCCTCAAACCCCTTAACCCTGAACCGTAAACCCCAAAACCGTTGGTAGCCCGACTACCCTGCTGCATGCCAGGAGTCCTAAGCCACGTTGAGCGACATTCATTCGATTCAACATCCCGTCGCCATCCGAGGGGGCTCAATCCTCGGTAGAACAGAATAGCAACAGGCGCATGATTCTGATGTCAGCCCACGAAGAGTCTGATCAAGGAGCCTTTTTCACAGGTGAGATCGTCCTGGCATAGTCCGGGCTAAGTCGTGTATAAGGCGCCCTAAAGCTTATCCTGATCATTTAGGCAAAACAGCATGCCTGACTTTGATGATGCCCACTGGCCAGACCCCACCGAAAAGGCGCTAATTCTGTCTTGCCCTTTGGAGCAGCGTGGAAGTGTCTGGCTGCTTGGCATTGCTTTGATCTACTTCTTATCGACAAACGCAGCCCCATTGCGATCCCATGTAGGGCCCAAACACTGGCTAGTAAGTTGATTACACCACACCTTTCCTCCGGAAACGGTATTTTAAGCAAATGAGATCAGAGTGCAACCCCTGGGCGATGCGATTACCATCTGCTTTGTGATGTGCTACCTGATTAATTTCCAGTATTTCATACCTGCACTGCACCATACTTGTGCCTCTATGTCCACAGCTTTTGTTTCTCCGTCATGGCGCCATCTAGATTGAGGCGGAGTAGGTCTCGGGTTTTAGGGGGGGCTTGGGCCGATACGGTGGGGAGGATCTCACCGGGAATTGCATGCCCACCCGAAAGCTGTGTGTCAAAATGCAGAGATACCTGGAGCACCCTGGCGATGCTTGGGGCTTATACTTGTAGGGGGCTTTTACATAATATTATACTAGGGTTCATGCAGGCAGCATTCTGAGAGACTCCCATGTAGACTTGGTGAAGATGTTTTGGAATTTCAAGGCTGAAGACCGAGATGGACTATGGAGCTATTTGCCGCTTCTGTCGAGAGGAGTGCAAGGTGGGAATTTGGATTAAACACATTGGGGGAAAAATATTTCTTGCCCAATATGTTTAGGGGAAAACATATTCTTTCCCCAATCTGTTTAGTGATGTTTCCAAACATGAGCACATGCAAGTGGTGCTGATGCTAGCAGCGGGTGGAGAAGTTCATGCACATAGCCGTCGCCGTAGCGCTCCTTCGAGTACTCATATGCCAAAAGTTCTTTCCTACCACGCTGGACCCTGCAAACCGTAAACCCTAAACTCTATACGCCCTAAACCCTGTACACCCTACTTGTAGCCCTAAACCATGAACTATGTGGGACCTTGGCACAGGACTGTTTCCATGGTCCCTGCTATCGATCAACAGGACCCTAAGTACTTATGTAGGAGATAGGTACCCAAACAATAACAACGGCTCCTAACAGAGAAGGCCAGACTGTGTAGCATGTTGTGTTTTTTTGTTGGGCAGGTTGAGGTTCATCCTGAGTCCATCCACACCGCCAAGTTGAAGAAGAGTGACTGCTTCCGGCGCGTCCAAGCATTCTTCAACGGGCAGCACGATTTCTTTGTGGTGGCTATTCAAGGTGAGAGTACAGATGGCAAGTTGCAGCTGAATGATGGCTCAGTATCCTGTGAAGATGTCATGAAACTCTGGATGAAGAGGCAGAGGCTGGCCCTCCCATCTGCCATCCTATTCATGCTTCTGGACTTTTGCCACAGTGGAGCTTGGGTAGATTTCTGCAGAAGCCAACCACCAGAGCTGGGAGTCTTTGTTCAAGCAGCCTGCTCTGCAGCTGGCAAGACAACCGACGACTACGAGCGGTCATTTACTCAGAGATGGATTACGGCACAGCACGAGAAGCAGTTTAAGTTTACGAAAGTGCCATGCCTTCAACCATGGAAGCCGTGCTATCATGCGCCGGGTGGAGCTTACTTGCCTAAGTTTGGCAAGTGTTCCATCCTCCTTGTGGGAAGTGATATGGCAGCTATGGAGCACGTAGAGCTGGTGCCACATGGTGTGCCCAAGGTGGATGGCAGCTCCTTCCTCAAAGAGGGCGGCTTGCTTCAGTTTGTCTTCGTACCATCACCAATAAGGGTATCTGCAAATTAGCTTAAGAAACAATTCAGCATATCGGGGTGTGCATTTGGGTGCCCCTATCTCCGGCAAAGTCAAAAGCCAACGTTTCGTCGCTCCATATTCTGCCACTTTCGGATCTACAAATGCACCTCCTCTTGGTGCTCAGAATTAATTCGGGCTCTAAGGGGTTGGGCTCTGGTTCGTCTCGATTTAAGGCTATAGACGGTATAGATTACATGCTTTTCCCGCCTAGCGCATGGTTCCGAAGCACTAGCTAGTGGTCTCAAAGCTGCCGAGGGGAAACACCCGCATTCTAGGATGCCCAACACGATTTAGCTTTGTCGTTCATCTTTCAGCATGCATGAACCTTGCTGCGCATTTATGCACACGCATGACAGGCCTTGTCCAGCTTATTGCATACCAAACTTGCACAGCAGGTCCACGGACACTCACAGCCTCACAGCTGAAGAAGCTTATGCAGATCCCCGAAAGGACCCAAGTACGTACCATATCTTGACACAGCCCGAGTGTTCAATTCTCGAAGACGCAGACCGATGAAACACCGCTTAAGCGCACCCTGAGCAGCCTGGCCCCTAAACGGAGGGCGGGGTCCTCATATTCTCCAAGCGCTGTAGATCCTGCGTTTTGGTGCTGGTGGTAGTGGTGTTGCAGGCCTAACTAAGGGTGCCTAATTAGTTGTAGCCTAGCAGCATGCCGGGCATCACAGCAGAGCCGAGGCAGCATTCTGTTCAACCGCCATGTGGACACAATGACACTTTTTACCAGCTCCCAGTTCCAGTCTGCGAGCTCTTACCATCACGCAGCGGAGGCTATGCGAGCTAGCTGGGGAACTGCTACTTCTGTCGAGCTTGCCTTGCTATTCAGGTTGGAAGACCATTACGTGTGCAAGAGGTTTCGTGCTCACGGGCAGATGTGGGAGACGCTTGAGAACGTTGCGAACATGGCTCGGGTATGCACGACTCCAAATGCCGCAGCGATCCGCGCCTTGGCTCTCACTTGGAAAAGCGGCGCATGTTTGGAAAGTTTGAAGCTGCAGTACAACAGGTCCATGTTTGAGCTGGCTACGGAGGCCCTGTCTGAGATGATTGCCATTTACGATCAGACTAGTCTGAGCAACGTGGTCTGCGCTGAAATTACCAGGGCCCTCGGCTTGTGGAACGCATGGAGGGCGCAGCAGTTTGGGCCGCCTCATCCTGACGCATGGCACCAGGCCGAGAAGCTCATCCTGCAGACGCTTGAACACTACAGTCATTGTGACAGTCTGGATGGTCTGGCTCTTAATGCACTACAGTTGTGCGGGATTCAGCTGCCGAAGGACCTTCCGTACAAACGTGCGACCCCTTATGAAGCGCGTGCCAAGGAAGTTCGAAGCCTGATCCGAGGACACCTGCTTACAATGCAGCGCAAAGGTCTGGAGCGCTTGCCTGAAAGATGCAGCATAAGATGCCTCGCAACGTTACTTCAAGCTTGCGATCCGTGCCTTTCCGAGGAGAAGAAGGGACTTGGCTTGCTGGTCGCAGGCCAGCTCGCGCCGGCAGCGATGTTGTGGCACTACTACATAGCTCATCCCAGGTTTGCAAACGGGCACAGAGAGGACCAACTTGCGGAAGAGTTCTCTCGAGCTCGGATGGTGAGGTCGGTCGGCTGTCGAATCATGTTCTTCTTGGACACAAGCAGCTTGCACAGCTTGGAGCCCTTCATGTGGTATGCTCCTTACTTACACAAATCCGAAGTTTTTTCGGTCTAATTAAGATTGAACTGATAATTCGTGGGCGGGCTCCTTTCCATACTGCCGTTGTGTCAACGGGACTTCGCAGCCAGCTTTCGTAAAAAAGGGCTTGACCGTAATAGCGGCCAGTTGCACAACTGCCTGGGGGCAGATTGCCTGCAAGGTTCAGGGCTTGCATGTTCTACCTACTGCCTGTGTCACGCTATCCTTTTCGGAGATCTTATAAATACAAGCCTATATATCCCGACCCCATAAAACCGCGTATAAAGCCTCTACCTTGTAGAAGCCCTTTGTAAACCGAAAACCCTGAACCCTAAAGCCTCTCAACCTCATAGGAACCCTATGTATGTATGTATGTACGTACGTACGTATGTATGTGTGTATGTATGTAATGTATTGCAATATATTGTAAATGAAACTGTAGTGTAATGCAATGCAAGGTAACGTAATGTAATGTAGTGTATGTACAGATAGACAGCTAGAGAAATACAGAGACAGTTATGGGAGTTTCCGAAAATTAGGGGCACCTTATTTTGGGGTTCTTATAGTAAGGATCCTACTATTTAGGGTAGTGTATTAGGGTCCCCTATTTTGGGAAACTCCCTTATACCCCAGAAGTGCATGAGGTCTGCTTCGGCCCGACAGCCGAGACCCTTCTCACCGCCTCAGTGGACCCGGGGCTGCGGAGAGCATCGGATTTCCACGTGGCTTTGGGGTTTAGGGGTTAGGGGTCTATAGGGTTTAGGGATTAAGGGTCGAGGGTTTAGGGGTTTGGGGTTTATGGTTTAGGGGTTAGGTTTGAGGGTTTAGGGGTTTAGGGTTCAGGGGTTCATGGGGATTTCGGGGTTTGGGGTTTAGGGCAGTTCTACAGGGCTTTGGGTGTTGACTGTAAGGGGGCCTGGATATGTTTTTGAGAGGGGTGGGGGCGGACCATAACGGGCTTGAATAGAGCTGCTTCTATTTCTTATCAGGTGCAGGGGCTGTTTAGGACTTTATTGCTGCTTTGCATTTTTTTTCAAGTTTGTCATTGCTTTATACCTAGAGTCTCCATTGCAGTTCCTTGTGGGCCTGCCTTGCGGGATCCTAACTATAAACTCGGTTGAACAAAAAACGGGCCTACAATGGAGACTCTAGGTTAGGGCTCAGGGATTTATGGTTTGGGGTTCTGGGGTTTGCGGGTTGGCGGTTTTAGGGTTTAGGGCTGACGGCAGGACCGAACGGCCAAGCTTTGGTCAAGCAACGAAGGCGCCGTGCTGCGGAACTTCGAGGGCCACAAGGCAAAAGATTCAAATCAGGATTCCATTATAACCCTAAGGGTCCATGTACTCATATAGTATATACATTGGCCTGAATGTTGTCCCTATGTAGGTACTTTGGGGCTCATGTATCTCTATATGGGTACATGGACCCTTAGGGTAAGAGTTCCGGCATATGATTTCGGTTTCTTGGGATTCGACGGAGTTGTTTGGGGTCTCATTTTGGGGTGTAACGAGGATGTTGAAAGAGTTTCGTACCAGGGTTTTATACGGTCCTATCAAGTTCGGATCTTGGGTTCTTCGGATTTGGGTTACAGATTAGAAGCTGCCCCCACCCTGTAATAGTGGTATAATAGGAATATAATAGGGCCCCAATATAATCCTCTATAATCCTTATTGTCACTATTACAGGGTGGGGGCAGCTTCTAAGTTACAGAGTTTATGGGTACAGTTTGGGATTTGGAGGGTTTGGCAGAGGATTCACGGGGATTCGGAGTTCCCGGCATTCGGGCGCACGGTTTCTAGGGCTCAGGCCTCCGCTTGTCCCTCCGTCCATCCGCCTATGTATTTGTCTTTGTGTTTCTGTCATTTTTGAATAGCCGTAATTATCCCATTTTCTCCTGACGCCTCGATCTAGGTACCAACCTGTGCAAGCATACAGCGCCACTCCTAAATCCAAAACCCCTAAGACCAACCGGAAGCCCTATTCCCTAAGACCCTAGACCCGAAACCCAATTCTCTGAGACCCTACCTGGACCCCAAAAGTATGTAGAATAACGGCCTTTTATAGGTTTTGGGCCATTATTTTACCTACTTTTGGGGGTCTAGGTAGAGCCCACACCCAAACCCCACCCAACCCTGCTGCCCTGCAGGGAGAGGTGACATGTGCCCGATTTTCGCCACCTCAGGCACGGATGGTTCTGAATTTTTGAGAAGCCTGGGACAAGGGTTCCACAAACTTCTATAGGAATCCTCCAAGAGATTCTAGAGACGTGTACAGGGCTTGGGGTTTCAATGTTTGGGGGCTTTCAGCGTGCAGGCCTCCAGGTTTTCCCTGCGCTGTGCCTCAGCCTGGCCACGGCCCTTAGTGTCTAGGACCCAGAGTAGGCCCTTATTCCCTTTTTAGGGTTTAGGTTACCTTATGACCCCCTTTAGACCAAAAAAGACTCCCTTTTTATTCCCAGGTTATTCTTATATAGGTCTAGGTGTTCTTTCGGCGAGCTTGAGGGGGCTCGAAGCCATTGCGAGCAATGTGAGGCCTCCACGAATAAGGGGGTGTTGGAGTTCTACAAGCCCAAAACCCTACCCTGAACCCCTAAACCCTGAACATTCTAGGGCTTTAACTTGGGGATGTAGGAACTGTAGGTCTGCTGGACGAGTTGTAGCAGTTGCGAGTCTTCCTTAGTTTTCTTGCATAGTTATAGTAGCACCTACCACGAACACTAGTCACGCTCCTTAGGGTTCGATCTACCAAAGCACGCTTTCGTAGCATACCCAGTTGTTAAGTGTTTCGCTTCGGACCGGTGGATCGATAACGATGGCGGGCCTTGAGCTTTTTTTGGAAAAAGGGGCAGGAAGGGGTCCCCGGTTTTTTTGTTTCCTAGGTCTGGTTCGGTCTGGGGGGCCTTGCTAGGTCTGGTCCCATGGTCCCTGGTCCCCTGGTCCTTTGGTCCTCTGGTCCCCTGGTCCCTGGTTCCCTGGTCCCCTGGTCTCTCCTGGTCCTGTACCCCTAAACCCTCAAACCTGCAAGAACGCGTAGCCTTGATGACTTCCATTTACGATCTCTAGCAGCCAACAGTACCACGTTCGAAACTTTCCTGCAGGTTTGTGAAGCAGCCAGCCCATCTAGACGGAAGGGTCCAAAGAACCAAATACGTAGGATGGAAGCCGAAAGTTGGAACACGTCCACAGGAGCATATTGGCTCAAACCACAGGTTCCAACTTTAATCAGGGAGGCTAAAGCATGGTCAGAAACCCGCCAAAAAGGAAAGTGGGAGCAACAGCCACAACCACAACCACCACGACAACCACAACAACAACAACAGCAGCAACAACAAGAACACCAGCAACAGCAACAACAACAACAAGAACAACTACCACGACGGCAACGACGAGGACGAGGACGACGACGACGATGACGAGGATGTCGACAACGACACCAAAAAACAACGACACAAGACAGAAGATTTGAAATTGTAATCCTGCAATGTTCACACGCGAAACACGACCCTGCAAATTGTAGTGCTCCAAAAGCTTCATGCAAGACACAAGCAAAACCAGACCCTGCGAATGCTAGTTCCCCATTAGCTTGATGGAAAACACAAAGAATAACAGACCCTGCAAATTGTAGTTCCCCAATAGCTTGATGCAAAACACAAACAAAGCCGACCCCGCAAATTGTAGTTCCCCATTAGCTTGATGCAAAACACAAGCAGAAGAACACACCGCAAATTGTAGTTCTTTAATAGCTTCATGCAAAACACAAGCAGAAGAACACACCGCAAATTGTAGTTCCCCAATAGCTTGAAGCAGAACACAAGCAGAAGAAGACCCTGCGAATTGTAGTTCCCCAATAGCTTGATGCAAAACGCAAGCAACACCGATCCCTGCAAATGCGAACTCCCCAATAGCTTCATGCAAAACACAAAGAAAACCGAACCCTGCAACTTGTGGTTCCCGAACAGCTTGATGCTAAACACAAGCAAAATCAAACTCCACAAGTTGTAGTTCCCCCATAGCTTGATGCAAAATAGAAGCAAAGACTGCAGTTGCCGCTGTTTGCAACCACAGCCAGTGGACCAGACTTAGGAAAGCAAGCCGGGGCGGACCAGACCTAGGAAAAAAAACAGTTCCGCCGGGCAGGAAGGGTCGTTGTGTGTTCAGTGCACATCTGCGATCCGATCTGAAAGGTGCTGGCTGCACCAGAGCCCCATGCAGGCATTGTGGACCCTAACCCTGAACCCTAAAACCTTTGAGGGGTTGAGGATGGAGTTCGACGGTCACGGGGGAGCTGGAGAGAGCACCGTGCCCTACTTCCCGTCGTGGCTGTGATGGCGAAAACTAGGGAGGAGATTTCTGGCCAGGAACCCCAAACTCTTAACCCGAAGGCCTAGCAAGCCTGTTTCCTCCGGCAGGGTGTCTCCGGCAGCACCAGCTGCCTGAAGAGCTTTTCGCACACCAGCGGTTTTCACAGGTGGGGGAGCGGCAGCGGACCGTTTTCGTTGCTCCCACACATCTGATAATGATTTGATGGAGCGGTCCTGCGAGTGCCTTGGTTGGCTGTGGTGGTTGCAAGGTTTGCACCGTCAATGCTACTGAATCGTGCTCCTGGAGGTTTCTACACGCCTGGGCTGTAGTGCCTTGCTGCGCCTTGCTGCTGCGCTCGCTTCGCTGCTGCTCCTTCGTTTTCTTCTCTTCTGGCGTTGCACTGGCGGCCTTGGCTACAAGTTACTGGTGCGGCGTCTTCTTGGTGTCGTCGAGCGGCGGCGGTCACCATTGTCGAAGCTACGACGACCACAGCTCGGGCGACCCAGCCTTTGCTGTCACAGTGCAACTGCAGCTCTGACCAGGGACGAGAAGCCTGGACACAAGCGGGAATCTGAGCACCGCCTTCGGCCTTACTTCAGGTTACCCATTTAGCCCTTAGGTCCAAATCTCAAAGCCTAAACCCTCAGCACCAACAGCCGGAATCCTCAAATTAAAACCCTCCACCTTGAGCCCCAAATTCCTAAGCCCTAAATTCCTGAGCCCCTGACCCTGGCCCTATAAGACCTAACCGTGGGCAGCAAAATTACATAGCGTGGTCTTTGTGCCCAAAAGCCTTAATATACGAGTCCTTCTAGCCCTGATTTAAGAACCTGATTAAGAAACCTTGGGCTTATAACCCCCAATGTAATAGGAGTCGTACAAGGAACCCTGCTGATAAATGCCCAAGGTTAGTTAATCAGGCTCCTACAGTAGGGTAACGCTGAACCATAGGAACTTATGCCAACTCACGGCTTCTGGGATCCGCGCCCACTTCGAGGGTCAGGGGACTTCGCAAGTAGGGTTCGAAGCAAGGTTTAGGGGTTTAGGGGTTAGCGGCTTATTTATTGGTTTGGGGTTTTAGGGTTTAGGGGTTCAGAGAGGTTAAATGGTTTAGGGGTTCATAGGGGTTTAGGGTTCAGGGTTGCTATCGACTTATAAACCCAATCCGGGTACTTGTAGCCCTGCTTAGCAAGTCATTTGATCCTGTCAGCAGGGCAACCTCATCGCCACTTCTTCTGCGGACCACGAGATCAGGCCCCGTCTCCCTAAGCCCGGCCTGGACCCTACAAAGCCTACCTTTCCTAGGGCTCCCCTACTGTATGGGTAGTTGTCAAAATTAGGGTCCTGTTTGGGACCCTAATAGAGTACGGCACCTTCTATTTAGGGTACCCAAAAAGGGACCATAATTTTGACAACCACCCATATGATTTTTTGTATAAACCCTGAAACAGATAGGGTTCCTCATTATGAATTCTCAATCCTGTCCCAACCTGTGTCGACATTCCCGGAGAGCAGGGCCTCCTCCAGCCTTTCTCCTTGAACTGTACCCTACATCTTAGAAGCTGCCCCCACCCTGTAATAGTGACTATAAGGATTATATTAGGGCCCTATTGTATTCCTATTCATACCACTATTACAGGGTGGGGGCAGCTTCTAACTTACATCCCACATCTGGGCACTTGGACGCTCTAGAGGAGAAGCCAGAAAGTTGGAACATCGTTATCCTCAGACCCTTAAGCTAAAGTATAAGGAATCCCTGCACCGATCTTCGTAATTCCATGTTCCAACTTTCTGGGCTTCACTATAGACTCTATGGGAGTTTCCGAAAATGGGGGACCCTAATATGATACCCTAAATAGTAGGATCCTTATTATAAGAACCATAAAATAAGGTACCCCTGATTTTCGGAAACTGCCCTATCAGACCCCGAGCATGTAACTAACTTGCAATCATTGAACCCCAAAACAACAAGAAGCCACAACCCCAAATCCCAAGAGTACAAGAACGCGGAACACGGGAGGGTTTACAGGGTTTAAAGGGTTTACAGGTTTTTTGCAGGGTTTACAGGGTTTAGGGTGTTGGGTATGGGGTTTAGGGTTTACAGGGTTTATAGGGTTGACAAGGTTTTTTAGGGTTTTGGGTGGAGCTTTCAGGATTTCCGGCGTGGCACGGGAGGCAACTGACTGGGGAACCCAGAAGCTAGCGCGTCGAGTTGCAAGTAGGTGGTTGTCAAAATTTTGGTCCCTAAATTAGGTGCCGTGCTGATATGGACCCAAAGAGGGACCAAAATTTTGACAACTACCCAAGTACCTGGTGGTTTACTGGTCTTGAGCATAGATCTGTTTCCTGTACCCTAGAACATGAGCTGCTAGCCAGGAGAAATACGACAAGAAGGTCAGGCAACCAACAAAATGAATCCAGAGTCTGGGCAAGCTCCGCTTCGCAAGGATTTGGCAATTCTCCTTGTGCAGCCTGCCGGCCCAGCTTGCATCTTGATATATAAATGCAAACTTCAGAATTACCCAAAATCTCGACCAAGTTGTTGTTAAGTTCCCCATTATCCTAGTGGTTTGCTTGGAGACAGTGAGCATAGTTTTCGCGGTTTTGTTGCGCTGCGCTGGGACGGAAGAATGTTCAGAAGCCTCCTTGCCACACTGTCTCTGGGGACTTCCGTGGTGGATGCTGCGCTGACTCAAGGGTATTCCACGCAGGGCATACAGCACGATGGAGTCCAGCGGGAGTTCAAGGTGGGTAGTTGTCAAAATTAGGGGTCCCCTTTTTGGGTACCCCACATTTTAGGTGCCGTATTATATTAGGGACCCAAAATGGGACCATAATTTTGACAACCACCCAGGTCTATCTTCCGAGCAACTCAGTCTATACTGGCCTCTTCTTGATGCACCATGGTTGGACAGAGGACATGGACTCTGCATGCTCCTACGGAGAGATCCAGAAGTATGCAGAGGAGTACGGATTCGTCGGTGTTTGTCCCCAAGGGCTCCGTTATGGGAATGGCGAAACCGGGTGGAATGTTGGCACTTGTTGTGCGGGTGCAGACACTGCGGGCACCGACGATGTGGGATTTATCAGAAAGGTCGTCGAGTTTGTCAATGCAGAAGTGAGCATCCCTGCAGGTCGCACCTATGCCGGTGGCTTCAGCAACGGTTGTGCATTATCCTTCCGCTTGGCTTGCGAGCTCTCGGATGTGATTTTTGGTGTCGGTTGTGCAGGAGCTGCATACGACCATGCATACACCGGACGCGGAGTCTTGAGCTGCAATCCCGCGAATCCCCGCCCATATTGGTCCCAGATAGGCAGCTTCGACAGCTACTTCAGCGTGACGGACAGCAAAGCCGGATGGCGGAAATACGCCACAGAAGTTCTTGGCTGTGGCAGCGCTACAGAAGTGGTCTACAACGAGGATTCCGTGACCTGTGAGGAGCATGCGTTGCTCGACCCCGACCTCATCAGCCGTTCCTTCCCTTAGGTTGTGTCATGCCATGGTCACAGTGTCCATCATAGTCAGAGTTGGCAGTGGCAGTAGTTGGCAGATAACAGAGGCAGAAGCTTAAGATTTCCTGATTACTGGGAATCGCAGCAAACCCTGAACCCTATACGCCCTAAACCAAATTAACACCCCATACCCTAATTCCGAAGAGCGTGCTATGAAGCCCATCAGGTTCCACACGGGCTTCTACAACGTTTCTGGCTCCATCAGGGTGTCCATTTCAGGGATACTGTAGGAACCTGATTAAGAAACCCTGGGCCTATAACCCCAAAATAGTGGGATGTATATATGGAGCCCTAGTAAAAGCCCAAAGTTTCTTAATCAGGTTCCTACATTAGGCAAGCTGAGGCTTGAGACTGTTGGGTTGCAATTCTATCATCTCCTCAAACCCTGAACCCCACCGCGAAACCCAGGGCCCTGCTCAAATAGCTTCCAAAACCTACTGGTTTAGAATTTAAGAACCAGCCAAAAACGAAGGTTGTGGTAGTTAATCAAGGCACATCCTGAGCCCAAGACCGGGGAATACTCAGGTCATGCCCGGCTGGGAAGTCTTCACGCTTCTGCGAGATGTCTGGCCTTTGGCATGACGCTGGGATGAAGACTCGAGTTTAGGGTGAGGTTTAGAGTTGCTACTATTTGCTTAAGAACCCCCAAAAAATAAAAAATATATTCCTTATGGGGGTAATATAGGGATTATTATTTTTATTTTTTGGGGGTTTCTTAAGCAAATAGTAGGTTGGGAGTCAGCGCCAATAATTTGATTGGCTGTGCGAGTCTGACTATCTACGGGGTGGGGTTGATTCAGCCTGCACGTTGCAGACGACCGCAGGTTTACAGCACCAACTAGATGAGAAAGGACGCGCACGAGGGTTGATTTGACTAGTTATTGGTTGCCTTGTCGAATGTACTGCAATTGTCTCATTTCTTTCTGTAAGGGTTTTCTGT
This sequence comes from Symbiodinium sp. CCMP2592, assembly GCA_905221615.1. Taxonomy (NCBI): domain Eukaryota; class Dinophyceae; order Suessiales; family Symbiodiniaceae; genus Symbiodinium; species Symbiodinium sp. CCMP2592. Next base: position 1,955,674 of record CAJNDT010006024.1, on the reverse strand, counting down.
CCCCTTCACAGCTACTGCCTATGACTGCATGATAGCAGCCTATTGTTTCCTGCTTCAACATGTGCCACACGGTGCACAAGGGATTGCTGTCTCGAAAGCCGTGCCCTAAACCCTAAACTCCCAAAACCCTAAACCCCCAAACCCTAAACCCCTAAACCTCCAAACCCAAACCATACACCCTGAACCCCCGCACCCTAAACCCTAAATCCTGAACCCCCGTAAACCCCAAACCCTCACACCCTAAACCTCAAACCCTGGACCCCCGTAAACCCCAAGCCCTAAACCCTAAACCCCCACACCCTAAACCCTAAACCCAGGACCCCCATATATAAACCCCAAACCCTGAACCCTAAACCCCCACACCTAAACCCTAAACCCTGCACCCCCTTAAACCCCAAGCCCTAAACCGCTGTGAAGGTATATCAGAGCAGCAGCCTGAGCCCTTGGGGAAAGAGTCCTACGGAAGCTGCCTGGCTCTACTTATCGGAAACTCGGTTTCTGAGTAGTACCCTTTTTTCCCTTTTATTTTAGGGTCCCTTTATTAGTACCGAATAGTAGGAAAAAGGATACCCCTTATTATACAGAGGCTGTTCAGAAGCCGAGGAAAGCTCTGAGGAGGACTCCACTTCGACTTCGCGCTCCGAGGACTCCACTTCGACTTCTACCGATGCGCAACTTAGTATCTGAAGTTAGGGTTCAGGGTTTTGTAAGGGGTTCAGGGTCTAGGAATACCCATATGCTCCATCATAGTTCCTTTTTGTGGTTTAGGGTTTAGGGAGGTTTAGGGTTCAGGGTTTAGGGGATTTTAGGGCTTAGGGTTTGCCCATAGGCGCCGTAGAAGTTCCTTTTTGGGATTACCATATAGGATCCTGAATGTAGAACCACGAAGAGGAACTACAATGGAGCTTGTGGGGTGCTTTGCACCTTAATTCGGCGGACAATATCTGCCGCGGAACTGAAGGTTTAATCTAAGCTTGGGGCTTATGAACTCGGAAACTAAGGCAAACCTCTGGGAGCCCAGCTGATCCCGCCAGTCAATGCAAAGAGACGTCACTTCGCAGCTTGGCCATGCTCCTTGTGCTCGTCCTCCTGCACTGGGCGGCGTAGCAACGACAAGGTGCGCGTTCTTCTCACAACTGCCGAAGGCAGCTTTTGTGCAGAGGGTTGGGTTCTCTCCCACAGCTGCAGACGCCGAAAGGCCGCCTGAGGGGGAAAGCGGTGCAGCCGCACCCTCTTGCCGGGGCCTTTCCTTTCCGGGTGGGTTTTTCGTCCACGTGCATGATGGAACACGGTTTTCCCACTCCGACGAAACAAGTTGAGATGGCATTGCAGTCAGAAAAGGGCTGCCATTCCGCCCCCCGGCTAGAACTGCAGGTTGAGCTTTTAAAGTAAAAGCCAGAAAGTTGGAATATGGTTATCCAAAACCCTTTATGGTAAATTATAAGGTATCCTACCCTGAAACCATATTCCAACTTTCTGGAGTTCCCTTTAGGGGTTTGCGAGATGAAGTCTCTCGAATTGGTGGGTTGATGGTGCTTACACCCTGAGCCATATTCTGCACCAGCTCGGATCCTGAACAAGCTGCCGTGTGCACTGTCCGGTACCGCCCACCCCCCTGGTCGGTTTGGGTATGTTACCCCGATACCATATAATGCATACATCACATCCTCATAGCCTGAATGCAGCAGGAAGGTTGTTGTCCAGCACTAATCATCTTTAAGAGCCTTAACCGATGTTCCAACTTGATGTCTTCTTACCTAACCTAAACCCCTCAGCCATGCAATCACCAGCAGCCCCAAGTACCATTTAATAGAGCCCTCATGGTCCTTAGTAGTGGGTATTTCGGGTGTAGTAGAGGGTAGTGGGGGGGGCTGGCAAACCCCAATGTTTAAACCCATTTGGAAGCCAGGATCTGGGAGGCTGCCTCTGGCAGTCTTGTCCGAGTCCTCAGCCGCACACCGAGTCATACCGGTTCTTAAGGTTTCGGGCTTTGGAGGCTTAGGTTTTGAGGGGGACTAGAGGAGAGAATACAGGGGCTGCAACAGGGGATTGTATGGGCATAACTGCAGGGGATTTTGTAGGACATCGCACGGATCCCCTCTCCCACTGAGTTCAGGTATCATTCTGAGGTTTTCGGATGAAGATTACAGACGCATGAGTCTTAGGGTATCAGGGATAGGGTGTAGGGCTGTGACGCTAAGGGTGCAGGGGTTTAGGGTTATGAGGTGTTATGGTCATGCTCATGATGACCGATTGTGCTAGTGCTTTGAGAGCCCCAAACTCTGAACCCCTAAACCCCAGGCTTTTCTTGGGTCTGTATTATAGCACATTCTTCAAAGTCTCGGTGACGAACAGGGGCCCATAATGTTGATCAAGCCCCTACATAGCAGAGTGTTTCTATGTCCGGAATCACTAGAATGATTTGGGAAGCATCCCCCATAAAAGTCCCTGGGACGCTTTGGGTACCAAGGTGGCTTCGCTGTCTCCGTGTGTTGCATTGCTTTCGCACCCAGCGGAGACCTTCTTGCAGCCACCGGTGCAGACGGCCAGGTGGGCCAAGAATTGATTCGGGTTTAGGGTTTGAGTTTACGGCTTTAGAGCTGGGGTTTAGAATTTGAGGTTTAGGGTTTATAGGGTCCTGAAGCTAAACATCGAAAAAGCATTACCCGGCACAAACTCGTCATTGTGTAGACCTCGAAACTTGAAGCCCTAAGCCCTCAACCTACCCTAAACCCTAATGAAACCCCGACCCCCAAACACCAGGGCCCTAAAATCCTGAAACCCTGAACCGTCAGTCGCCCTGAAACCCTCAGCCCGAAGCAGACCTGAACCGTTGAAATCCCCTAGCCTGAATCATTTACGGTCCAAGTACTTAACAAGCAGTTTCGGGTGTAGGGTTCAGGGTTTAGTGTTGAGCCTTTCGGGTTTAGGGTTGGGGTTTCCTTAAGAGTCCAAGTACCTGCCCATAGGCTCCATTGTAGTTCCTTTTTGTGGTTAAAACAAAGGATCCTACACAAGGTAATCCCAAAAAGGAACTACTGTGGAGCCTATGGGTAATCATCATATACTCCACGAAATAAAGCTAATACTTAGTTACCCTATCAGAAACCTGAGTACCTAATTTATTGGGTCCGTTAGATCCTTGGCGTTCACGAAGCCCAAAACCAAGCAGCCATATCAGACATTTCCTCCGCAGGTTTTTCGGGGTTTAGGATGTATACGGTTTAGGGTGTAGGGTTTAGGAAAAGCCCTAAAGCCCTACGGATTGATGATTGAAGTTTCAGGGCTTCAGGAAGCCCTAAATCCCACAGCTCCCCAAACATCTTACATCCTAACCCCTCCTCTCAAAGGTTTAAGGCGTAAGGTGGGGGGAGTCTCGAAGATGTAGGGGCTCGGACTATTTCTGCCAGTATTCCTTTAGAGTCCCGACACTGGTTGGACTCTGGTATGTCACCGACGCTCTCTCTTAATTGCTTAGGGCCACTCTGTTGCTTCCGCGGTGCCAGTTCGTGGTAGGATGCGCGGAGTCCCTAAGCCCTAAACCCTAAACCCTACCTAGGACGTCACTGCACTTAAAAAAAAGAACCCTACCTAGCTTAGCCGATCAGAACCTCGTCCTCCTGACCAAACCCCACAAGCCCCAACTGCGACGCATACAGGCTCGTCTTTGGAACATCCAAACGGGCGAGGCCCACGAGATTTGCAAAGTTCTCGGGCTTAGGGTTCAGGGTTTAGGCATTTAAACAGGGATTTACGGGTTCAGGGTTTAGGGTTAAGGCTTAGGCTGTGCGGTTCCGCGTTCAAGGGTGTACGGATTGAAGGTGCTGAGGAACTCGCTTTCCTTTGGGATTTCGAGGCAGAACTGGTTCAGTATTCAGAAAACTCATGTCGTTAGGGTCGTGGTGGAGTTTCAAACAGGGTCGGGTTTAGGGACTCAGGATTTGAGGTCTCTAGGGCTTTTGGGGCTTAAAGGGTTGAAAGGACTTATGATAGGGTGTATGGGGTTCGAAGCGCTTGTATAGGCTGCATGCAGTATTTTTGGGTTTATGGGATTGCTGGGTCTAGGCTTTTCAAGCTCCTCATCCTTCAATCTTGCTAAGGAAGTTAGTCATAAGCTACCATAGTAGAGATCTATAGTAAATGCTCTGGTTTCTTTATGGTAACTTAAGCTATATCCCTTGACAGGAACCAAGTTTTTTTTTTGTTGGAGGGGGTGCTCTTTCGAGCTTTGTTTTCATGTAGGGCGAGGGCTTCTAGTTAATCTAAGCCGTAATCTCTTAAGGCCCACATAACTACTATTTGCTTAAGAACCACCAAAAAATAAAAATATATATTCCTTATGGGGGTAATATAGGGATTATTATTTTTTATTTTTGGGGGGCTTCTTAAGCAAATAGTAGATAAGCCCTAGCCCTGAACCCTAAACTCCCGGACCCCGCCTAAGCCCTATTAAACCAAGGGCTCTAAGCCCACTCCACGACCCCCTAAGGCTCCATGTAGTATATACTTAGGCTTTAAACAGGTTCCTATATGGGTACTTTAGGGTATAAGCATATGGGAGTTTCCGAAAATCGGTGGTACCTTACTTTGGGGGTCCTTATAACGAGGATCCTACTATTTGGGGTACTATATTAGGATCCCTTAATTTTCGGAACCCAACACTCCCATATAGTACCTTATAGAAACCCTATAGACACCCTTATAGATCCCTTTAAAGGACCCCCTTTGAAGGAACCCTAGTTTTCAGGGAGCCTTTGGGGACGCGAGGCGTTGCTCTGCGTGGCCGGACACCAGGATGTAGCAACTGGAGTCGCCTTCGCGGCCGACGGGCAGCCGCTCGGAATGAATACCCTAAAGGGGGCCGTAATTTAGAGAACTATCCGTACATTACAGAAGATTCCTGGTTACTGGGTTTAGGTATAGGGTTTGAGGTTACGGTAAAAAGCCCAAAAGTTGGAAACCCAATAGCTTCAATCCTCAAGAGTAATGTGTAAGGAATCTCAGCACTATTTGGCCTTAATCCGGTTTCCAACTGTATGGGGTTTACTGTATAGGGATTTAGGGCTTACCCATAGGCTCCATAGGAGTTCCTTCGGGGGATTTCCTTTTAGGATCCTGAATACCAACCATTCATTATAGACCACAAAAACGAACTACAATGGATCCTATGGGTATATGCTAATATCATTTCTTCAGTACTATTCGTAAGTCTCTTCTTTTATGCTATGTTCTACCACACACTGGTAGATGTGCCTTTTGGGTTTTGGGGTTTACCTGTAGTCCACTGTAGTTCCTTTTTTGGGCACCTTGGAGGAATCTGAATTTATGGTTGGTTAAACCAACAAAATGAGCTGCGATGGAGACTATAGGTGGGACCTACGGTTGCTGATGTGAATCCTGCATTATCCATAAGAAGGAATATATACCACAATTCCCATAGTTTAGGGCCATTAAGGTAATGCAGGATTTATATCATCAACAACAGTAGAGTCAGTAGAACCCCTAAACCCTAAAAGATCCCTTCAAAGGTACGCTAATAGAGTCCTTGAAAGGGTATCCTTATAGATCCCTTTAAAGGTACGCTGATAGATCCCTTTAAAGGTACCCTTCTAGATCCCTTTAAAGGCACCCTTTTTGATTCCTTTAAAGGGTATCCGTAGGACGAAGGAGTCTGAGGCTCCAGGGTTGAAGACTTGGAGTTTAATGCTCCGTTCTCCTCAAAAAAAACCAGGATCAGTTTCAGGGTGTAGGGCTTTAAAGGGATCTACAAGGGTTCCGATAAGTGAGCTATACCAGGGTGTAGGGTGTAGGGTTCTACAAGGGTTCCGATAAGTGAGCTATACCAGTTTCAGGGTGTAGGGTTTCAAAGGGATCTACAAGGGTTCCGATAAGTGAGCTATACCAGTTTCAGGGTGTAGAGTTTTAAAGGGGTCTACAAGGGTTCCGATAAGTGAGAGATAAGGGTTCTACAAAGGGATCTACAAGGGGGTTTAGGGCTTCTTCTGTTTGGTTCTTAGTAGGGAATGAGGGAATGGATTACAGAGACTATTGTTGGGCATTCAAAGGGACTACTACAGGGATCCATTGCCCCTTTCCCTACTCAGCACCAGACGGTTTTGGACCAAGCATGAGTAGGCTGTGGGAGGGGTGCAAGAATCGGGTTCAACATAGAGGTCTGCAGAATTAACCCAATATGTCGACCCCCGAACCTGGTTCGAATTCATGAATTGGTTACAGTGCAGGTGAGCAGAATGACTGTGCAACCAGAGGAGATAGGGAAAGACTTTCTAAGTAGTCAGCATGATGATACAAGAAGGGTGGAGGCAAACGTCAAAGAGTTGCAGTATCCGGTTCGTAGCAACGTGGATGCATGAATAGGGGTGTGACAATATGCATGCGTCTTCATTCAGGTCAGTAAAATGTGAAGGAAAGTTATCGTAAGTGGACGATCTGCGACGTTGTGAGCAGAAGCAATGGTCATCGTGGATTCCCGGATACAATGGTCGAGACGAGTGACTACTTCGACGCATTGAGAACAATCCGGTCTGGCATGTTTCGTCACCCTCCCTTTCCTGCTTATGTTGGTCCCATAAGTTGCACAGAGCCGAGGTGCATCGCTACGTGCAGCAGCGACGGCACTGCGGTGCCTTGAAAGCATGTGCTTCTTGCGGGGAGGTCGCGGTGGCTGGGTTCGCTGACTCTCTGTGCGACCCTGGCAGGGCTGCGGCAATTGTGTGCTGGCACGTCTCGGAGATACTTTTGGGGGGGAATCGGGCTGGTGGGTGTAGCATGGGCCAATATCCTGCTCCTTCCGCCTCCTCCAAGCCTCGTCGCAGTTTCGCGAATCGCAGCTTTGGAGTATCTACCAAGCTTGAACATGTACCAACCTCGCTGAGCTTGTTTAAGCTTTTCACAGTGCCTGGGTGGCTAGCAGGTTCTTTGGAACATTGAGAGTGGATGCCGCGAGGCCACCCTTGAAGGCGTGCAGTTGCCGGGCCGGCTGTTCTGCCAGGGATGTTACCTTGATCTTCGTAGAGTCCTACGGTTGATGATATAAATCCTGCATTACCCATAATAGGGAATACACCATAATCCCGCAGTCTAGGGCCATTAAGATAATGCAGGATCGATATCATGAACCGTAGAGCGCTATAGAGTTAACTCCCAAGCTCTGAGTTCTCCAAGCGCTAAACCCTGAAAGCCCTGAATCTTTCAATTTTCTTTATACTGCCAGGTCGTGAAAGCAATGTTTGTTCGTTGCATAATTAGCAAAGTACTGTGCAGGGCGTGCCCATCTAGCAATAATTACCTTGAGTCTAAGGCATCTAAAGAGCGCCGAAGTAGACACTATATTATGTAGGTACATAGGTCCCCAGGGAGAACAGCCGAGTGCTGCGACAGGTCATTCGGAGGCCGTCATGGCCGCCACCTTCGTTAGCAAAAGTGATCTTGCACCGACACCGACGAAAGCGAATTTTTGCAACTACAACCGACGACCAGGTTGTAATTGTCGAAATTGCAACGGCAACGGCGTTGTTGCTGCTCAGTGAATGGGCTTAGTCCCAGTACAGACGTCGAACTGCTGTGCTGGCGAGTGTAGTCCGAGATTCACGGGGTTCGGAATTAGGGTGTAGGGTTGTGATTATCGGGTTTCCCGGCTTAGCTTGTGGGTGAGAGTGCCCAGAGTTGCGAGCAGACAAAGACGACCTTGCACCGGGCTTTGTCCGAAGATTCAGAAGTTTCGGATGTCGGGGGAGGGTGTCAAGGCGAGGTGTTCAGGCTTTGAGGGTTTAGGGTTTAAGACGGCATGCCCGTTGCTACCGTACTGTAAGATGAGATCTTCGGCTCGAACAGTGCCTGATTCACCCTTGGCATTCGCACCCTGACCTCGAACCTGAGCGATCACAAAAGAAAGTAAGCCCAAGGCCCAATGATTTCAAAACGATGGCCCGAAATCTGGTCGTGCTGCCTGGTTTCAGTTGCGCTCGAAACAGCGCCCCTTGGATGCACCGCGACCCCAAAGTTCCGATAAAGCGGACTCCTTGGCAGGATATAGGTATATGCGAATTGGTAATCGTGTCCCATCCTTAAGGACCAAATGACCCTTAAAAGAAGGGGCCCCAATAAAAAATAATATGAATCCCTATAAGGTATACGAACCCTAAACCCTTTTAGGGCTCTTTTCGTCCTTAAGGATTATAGCCCCCGTATACTCTTGTCAGAAACCTGGTCTTTTTCGAGACCCCCTGGATTCCACTTGCATCAAACTCCATGGAAGGCGTGTGTGTGTGTGTGCGCCGCTGTCGTCATCATCGCTTCAAGCGTCATGCTGAAGAACGCAGGTGTCTGAATAAAAACATGTCCCCCTACAGAGATTCCACAGTATTGCCATCTTCGAAACCCTACTTTTGCCCGGACAAAGATCAAAACGAAACCCGACTTTTGGAATGGAGCCCGAAACCCGGAAACCTGAACCCCAACACCTAAGCTCGACCTTGGGGGTTTTTGCCGCCCTGCATTGCGATAGCCTTGGCTGCGCATCGGAGCCGGGCCGTGGTCCCGATCATGATCGGAATCATTGGAGCCCCCTTGTCTTTCACTTTGGTGTTTATGATTTCAGGTTTAGGGCCTAGTTTAAGGTTTTGGGGTGGAAGCTTTAAGGTTCGAGGTTCAGGTGAGGCCTTTGAAGGTTTTAGGGTTCAGGGTTTAGGGCTGAAGGTTTGGGTTTAGGGTTTAGGGTTATACCGTTCAAGGTTTCAGGTTTAGACTTCGGGACGTGGGATCGCGCGGTTGCGGTACACAAGGTTTCGAGGGACCCAAAAGCACATAAGCATAAGCATTTTCAGGGGATATCCGTACCTTATTGGGCTTCCTTTCAAGGGGGGTTTATATTATGGGATATCCCTATCATTGCTTTTGCTTCTGTGCTTTTTTGGGGCCCTAGGTTCGACTTTCTCGGCTTCAGCGTTCAGGGTGAGGGTTTAGGACCTTAAGGACGAAAAGAACCCTAAAAGGGTTTAGGGTTCGTATACCTTATAGGGATTCATATTATTATTTTATGGGGCCCCGGCTTCTTTTAAGGGTCATTATTGGGTCCTTAAGGCATGTAGGGGTTTAGGGCTTTGCCCCCTTTGCTCTCCTGAAGACCATTCTGGGGTGTTCACTGTTCAGTTACCTTGAAGAACCATAGCTACTACAACCTACCCTTTTTGAGGTTGCTATTCTAAACTAGACCCTCGTATAGAATTTCTGAGGACCCTGCGACAAAGCAGGTTTTGGAATCTCAAGGTAGTCATAGAGCTCGGCAGGGTGAGAGGTTAGCGTTCATGGTTTCCAGGCCTTGAAGACCACAGCAGGCAAAGACAACTGCATAGTATAACACGACATGGGAGTTTCCGAAAATAGGGGACCCTAACATGGTACCTTAACAGAACCCTATTAAGGACTTTAAAATGAGGTACCCCATTTTCGGAAACTCCCACATGGGAGTCGGAATATTGCGTTGAACACCACTTTCAGGAATTGGAGCGCATTGGCCGGGGAGATTTATAGGACTTCGGTAAGGGCTACTAGAAGGGTTCGACAAAGGCAAGTAAGTATAATTACTCCAGAGCCCAAAACCTAAGCCCCTATGCAAAACCTTAATAAACCCTTGATTCTATTTAGGTTTCTAACGTAGGAACCTGATGAAGAGACCCTGGGCCTATAACACCAAAATAGTAGGATTCATATAAGGACCCCTAACAAAGGACCAAGGTTTCTGAATCAGATTCCTACATTAATCCGTGTTTCAAGATTCTTCATGGAGGCCTGGGACACATCGCCAGTTCTTCAGCAGCTTAGGCTTCGGTTCGGGTTGCATTCTGGTCTGGTTTAGGAATGTTTAGGGATTGAGTTTAGGGATGTTTAGGGTTTAAGCTTTAGGTGTTAGGGTTTAATTAGTAGGGTTTAGGGTTTAGGATTTATGGATGTTTAGGAAAGAAAAAAGCAGCTAAGCAAGCGGTGGCAAAACCCAAACCGAACGCCAAAACTCCGACTGCCGGAGACGGCAGGATCCAGCGCGAGTAAATGTTGGAGTTCAGTTTAGGCATGTTTAGGCTCTAGGCTTTAGGTGTTAGGGCTTCATTGATGTTCAGCCTGCTGTAAATCTCGTTGTGGTTTAGGGTTTAGGACTTCCTAAGCTGGCCTGCACCCTAGAGTCGATTGCTTCACGGAGTTTTCTTGACCCAGACCCCCGGGAGGATCTAGAAAGTAGATCCCCTAATCTGGGGCCCTATACTACTAAGGGTACTTTATAGGACTCCCCGTTAAGGGATCTACTTTTTGGATCCTTCCGGGTGTCTGGGGAGCATCTTACAGAGCCGAGGACTCCAACACTGGCAAGTCGACGCTTCTGAATGCTTTGCTGGGACAGAAGCTGCTTCCCACGAGTTGCCGCGGATGCAGTTGATGTAGGGTCGTTCTACTTAGGTCACCTTCGAGGCTTTCCTCTTCCGAAAGACTAAAAACCCTAAACAATTAACCCCGCTTGGACCCCAAAAGTGTGTAGAATAATAGCCGTTTAGAGGCGTTGGGTCATTATTTTGCCGAGCTCTGGGGGTGTAGGTAACACCCTAAGCTCTAAACCCTGAACCCTAAATCCAACACCCTCAGCCCTAAACCCTAAATCCAGCACCCTAAGCTCTAAACCCTAAATCCAACACCCTAAACCCTAAATCCAACTAAAGCTTAAACCCAACACCCTAAGCCCTTAACCCTCCTAAACCCCTAAACCCCCCTAACCCCTAAACCCCTAAACCCCTAAACCCCCTAAACCCCTAAACCCCTAAACCCTAAACCCCTAAACCCCTAAACCCCTAACCCCTAAACCCTTAACCCTAAGACCCCTAAACCCTAAACCCTAGGGCCTTAGAAGCCCCAAGTCGGCAGAAGAAGCCCGAGATCGAGTTCCCTGAGCCAGCCCAAAGGGTCCTAAGTATAGGGTTTAGGGTTTAGGGTTTAGGGTTTAGGGTTTCCCAAACCATAATCAGGATTCCGAAAATGGAAACCCTACATTCTACTGTACAGGCACTTTAGACCCTTTGGGAAACCCCCAAGCAGGAGGGTTTGGGATATAGTAGAAGCCAGCAAGTTGGAACATCATTAGCCTCATTCCCTTAGAATAAGGTATAGGGAATCCCAGCATGAATCATCCTAAATCTATGTTCCAACTTTCTGGGGTTCGGGGTTCACTATAGTGGGATGCTAACAAAACCCCATATCCCCTGGGCATGAAAATTGCCCAAAAGCCCAATATAGTAGGGTCTTCGGGCCCGGCCCAAAAGCCTTAATATACGAGTCCGTAGATCCCTAGGGAAGTAACTCCTACGGTTGATGATAACCCATAATAAGGAATATACCATAATTCCCACAATATAGGGTCGTTGAGGTAATGCAAGATTTGTATCATCAACCGTACTGTTGAAGCCGTGCTTTCTACTAGATAGGTACTAGCTTAGGATCTGGGGTTCAAGGTTTAGGGATTCAGGGACTCAGGCTACAAGTCCTGCACATCGGCCATCACGAACGTGCAGCTCCTGCATCTGGGCCGCTCTCTTGAGGGTTCAGGGTCTTCAGTGAAGAGGTCTGAAGCCGTACCCTGCACTGGAAATCTGTGAGTCGATTTCATGACGTCAGGCCACCCGAAAACCCCGCCGACTCTTCCCCCAGAAGGTCCCGAACGTGATCTGTCCGTCACGCGATGCTACTTAATGCCAAGTCCGCATCATCACGACTCTCAGACCTAAACCCTGGACCACCCCGCCCTCTCCAAAAAGCACTTAAGCCGGGAAACAGAGCCCCGAATTCATGAAGCCTATACTCCATAAACCTCATCACGCCTAGACCCCAAAGCCCAACACCCCTAAACCCCTAAAACCCTGAACCCCTAAGCCTGTGAAGCCCTGAGCTCGATAAGCCCCTAAAACCTAATGTCCTAAGCCCCTAAACCCTAAACTTAGGGTTTAGGGTTTAGGGTTTAGGGCCCTGAACCACTATCTCAGGAAGTCCGAGCAGCCAAAGCTCAGTTACCAGTGGAATGGAGCTGAGGAGGCCACTAAGCGGCAATTCGAAGAAGAAGGTGCAGAAGTTGCGAGTACATTAATCTAGGGGCATTGATCATTGCATGCGATAGGTTGTGCCGGAGTTCATGGTGCAGCATCAGCCGATAGGGGTTTGCCTCCTCTATGAAGTCAGAAATGCCGCAGCCTAAATCCTACGTTTTTTGGGGTTTAGGGTCCCTTTTATTAACAGCACCGACTAATTAGTAGGAGAAAAGGGTGCCTCTATTGTCAAGGGGCTACTGCGGAGCTTAACTACGGATTCTGGAGCCCCCGAACTCTCAACACTAATCCCGGAACTGCGCCCTAAACCCTAAACCCTATAAACCCTAAACCCTATAAACCCTGAACCCTATAAACCCTGAACCCTATTAACTATTGAACCCTATAAACCCTTAACCCTAAACAACCTTCAATCCTAAACCCTAAATAACCTTGCCCTGACGCCCCGAAAACCCCCCCAAAAGCCCTGGCCCTGACCTCCCAAACCCTTGTTGATTTTTCTTTGGAACCCTGATGCGTCCCTTCTTGAACCCTTTAGGAACCGAAGAGCAGAAAAAAACCAAGAAAAGCGTAAAGTTCGGATTCCAAGCGATTTCTTGGCAACTTCTTCAAGTATCCCAAAACCCGATCCCGAAGCCCCCTTTTCGACCCCCATATGGATTCCCATGGAACCCCTGAAAGGAACCCTTAAAAGAGCCCTAAACCCGAAACTTAGCCAGAAGGCTGGGAAACTGAACAATTCTGGGTTTCCCGTGCAGGCACCCTAGAGCCCTGACGAACTCCGGAGCCGTCACAGGTTGTCGAAGGGAGGAAGGAGATCTTGACCCGGATCAAGAGCCTCAATGAGCAGGCCCCCGGGACTTTTGGAAGTTTTGGGTCTTTAGGATTTAGGGTTTAGGGGTTTAGGGTTTAGGGGTTTAGGGTTGTCACAAGGGTTTAGGGGTTCAGGGTTTGGGGGCAGTTTTGGGGCTTTTCGTGTTCGTTTGAGGGTCACGTGATAGAGGGCTTTTTGAGAGGAGTGGCACGCGGGCCTTGTTGGGGTTGAGTTCGACCTTCGGCATTTGGTGCCCTCAAACGTGGACTTTGATTGGAAAGGCCGTGAGTGGTTTCGTGGCCACCGAGTCCTCTTCCATTGTGATCGAGACGAGCCTTCCTGGAGCGCTTTGATGTTTTTGAGCGCAAGAGGTGACGAATCGGGTGGTGCTCCACCCCCACCATAGCGCACATACTCGGCCTGGCTGAGGCGTTGGGGATCAAATCCCGTGCAGATAGGACCGTGGGCGGGGCCTCGGACAACTACCGAACACAACGGCGAATTCAACCACATGCGGTTTGGGGCTCTGGGGTTTAGGGATAATGGTGCTAGGTCTTTTCCGTTTAGGTGTAGGTTAGGTTTAAGGGTTTTAGGTTTAGGGTCTTGAGCCTTTTCGATTTGGGCCTATAGGCCGTAGGTTTAGGCTTTGAGGGCTTGTGGATTGCCGAAGCCTTATAAACCTAAACCCGACACAAATAGGGTTTAGGGTTTGGGTTTTAGGGTTTAGGGTTTTAGGGTTTAGGGTTTAGGGTTTAGGGTTTGGGTTTTAGGGTTTAGGGTTTAGGGTTTAGGGTTTGGGTTTTAGGGTTTAGGGTTTAGGGTTTAGGGTTTGACAAAGCTTAACGACAAGGTTTTCGAACCACCAAGACTTCTAGGCTCTGGGTTTCAAAGTTGTCCAGATGCAACCCAAAATATCTGACAACGCTTCAAGCCTTATAAACAAAACACGGAGGATGTTCCGGGTGGAGGACTGTAAGAGCTTTGGAGTATCAGTTTTTCACCTAACAGCTGCATCGTTTCACTGTTGGGCTTAGGGTTTAAGGTTCCCTGCTCAGCAAACCCTGAACCGATGAATTCAAAAGCACCCTTAAACCCTAAACATTTAAATCGTAAACTACCCCTGAGCCCCAAACCCGTGGATTCTAGAGGATTCAGAATGCCAGAAGAAAGTGCAGAGTTTGCCGCGTGGCCTAGGTTCTGTCGGCATTCCTGTTTCCTCTAGGGCCTTAAACGCTGAACTTTAAGGCTTCATCCAGGGCCGAGGGTGTAGGGGTTAGCCCGCTCATTGGATCCCTGGATGGTCTTGCTAGAGGCTTTCAGGATCTGGAAACTCGAAACCATACCCGGGACATAAATGTAGGGAACGGGATACCTAGCAGTCAAACCCCAATAGCTATACTACAACATACCCCGAACAAACCGAACGGTGCCCACTTCCATTCAAAGTCTATTCAGAAGCTCCCGGAACATGAACGGCCGCAGGTGCGAGAACGGGACGCTTGCCAGCAGGTTGCTTGTTGTTTCAATTATACTGCAGCACCTTAGTTCGCGCGAGGCCCATAGAAGCAGGTCTTTTGTAGAATTTAGGGGCCTTCATCATTACCTATACTATCTTAGGGGCTCCTTGTTCAAACTCTGGTATCGTATACCCCGAAACCCTGTTCCAATGTTAAGGCCCCTACACGTTTTCCACATAACGACTTTCCACGGCTCCGATGTCTATCTCGACGAGGCAGGGTGCTCAGAAGATCATGGGACTTAGTAATTGGCAGTGGGGTTATATATAATGTAACTATTTTTATACTTACTCATAACTCTAATTAAGGTACTCATAGCCTTACTTGCTAGGTCCCATGATCCTCCAGGTGGTGTTCGGGCTTCGAAGTCTTCAGCTGTTTTCCGTCCCGGGGCCTTTCAGCCGGGTTTAGGGGTTTAGAGGTTTCAGGGGTTTTAGGGATTTAGGGTTTAGGGTCTTAGGGGTTTAGGGTTCAGGGTTACCTGACGGAAGTCGCTAACCACTGCAGCTAGCTCATGTCAAAGACACTTGGGTGGTTGTCAAAATTATGGTCCCTTCTTGGGTACCCTAAATATTAGGTGCCGTATTGTGATAAAAACCCAAAAAGGAACCCTAATTTTGAAACCTACCCAGTTCAGTGTTTAGCACGGCCGGCAAAGGAGAGCAAACACATCCTCGACCTGTGCGTGGCGCCTCGGTTTACATGGATTTTAGTTAGAGCATGTTAGCAGGCTTAACAGGTCCGGGCTTGGTTTTTTGGGTTATAAGATTTTCTCGACTACGCGTTCAGCTCTGTTTCTTGAGAAAAGAGAGACCTCGACCGCCTGATTAAACCTCATACACAAAAGCCCTTATGAAGACCCCTGAGTGATACTACCTGACCATTTTTCGGTGGTTCGGGCCAGGGTCTACATCACCTTGCACCCGACAACCACAGGGCCCTCAACCTTCAAACCAGAGCTTAAAGGATTGGGGCCTCAGTGGGGCTTAGGGTTTAGCTTCAGGCAGGGCGCTGAAAGATTAGAAGTGTTGCATTTTCTTTGTAATCAGAGCTTCCTGGTATAAACCACCACTCCCCGAGTCGAAATATTCAGACCCTTAAAGACACACCCCGTCCCTTCTGATTCCCACCTGAAACCCTCAACCCTTGAATCATCATTTTGGATTCGAGTGCAGGGTCCTAAAGGATGCAACCTAAACGTACCTCAACCCTGCGTAGCAGCCTCGTCGTGTCTCGCCGTGGAGTTTCACAGATGCTGTTTATGTCGCCTTTGGGCCCCCAACCCCCCTCACCCCCCTCGAAGTAGACGACTTTTCATCATTTTGATAAAACACCCTCTAACGCTCTTAGAAGAGTGGTTGGTTTGAGCCATCCTATCAGGCCTGCTCTCCCATCGACTCGCTCGTTTCTGCTGGCATTTGCGACGGGTCGCTGCGTCTCGTAGACATGCCCGGGCAGGAGACCGCTCCAAGACTATCCATAAATTCACCTTCACTGGTGTGTTTGTTTATGATATACTACGGGCTTTCATACTATAGTGCCAATTAGGAGAAGTTAGGGTCTATAAAATCCTAAATTTTGGTTTGTTTGTTTTTAGTATTTGGGCCTGAATAATGCCAATTAGAGTAGGGTCTTCAAGTATACTACAGTTACTACAGAATAAGGTTCTGCACAGTTGGAAGTTGGAAGTAGAGCTATGGGCGTGATATATGACAGAACAATCGATGGGGATAGTATGGGCGTGTTATTACCATTTATGGATTCAGGTGCGGGGCTTTGCGGAACCGCACTTTTTGTTGACGAGCCGACAGGGCTGCTTAAGAAGCACTCAGTCATCCGAAGCAGTGCAGACAGACAGTCTTCGGGCAGGCGACAAGCGCAGCCGCAGCCCGAAGACAAAGAGCTTGCCCAGTAATACCCTTTTGCCCTTTTCATATCAGGGTTCCCTGACTGAGAATGAATACCAGGAAAAGGTTACCCTTATTACTTAGGAGACAAAGGGAAACCTATTTCAGAGATAGGACTCGCCATTCAAGAAGCAACTTGAAGTGGAGAGCTTAGAAAATGTGCCGCTGATAGGATGAGACGGACAACCCCGTGGTGAAGGACCGCCGTGAGAGCATTGCTCACTGCAGGCTGATTTTGCTTGGTTTCTTTCAGATGTTGAGCCGAATGTTCCATGCAGCTTATACATACAGACAGACAGACATACATACATACATAATATTTTTACATGCATACATAATATAATGCATACCTACGCAAATATAAGCATACATACACGCAGAGCCAGACAGAGAGAGCGAGAGAGAGAGGGAGGGAGATAGCGAAACTTATCATGTGAGAACAGTCTTGAACTTGCGCGGAAACCACAAGATTTTGCAGAAGCACGCTGACATTCCTAAACGAAGCTGCTCTGGCCGGTGCAGGGTAGTCTGCCCGGACCCTTCAAAGTAATTTTCTTAGGCCTTCCTATCATGCCCTAAACTTCGCGTGCCCTTGCAATATAGGGGCCTGAATAGTACTATTTTGGGTGCTCCCTATTATAATTATGCTATAATGGGCCCCAAAACCCTACTCTAACTATCAGGCCCCTAACCCTAGATTAGCGTTTCAACTACAGGACTGCTTCCAACAGCTCCTTTCCATGTGCCACGGCCTGATCATCCTTGTGAAATACAATTCCGCCCTTCTGGCAGCACCCAGAGGCCTAAACCCTACGTCACGCTAAACCATAAGCCCAGAGAGCTGTTTAGGGTTTTTTCGAAGGGTCCAAGGTACCCAGTGCTAGTGTTTTGAGGGGTATATGGTTTTCGGGTTCAGTTTTTTGGGCTTACGCCTATGTAGCAGAAAGTTGAGAACAGCACGGTTGGGTAGTTTTCTCAGTGGAATTCTCTGGCAAGGCTTATACAGAGTGACGTACTCTTTTGGGAAGCCCTCATATCCCAAACCCGAAAACCTAAACCCTAAACCCACGAAGCATCCCGCTAAACCCTGAACATCCCTACATGCTACCGTTTGTCAAGAGTATGGCCTCCTAAAAACTGGCCCAAAGCCTGGAGGTGTAACGCTTAGGGGTTTGGCGTTTAGGGTCCGGGGACATAGGGTTTAGGCATTTATGGATTTCGAGTTGGGGTTTGGGGTTTAGGGTTTGCGGACATCTGTCCCTTCTGAGAACCTTATGAAGGGTGGGGTGTACATTGGGGCTTCTAGTGAGTCTACCTAGACCCCACAACTACCCTTAACAGCCCTACATCATATCGCCTCCTCAGGCCACCAGCGTTCGAATGTTCAGCCCAGATAATACTGTTGATGGTACAAATCCTGCATCATACCATCAACCGTAGTTGAGCCTTTGATCCTAAACCCGAGTATGTGTCCTGACAAATGAGGGGCCAGATCATGGTTCGCGCCCCAGAGCACCATTGTAAATCACTGGGGCGCCTACATAAAACCCTTCACCCTAAACCCTGAATCCTAACCCGCACCGCAAGGTTAAGTCGGACTCCCTTGCTGTGTTGCTGGATCGCATTTCGGACCTTGCACCGCACCTCTACTCCACCCCAGGCGCTGATCGCACTCTTTAAAGGGTCCATGTGCCCAAATAGTGTTTCGTTATACGGCTACCAAAAGGGCTTCCTTTAAGGGATCCATAAGGGTTCTACAAGGGTTTAGGGTATAAGGGTCCATGTACCCATGTAGTATATGTTTGGGATTCATTTTAAGTAGCCCCTGAAATATAGGTACCTTGGGGACAAATTATATACTGTTTGTTCGTTATAAGGTACATGGACGTGACTCTCCGGGCTTCAGATACTGTGATGTCGTGCGGATGTTTGGACATTTTCTCTGTCAGGTGAAGTGACGCTGGTTTACAGATGTAGTATCTGTGGGTTTTGGACGCTTGATGGCTGACGGATTCCAAAATTCTGTCTGTTGAGGTTGTTCAGCGCCGCTATATTAACTTGCGCGGGTGTCGAGTCGTCTTTTCGTCTTTGAGCCTCGCTTGCCACCCAGACCTTCGACTATCCCTTAATTGAAGCATGCATCTTAAATCATACTGGGGATCCTACTAACTACAGTTTGAGGAATAATGTATGCCTTCATTAACGGATTTTGTCAGATCTGGACGATGCCATCTTGCTCGGTGGCAGGTGCGCTGACCTTTGTCATCTCTCAGTGCGATGCTTTGCGCGCAGACGGGGACACCGGTGGCACCGGGAGCATGTCAACTAGTCTACAAGCTGTAAAAGCTCGTATGCCCCGTGCCGACGCAAAGTCCCAATCATCTTTTCGAAGGGTCCAAGTACCTGCTTACATTTCGATTATCCCAAACCCCAGACCCAAACCTCAGCACCGAAGAACCCTACCCCCCTTGCTACCTTAGGGGCGAAATACCCTACAAGGGCTCAACGTTCAGGAATTCATAGTATATTGTCCCCAAGGTAGTAAGACTTATGGAGCCTCGTCAAGACCCCAAGCCCAACAGACAGGACTCCGACGACGAGGTGGACACGCCGAAAGATGCTTTCAAGGACTGCTGCTGGCTCACAGACATGAGCCATGCATATTTGAGAGTGCAAGGGTTTGGGGTTCATGTTTTAGGGTACATAGATGTTAGGGTTTGGGGTTTAGGGTTCTGAGCCATGCGTAGGGTATATAAGCTTTGCGAGGAGAGGGTTTGCATGGGGTTTAGGTTTCTGGGTTAGTTTTCAGGGTTTTCGGGATAAGGAAGAGGGCGTAGAGCTTCTAGACTGCCAGCGTATTTCAGATAAGCCTAAACCCTAAACCCTAAACCCTAAACCCTAACTAGAAACATTGAGACATGAGCGGCTGGAGGGACTCTTTGGCTAGATTTGCCGGAACAGACAAAACCGTGATGGCACCCGGGCCCTGCATTTTCTGAACCTGAACCCACCTGCGAAAGCTGCAAGCAGAAATGCCGATCGGAGGATCTGAAGAAGGAGCTGTTACAGTACCTGGCAAATCGAGACTGCTTGATGCTGCATCTGGGTCTGGAGCTACTGCAAACTTGTTTTCTTGTTAGCAACCCCGAAGAGAAACTCAAGCTGAACCGAAGGGTATGTAGGTCAGCTTGGAGTTGGTAGGAAGTGTTGAAGCCTTGACACTGGTTTATGGGGTCGAGATTACTATAGAAGCCTAAATAATTACCAATATTATTCCTTAGGGTTCCTTACCAG
Source organism: Symbiodinium sp. CCMP2592 (assembly GCA_905221615.1). Classification (NCBI taxonomy): domain Eukaryota; class Dinophyceae; order Suessiales; family Symbiodiniaceae; genus Symbiodinium; species Symbiodinium sp. CCMP2592. The sequence goes on along the minus strand of CAJNDT010006024.1, from coordinate 1,936,041 downwards.
CCCAAACCCCTAATCTTATTTTTAAGGCCCCAAAAGCAGTTGAAAGGGGGCGGGCCCTGCAAGCAAAAACAGCCAAGCCTCTCGGACCCAGAGATGCTACGGCCGGTGATTGCTGGAACCCTGCCTATAGGTGGCGGGTCCGGGGAACTTTAGCAAGCAGGTAGTGAGTAGACTTATAAGTACCCTAATGGGATCCTGGTCGGGATTATGATACTTATAAGTGTATAAAAAAAGGCCCAAAACCTTAGACTTATCCTAACACTGAAATACCCGAGACCCAATACCCTAAACCTGTCCTAAACCCTAAAATGCACCACAACTAAAGATTCAGGTATCCGGGCTTCCTGAGTGATGTCCGGGTACTCTGTGCCGCTGGCCATGAAACGGAGGGCCAAGGGCAAACAGGGGGTCAGAAGTGCTCCGAATTGGGGTTCAGACGGTTCAGGGTTTAGGGGGCGGGTTGAGAGCTCCTGCAATTTGTTTGCCGAGGACTTGAGTGTGTAATCAGGAGAGAGGTGGTAGAAAGATTGAGTTGTGGGACCAGGAACTGTGCGAGGTCGCAATGCTTCAAAGAAATTCTGAGAACCTTCCTAGCGGAGTGGGTAACCCTTGAACTGTCGGTGTTATGATAGTCTTATCATAGCTGACAGGTCAAAGTTCTTCGGCAAGGGAACTCCGCAATTGGGCAACAACGTGCGATAGCAATAGTAGCCCTAAGGGTCCATGTACCCATATAGAGATACATGAGCCCCAAAGTACCTATAGGGACTACGTTATATACTATATGAGTACATGGACCCTTAGGGTAGCTTGACAATACCCTTCGCCGTCAGAATCGCCCGCTCAAAACCATACACACCTCAGTTCAATCTCCCCAGATGCCAGGACCCTAAACCCTGCAAGCCCCGCAAGCCCAGCACAAAGCTCTCTGATTAAATCCATGAAGGCCGGAAAACGCATATAAACCCTCAACCTCTCAAAATCCTAAACCTCGCATACACCTTAAATGCCGACAACCTGAACCCAACCCGAAGCTCTACGTCCCAAACCCAAAAAGCCTGCAAGCAAAGGTCAGCGTTGACCAGAAGATGGTGGGCGGCCATGAGTTCGGCTCTTCGTCATGCAATCCCAAGCAGTTCTACGTACCGAACCATCGTAGAATGTAAGGTTTCTGTAATAGGAATTACTAAATTACTACTATGATTTGGGAAAGTATCCCCCCATAACAGTACCGAGGACCCTTTGGGGCAATCGCACGTGGCGTGTGGTCTATATTATATATTGCAGTATACTCTGAAATGAAGGGTTTTGGGTGGGCATGCTACAGTACGGTCAGTCATGGTCTTGATATTCCTCTTCCTCTGACCCCTCCGATAACTTCATCGTATCCCTCACTGGGCTCTTGTTAAAGATTCCACTTTGAGTCGAGCACAGGTTTTTTGTCGCAAGAGGTCTTCCTGATGATGGTAGCTTGATTTCGATGCGTACGTGCTCAGCAATATTATTCCTGTCCTCGAGAGCATCAACTGACCAAACTGACCATGACGCCGGAGTGCTAATCCGAATCCATGAGACTCCAGGCCGTGTAAACCCAAAACTGCGAAGGGCCCTAAACCCTACTGTATAGACCAATAAAGTTCACGAATCCCCACAAACCCTATCGACATCGTAAAGCCTACAAAGCCTAAAGCCTCCAAGCCCCATACCATAAGCCCCATAAGCCCTAAACCCCGAACGAGGCCTACTGGTGGAGGCAATCGGCGATCTGCATGGCATCATCGCCGAGCTGAAGCGGGCGCGGCAAGTGAAGCTCTGTCAGGAGAAGCTGATTGACCTGGTCTGGGGTGTGCACTTGCGCGGGTTTTATGTTTAGCAGGTTTTATGGTGGTTTTCTGTCTTATAGGGTTCAAAGGGTTTCAGACTTTTTGGTTTAGTGTGTGTAGGGCCAAGTGACATGTGAAGATCTGTCAGGAGAAGCTAAGGGTGGTTCTGCAAGGATGCATGCATGCCTTATGTTTGTTGCAGTGCTTTGCGAAGACTTCTTAGTTCGGGTTCCATATAGAAGCCCGGCAGCATTTTCGGTTTGGGATTCTCGGCTTAGGGCCGGCGATTGGCAAGTTTTGTTAACCTGGTTGCATCTTTGAAGCAAGGCCATGTCGGGAACGTCCGCTCGGCGATCCCTTCGGAGTTTTGCTTTGTGGCACTCTAGTTTGCAAGGATGGGGGAGACAGGGTTGATACAATGCTGATTTAGTACCTAACCCGAGCCTCCTAGCAAAGACGAGAACGGAGCTTGCTGGTTGGGGTTGCGGCATGTACGATATTTCTTTCTTGAAGGCGCTCCCACATCTTCAGGCGAACGCAGGGGTTGAGGGTAGTTTGAGCCAGGATATGAGGTTTGTAGGTGATTAACGGCCTGTTAACCCATCGGCTACACTGTAGTTCCTTCTTGTGGTTTATATCTAGGATCCTATGAGGTCATCCCAAAAATCAACTAACTACTATGGAACCAATGGGTAAGTTCCAAAGCGTCGTGTTATGGGGGAAACTTGCCCAATCATAGTCGTAATTCCTAATTAAGATAGAAACCCTACATTCTACTGTGTAGGTAACTTTGGAGCCTGTGGATAATTTGCGACTCTGACAGGAGATCACAGACGCCTGCGTAGCCACTCGGATGCGGTCTCAGCAGTGCCGCCTCCAAGCTTCAGCTGCATCACTAAGGGTTTAGGGTTTGGGGGTTTAGGGTTTAGGGAAGGTCTAGGCCTAGGAGGAAAACAGGACCTGGACCCTCGTCGTACCCTTACAGAGGGGTATATGATCCCAGATAGTGGGCATTTAAGGTATATAGATGGCGGGTCTAGGGAGGTTTATGGTGCTCACTAACTATTTGGGTTCACCACACTCATGGCGACGATCCTGTGATGAGGACAGCGAGCCCAAAACGAAGCTATAAGGAAGACTATGCGTAGGGCTTGTGATTCCTTGTTCCAAGTATTGGTTTAGCATTTGTTGTCAATTCCTCGATGTACCATATGTTGGCCAATATGGAGTCCATTACATGGATGATGCCGTTGAGCTTGACAGAAGGTTGGCAAACGTCGAAACCTAAATTTCATTTCCCGGAATTTCGCACAAGGCCGTCCGGCATTCCAGCTTTTGAATCCGATACCATGGCCATCATTCTTTGAAGATGCGCATGCCCGAACCCTAAAGACTGAAGCCTACAAAATCCTAACTCCCGAAACCCTACTGTAAAGCCTCCAGAAGTCCCTTTTGCGAGGATCGGCTGCAGGCCGTGCGCGGAGAATATCCTAGCCGGGCCGCAGAGGCTGTTGGAGCCTCTAACGGGCCACTTTGGGTCTTTACAGTAGAAGCCCAAAAGTTGGAAACCCACTAGCCTCAATCCTTCAGAGTAATGTATAGGGAATCCCAGCACTATTTGGCCTTATTCCGGTTTCCAACTTTATCCGGTTTACTGTGGGGATAGTGGTTAAGGGTTTTAGGGTTTGGGGTTACATGATTTAGGGACTATCGGAGCCCTTCGAAGGGTTCCTTTTGAGGGCTCCATAAGGCTTCCTTCAGGTGCCGGGTTCCTCGAGTGTTGAGGGCTCTGGGTGCAGTTTGTGTTTTCCAATTTGGGCATGATTGCGCGTTCAGGGGCTGCAAATCGGGTTTCAGACAGACGGTTTCAGACACGGATTTCTTGAGGCTTAGTCGCAAATGCCGAATGCCCACACTCCACCTGCCAGTTCCCATTTAGGGTGTAGGCAACAGGTTTGTCCTTAGATTCCAGAAGACGCACCTGTTCGCCGCACATCGGAGCGATGCAAGACCTCGGTTCAGGGTGTAGGAGTTTAGGTTTTGGGGGTGTAAGGTCTAGGACCTAGGACTTCAATGTTCAGGGTTTCAATTGAGACTTAAACACTGCTGCCCGGCTTCCTGGACGACAAGATCAACCGGATTTGTGCGCCCGGCACGCTTTGGCTACTCGGAGAGAGTTTGGGTTTGTGTGTGAGACTTTGCGTCGCCTAAATGACTCCCATGAAGCGATGACAAGTCGATACTGATTAGTTATCACATATCTGTCGGGTCCCAGCATGACAGGTGTTCCGGTTTGCTTGCTGCACTTTGTTCCGAATTGCGATTCTTTGGAAGCTTTCGGATGGGGTTTCCGCCTTAGCCTTAGTGCTAAGGTATCGGAGCTTTACAGCAGATGCCGTGAAGCTCACCTCTGCCGGCCTTCGGCCCTGTAGGTTTTGGCTCAACATCAAGCCTTCGGCTCGACCTCTTTGGGATCTCATCCTTTTTGAAGCGCCATGGGGTTCTGGGGGCTTCTTGCGTCGGGCAGTCACGCAAGTGGGCAAGTTTGTTGCTCGGGGCTTCGGATGGCTTTCGGATCGAGTTGAGGCGCCCGCAGTGGCACCCCCAATAACTGTCGAGCCGAAGGTAGTTGTTCAAGGGGACACACAGGTGGTCGAAGTGCTCCAGCGGATTTGCGAGAAACTTCCGAAGGCTGAGCCATCTCCATTGTTCGATGATGTGGGAACATTGGCGTGCGGCGGAGTCCGTCATGCGCCAGGATCGCAGACAGAGGGTGGCGCTCTTGCTCTTTACTGGGCCTATGGGCACAGGTAAGACCGCTCATGCCAGGGCGTTGGCTGACCTCTTCGGGATACCATGTGTTTTGATAAATTCCGTGAATGCCACTGTTGTAGGATCGGACGGCTTGTCGATGATGCGTCGGGCACTCGATCACGTGTCTACCCGCAAGTCGGCTGTAATCCTGTTGGACGAGATGGACACATATGTGAACAATGAAGGCATCATGTCAGAAATCAGGCAGGCAGTTGATGGTGCCGCACGGATTGCGGACGATGCCATTCTGTTCATTATCGGCTCGACCAACAAGGATATCGAGCAATTTCCCAAAGACTTGCTTCATCGTGTGCTGTTGCAAGTTGATTTTGGTGATGGTCCGATTCACAGCCCCGGCCGCCAGGGATGTGGCTTCAATTACCAACAGTGTCTGCAGTTTTGGAACCGGAATGCGCAGTGCTTGGATGAAATTTGATTGCACTTGGAAAGCCAAGCCCCAAGGGTGTCAATGTGTACTCAAGTTGAATGTGGCCACTTCGTACCTGCAACAGACCCTTGGCCTTAAACGCTAAACCTTATACACATCCATAAGACCACCCTGCCTCAATGACTCAGGAATCCGATCGCCACAAGTTGGCCGAAGCATCCAAAGGCTGCGTTCCGCGCGACCTGCAGCTCTGGGCGCAGAGGGTGCTCTTGCTCTTTTGCCGCCAGGCCATGGAGAAAGGCTTCCACCCCAGTCATGGCATGAGCAAGCCATCGTTGGCAGACTTCATGGACGCCAACCCTCACAACATCACCGGGCGCAAGGCGGCAGCATCACCCCCAGAGTACAGCTCATCATTTCAGAGTCTTCCTCAGCATCTTCGCGAAGAAATCTTGGAGGCCACGACCTTCTCGCCTGTATCCCAGATAGGGAACGGTCTCACGAAGTATTCGTCCGACATCGGCGAAGCTGAAGAGAATGGCAAAGCCGTCAAGAAGACGCTGATGGTCATCACAGCAATTGACGTTGCAGGCGAAGAGCGTGTGGAGCTCGCACAGTACGAATTTCGGTCGACTGCTGGGCTTGCGGGAGTTCGCCATGAAGTTCTCTTTGCAAAGCATGCACTTCAGCACGCGGCACGACTGTAATGCAAGCAACATGTTGTCCGTACTGGCCCTATGAGGCGAGGGTGCATCGTCGTTCGCCGTGGTACGGCATGACGACCGTCTATGTAGAGTCTATAGGCGAAGTAGGCTATATGAATATGTCAGTGCTCTCTCCAAGCAGCAATCACAGGCTGTTGGAAAGCCTCTCACTGGCACAGCAGGAAGTCCAAAACGTGTGCTTCGGAAGTGCATGAACCCTCACCTGGCTGCACTCAATTACACGCAAGGTTTAAATCCGAAAGAGTCTAGACCCTAAGCTTTGCACGACAGGTCCGATCATCATGTTGCTCATCGAGTTTGTGCAGCCGTTGCCCCTCCTGCGATTTTGTCGCAGGCAAGCCTTTTCCAGCCCATGGATCCTTCTAATCCTAAAGATTTACATCGTGAGCCGCGAACACAACATGCGACACGAGATGACGGCTGGCCTTGAAGACGGTCTGCTCCCCAATTCAATGATAGACAAACTCGCAGTTATTTTGTAGTCTTGGCTTAGGGTGGAACAGACACTACAGCCCGTCAAACCCTAGACCCACCTTAAGCCTTGAAAACCTTTCAACTCACTGCCAAAGGCATCGGAGAAAGGCCCTGCTGTCGAAGCCTAAATACTTACCACGTATAGTATACCCCAAAACCCTATTCTAATTATTCACGCCCCTATCCTAAACCCTCTCCGGAGGTGAAATTTGGTCTGCTTGCTCCTGAACCCTGGAGCTGTTCGCCAGATCTACCTTCACAAGAGCTTTTTTAGGGTTCAGGGTTTAGGGTTTAGGGCAGTTTAACATAGGGGCCTTAACCATTACCTATACTATTTTGGGATTTCCTTAATATAGTTGTAGCATAATGGGCCCCAGAACCCTATTCAAACTATTAAGGCCCCAGTATTAGGGGGGTCTAAGTTCAGGGTTGTTGGTTTTGCGGCTTCGTGGCTCCTGGGTTAAGTCTGGGGGGTTTATTTTTGTTTGTTGTGTTTGCGGGTCATGGCTTTTGGGGTTTGGGGGGTGGGTTTTTGGAGTAGGGATTTTGAGGTTTCGGCTTTGGCCTAGGAGGTTACGAAGAAACGTCGACACAGATTTGATACGCAAAGAAGGGAGAACAGCAGCGTGTAGGATTTCAAGAGGACCCTTTTGTGGAACTCGAGAGTACCCCGAACCCTATAGTACTCCGGAAGGGAACCCGAAACCCCTTAAAGTAGCCCTTAAACCACAAGTCCCCCTAATTAGGGCACAAACGAATGACTGATGCAGCTTCTCGTCTAGAGCTTGTGTTCTGTCGCAGCAAGAAACTTTTGTTTCGTAAAGAAGGCTAGCATTGATAAGGGTGTAGGGAAAGCAACGAAGGCAGGAGTAGCAAGCACCGCAGCAAAGCTTTCAACGACCGAAAACAAGTCCGATTATGAGGTATTTTGGTTCTGGACAGAAGTGGTCTAGGTTCATATTTGGGAGAGTTTATGATAGGTATAGGTACTTGGGGTAAGGCTTGCTGGCATCGTGTTGCTGGCCATGCTTGTGCTTGCGAGGTTAGGAAGTACGGGTGTAGGATGCCAGGGCCATGAGCTGGCAGCGCGTAGGGTTAAGGGTCACGGGTCCCTGACAGGTGATCACAGCCGCAAAGCAGAATGAGCTGGTGAATCAGGCCAGTCGCAGTGCAGACGCTGCAGCAGAGCAGTCTTAAAGCCCCTCCGCTAACAATCACTCCCGAACCCGCAAACCCAAAATCCTCAAAGCCCTAAGCCCCACAGCTTGATACCTTTCGCCTTGAGGCCAGCATGGCTGTTGCTGCTGCCTCCTTTATTGCTGCTGGACGGTTGGGAAGTTGATCAAGACCCCAGTGTTTAGGAGTGTTTAGGGAAGACATACTACGACGGAGCCCTACCTAGACTCTACGCCTTCAGCCTCAAGCTTGAATCCTAAGCCCCAATTCCTGCCACCCAAAAGTCCAAAGCGAACTGACCCGGGAGGTTTCGGGCTCTGCATCTGAACCATCCCCGAGCCGACTAGGGTGTTGGGTATTGTAATGCAGCAATGTAAGAACTTAATACTCCTCCTACTAACGTCCCAGCAGCTGTCAGTATTATATTCATGAAGAGGGTAGGCGCCGAATATGGCAGACGTCTAGGCTGTATAGACTCTTACAAAAGGTGTCTGAACCAACCTGCGTCGGGAAGCACAGATTCAAAAGCACATTGAATTGCAAGGACACCGATACCCGTCAAAGCAGACACTGGGAAACACGGCTGCCGTTCCTAAAGTCTCAAATTTGCGGTTCGTTTCTAATCAACCACTTCGATGGACAGGATTCACTCTCTCTCTCTCTCTCTCTCTCTCTCTCTCTCTCTCTCTCTATATATATATATACACACATTAATATAACTGGTTATAAGCCCCTAAATCCTAAGCCGTAATTGAGTAACCAAAAAGAAACCACAATGGAGCCTAAAAGGTACATAGACCCTGCAGTGTCCGAGGTTATGAATCCCCATATGCTACATGAACCTAAAAACCCTTTTCGAGTTCATTTCCCCCAAAAGTCCATGTACCCAAACAGTATCAACCATTTGGCCTTAAAGTAGTCCCTATATACAGGTACTTTGAGGCCAATGTATATGCTATATGAGTACGTGGACCCTTAGGGTTTGTCCTCAAGGGGAAGTATAGGTAGGTAGACCTGAAGTGTCCCTAAACCCTAAACCCTGAACCCTTAATCCCAAAGCCTAAACCCTAAACGCTAAGCCTAAACCCTGGGAAACCCTAAGTCAAACCGGAAGTCCAAGGTTACGATCCCCTTGGGTGGTTGGGGCCTGGCACTCGGCTGCGCTGTTCGCTGCGCCGCAGCCGGCCGGGATCTTGGCTTTGGTGTGTGGGGGTTCATAATGCAAAGGGCCCAAAGTACCTATGTAGAAGAATGTGTAGGGTTTCTATCTTCGGAATTACTGTTATGATTTGGGGAAGTATCCCCCATAACAATACCTAGGACCCTTTAGTCAATACCTAGGAACTTTTAGTTGCAAGGGTTGCTGTGACGGTAACCATGAGGGTTCTGCCAGGGAAATTGCTAGCAGGGTTCTTGATAATAACGATCTATATCTCGGCGTGTGAAGTCAGAATCTATGCGGGCTTTGGGTTGGAGGGGTTCAAGGTTAGGTTACATTGCTTTTGCTTGTTTAAAAAGGTTGGTGGGCTGGGCAAGGGTTGGCTTTCTGCGGTGCACGCCATGCTCGACTTGGGTCCAACATTACGTCACGCCTTGTGTCGTTAGTGTTGGAGTGCGTGGGAGGCTGCAAAGCTGAAGTGGTCGAAGGCATCTGGTGGAGATTTCGGAAACTTGGGATTGGATGTTTGGGGCTAAAGGCTAAGCCTGTGGTCTTAGAGCGTCTTTTGAGATGAGACTGGTCCCGCACTGGTTGAAAGGAATCCGACTGTCAGAGCCGAGCCACTTCTCCGTACTCAAGCAACCCCAGGCTTGTCCTAGAGTGTGGGGCAAGAATTACATTCAAGGGTTTCGGTCTCAAGCATTTAGGGTTCAGGGTTCACAGTTTTTTAGGCTTAGCTCCGTGTCACCGCAAGAAGATGGAGTTCCTGTTCACTGAACCCTGCCTCAGGATCAGGGTATCTAGGTCCTTCGACACTTTAAGCAGAACACCTTGAAGGCACTGCACTGGGACTGGGTGTTGCCGCGAGCGCTGTCCACGTGCAGAGCGAGAAGGAGGCCATTTACGGACCGCAAGCTAGCCCAAAGCCCTAAACCCTAACAGTGTAGGGGAGGTCAGGGCAGAGGTTGGCAGCTGACATTACAAGCCAAATTCTTATTAGTGCGGTTCTCGGCTTGCAATCAAGTCTAGCAAGGACTGGAGGTGGCGGGGATCAAGCACCGACGACCCCGTATCAGGCCCGATCAAATTTCAAGCCGCTCCGCTGTAGCCAGGGGCAAGCGATGCAGGACGGGATACCGGCTCGAGTAGTTCAACAGATCGATCATAGAATTTAGGGCCTTAGGGTCTAGTGCTTGGGGTATTGAATCAGGGCTGGAAGTTGTTGAGTTCTTGGATGTAGAGTCCGCCGAAACAGTACGGGTTTTGGGGCATTAGGGCCTGGGCTTTCTTGCAGGAAAGAGACAGCAATCCTTGGGGTTGCAAGAAGGCCAGCAGCAGGATGACAATAAACTGGCCCGGCTCGAACAACGGCCAGAACTGCAGTATATAAGTTAGTAGCCAGAAACTCCAAGACACTTCATTAATTAACTAGTCAGTATACCTGAAATCCTAATTACACGGATGGCCCAGTGGCGGTTATGAGTTATATTCCTTAATCAACGGGTTTTGGAGTCTCTAGCTCTGCCGACTTCACGCCCCGAATCCACCCCATTTACGTTTTGGGGATCCCAGCAGCTATTCCCGAATGCATCCGCCCAATCTCAAGGCTTATTTTGTCATCTTCGGGTCGAAAGTAATGCAATGTTTCGAATCTCAGGCCGGGGAACTCCAAGCCTTGTCTGAAAGCGGTCACACGTGCGAACGCGTGTCGACAGCATCGGTATTATCCCGAGACCCTCATCGGAGCACATAAGCTCTGTGCACCAGATGCCCAGTAGCCTTATCGTAACCGTTGATGCATCGTACCGTTCCTCAGGGCAGTACACCCGTCCTTAAGGTAAACCCACAAATCTTGAGAATCCCTGAATCCCACACCTCCTTTTTCAGGAGGGGGAGTCGCCCACGCTTGGCGGTGTGCAATGTCTGGGAGGTGCGCCTGAACCCTATGGGTTTAGGGTTTGGGTATCTGGGTTTAGGGTCCAGGGTTTATGGTTTAGGGTCTTAGGGACTAGCGCGAGCTGAGGTCATTGGTAGAGGGTGTTTTTCGATCAAGGTTGAGGACCAGCACATGGAGAGTTCTGGGACTACGTATCATGTTTACACATACAATATGTGTCTTCGTGTGTAGAGTTCAAGGCTTACGGCTTTTTCGCCCGGGCTGAACGATTGGATGCGGCAGTCAGGCTACTCTGACAAATCTGAAATCTCCTTCTTGAGATGACTGGAGCACCCAATTGGAAGCACTGTGCGGCCGCTGGCCGTTCAAACCTCACGCCCGCAGCCCAAACCTGGTTCCAATTTCGCCAGCCCAGTGTCTTAACTTCCTGGAAGCATAGAACTTGAATTCCGACACGGTAAGTCTCTAGGTGCTGGCTCCTGAACATGCAAGATGGGAGATCTGAAGCCTTCTCGACTGTACAACCTTCAAGATTTGAAGACCTTCGTGCAGCCATGTGCAGCCCGAAACCATGTCACGTCAAATCCCTTGTCCCTGGCCCAAACGAGGGATACTTTCCCAAATCATAGCACCACAGTACTGTTTCCTAGTTAAAAGACCCTACATTCTACTATATGGGTACTTGGGACCGTTTGGGTAAACACCTGCAGCCCACACCCCATTTTCAACCTCTCAACCATAATCCTTGCTCTTCCCTATAAACACTTTCAGCCCTAAACCCTGAACCCTACAAACCTTATAAACCCTAAACCCTATAAACCTTATAAACCCTAAACCCTATCAACTCCAAACCCTATAAACCTTAAACCCTATACACCCACCCTATAAACCCTCCACCGGGACGCACCATCGCAGGCGGTGCCCTTGGTGCCTTGGGTGCGGAGGAAGCCAACCGCCGTGTGGTCTTTGATAAGACGGCACCTTGCTTGCATCCGATTGGCTTCGCTACAGGTTTTGGGGGTTTGCTCGAGTTTAGGACGGTTAGGATCCGATTAGCTTCGCTACAGGCTGTAGGGTTTCAGGGTTTAGGGCGGTTTAGGGTTTGAGGATTAAGGGCTTAGGACGGTTTAGGGTTTTAGTCTTCGCAACCCGTCGCTCAGTGCTGAAACTGTTTCCGCTGCAGCAAATAAGGATCAGCATAACTACACTTAACCCCGCCGCCAATTCGTCTAGAGCTTCGTTGGACCCTTGATAATACAAAAACACATAGAAAAGCCCTGATACCTTAAACCCGTCTACCCTAAAGCCTTAAGCCGCACGAAACAACATATAAAGCCCTTATAGAAACTCTCTAAACTCGGTGCCTGAGTTTTCAAGCCCACCCCCATCAAGTGTTGGAAAAGGCTACGACCTAGACCTTAAAGGGCTTCGAGTTAGGGGTTTGCGGTCGAGGGATTCTGTCCCTTTGAGTTAGGGTTTAAGGTATAGGTTCTGTTTAGAGTTGAGGGTTTCGGTGTAGGGCCAATGCCGGTCGGGGGTTTGCCTGCAATAATTACTATCCAGGATGCCCAGTACTGCCCTTATTCCCTTTTTGTAGTCCCAGGTTCCTTATAAAGTTACCCAATACCATTTTAAAAAAGGGAGCCCTTTTTATTCCTAGGTTACTGGGCATCCAAGCTATAGTCTCCATTGTAGTTCCATTTTTTGGTTTGACAAGCTTTAGAGTTGGGAGCCCACAAGACAACCTTTAGATCTAGGATCCTCTAAAGGTAACCGCAAAAAAACGAAGAATACTCGAGACTACCGGTAGGGTTCGAGGAAGACCGTACATTCAGAGCCTCTGGCCCAGGCCGCGAGCCTCCTAGAGGGCAAGGCGCCGTGCAGAATACTGTCTGCCTAGAGGATCGTGGGACTTATAGTAACTAGGGTTATGAGATATAGATAATGTAACGATTACGATCATTGCTGCAAGACCCAATTAAAGTACTTATAACCTTACTTACTAAGCCCCATGATCTTCCAGGTGGTCTAGGAGAAAGGTTGGGGCGATGTGGGTTCAGGGTTTAGGATTTAGGGCGATTAGGATTCCGGGTGTACGATGTAGGCGTCCGAGGGTCCAAAGGCAAGAATTCAGGATTTAGGTTTTGGTCGTCGAAGGTGTTTTGTACAGAGCCTCCTTTCAGGTGCGAGGTGTGTGGCCTCGCCGGATCAGATTAAGTAGCTAATTTCAGGTGTAGTCTGTAGAGTTGTTATTCAATTTGTGTTTATGGTGTTGCTTGACTTATGCATTTAGAATTGCTGAGTGCCTAGGGACAGGACATGGATGAAAAGGAACACTGCAGGGACTACGAAGGCGAGAATTATTGAGTTTTCATTCTCCCGTAATGCTTTCTATCAGTTCAGGCATAATTCACTCGCAAACTTTAGGGTTCCAAGGTCATGCATACCCCAGGGTTGAGGATGCGGGCTTCGAGGGGTTTAGGTTTGCAGCCTGGCTGAGGATTCGGTGTTCAAGCGGTTTAGAAGCTAAAGTAGGATCCCGAATATTGTAAGATATTAATTTCAGGGTTGAGGCTTTAGGGTTTGCGGTGCAGGGTTTCGGGTGTAGGGTTCAGGGATTTCGTGCGAACCCTTATGTAAAGCCCTCCCCCTGAAACAACTGCCTTTGATGCAGCTCTGCGGTGGCTGCTTCAAGTGTGCTGCTGCTCCGTGATTTTCTGAATCATCAGTACTTGGACACCGAAAGTAGGTAGAATAATGGCTCGTAGTTGTTGGGCCATTATGTTACCGCTACTCGTGTTGGTTTGGGTAAAGGCCTCGTGCCATAATCTACGCGCTCACACAAAGAACCGGATTCCTGTACCCTGATCTTGAACAAATAAAATAACAGTGTACTCCGAACGTTGGAATGACCAAGACCCTTGACCCCTCAACCCTGCCTAAGCCCCAACTCACCCAGCCCTGGAGCCCGAAGCAAGACAACCGCAGGTTTACGAAGACACGCTTGTCGATCCTGCCGGCGGTGCCATTTACATTGGCGAGTTCGTAGGGGAAGTGCCACATGGAAGAGGATGCGCTTAAGGGCTTGGAGGGTCTGTAGGGGTGAAAGGCGAGGTACCTTATAAGTTGCATAGGGGGATTTCTGGCTTTTCTCGGTTGGGTTTGGGGGTTGCGGGTTGAGGGATATCAGATATAGCGTTCAGCGGTTCAGGGATTGACCGTGGACAGCTACACTTGTAACGATGTTTATATAGGATCATATACCAGCCCGTACCTACTTTTCTATACAACAGATCGTAACCACCCGAAACACGAGGGAGGGTATGACCCTGGTAGGGTTTAGGGTTTGGGGTTCAGGGTTTGCACACAAAGCCTTTGACCGGGCTTCCTGCTCTGCATAAAGACCATTACTCGCGCGACAAGCCGTCCGATGTGCTGTTGAACATGAACACCATAACATTATCCCTGGAACGTGCACTTAGAATCGGCATCCCACTACATTCTGTTATGTTCAAGTTCGAGCATACCTTACCTACCGAAACCTACTATTTTGTAGGGTCCCTTTGAATTCCGTATCAGGGTTTATAATACGAACCCACCAAAAGCAGGGTTTGGTCGTTTAACTAACCCACAGGAGCATTCATGGGCCACCCAACGTTGTCTTTCTGTCATGAGCACCTGACAAATTATCCGGTAAAGTTGGCGAACCCTTTGCTTCATCTCCTTTGTCCTCAAGATCCTAGACCCTAAACCCTAATCCCTCAACCCTGCGTGCAGGGTCATAGGACTTAGCAAGTCATGTTACAAGTACCTTAATTAGAGTTATATATATATATAGTTATAACTATATCTGCCTTGTTTATAGCCCAATTACTAAGTCCCAAGGTCTTCTAAGTACACCCTAAACCCTAATCCGTGGATTTGAAAGCGCAGGAAGACTCTTTTGGAGCAGCACCAACTATGAAGCCTTCATCGGTCCCTGGCACTGTAAAAAGGGTTCCGTTAAATTTACAGCTAAATTAAAGGGCTGCGTTCAAGGGTTCCCTTTTTAAGGTCTCCATTTCAGGGTTACCCTTTCAGGGTTCTTTATGACGGGCATTTCGGCCGTTGGCCAAATATTCGGGCGATCCTGGCGTCATGATATGTGGACCTTCACGTAACAATATCATTGGACCGAGGTTTGCAGGTACACGGTATGGTGCTAAAAATGTTGGTACAGGCATAAGGAGTAATATCAGTTCATGTCATCATAAATGAATATGTTGGTAGCTGGGTCTCTGGATTTGCCCGGTGGTACCAAGTCGGAGGTCGTCTTTTTTGGGAGGCTGTCTACAATTAACGATTAAGGGCTCAGGGTTTACGTTTACAAGATGCTTACATGCTCATCGCTCAAGTATGCATCTCAACTGCTCGCATTCGATGGAACTAGAAAAGGCATTCAGAGCAAGTACCCCCCTTCCTTTCAGTTCTTGTATATTTTGACTCTTTGGCATATTCCTGAATCCTTTTGAACTTGTGAATCTTTAAACAAAGGAGTTGTTGCTTTATCTGTGTGTGGACGGCGGTTCTCCAGACCCCTGTGTTCCGACTCCCACAAAATTAGGTGGGCCCTTGGTACATGTTGCTGTTTCCTGCATCGCGCTCAAGAGGATCTCATAAACGAATACGTTCAGAAGCTTTTTAGCGGCCATTGGTATATTTCATTGAGCTTAAGAGGATCTGATCTATGAGTATCCGAAGTGTTAAGTAGAGGGCCAAGGTAGAACAGCTTGGGAATCGCCCGTCCCGAGGTCGCTTCTAGAATGGCATGCCGAGGGAAGGCATCTTCCTGAACGAGAAGGGCTTCTGTGTCGCTCGCTGCAAGGCATCGCAGCGCGAAGCTTCGGGCGCTGGGGATCCGACTTGAGGTTTAGCTCCGCATTTTTTGAACCTTGAACCCAAATAAGCTTCGACAGCTGGAAGGCACAAAACAACAATGCCCAGAAGACCTGCCAGAACTCTACAGCCGGGTTTGATGCAGGAGCCTACACCATAAAACCTGGGGAATCTGCTTCTCCGACTCATGGCAGGTCAGTGCAGACGGAATCGTGTCGGTCAGCGAGACGACGGATGAGGACTTCAGAGAGCTATGTGGGTCTAGGTGGTATTCGTTTCGAGATGCCTGATGTGGGAACCCGTACACCCTAAACCCTAAACCGTTTAGGGTCGGGGCTCCTAATCAGCTGTGAGCTAGCGTCTGTTCAGGATCTCTCTAAATTCTCAAGGGATCCGAAGTACCTGTATGGGTGATACTCTATCAAACCATCATAGTGATTCCCATATTAGCAACCCTACATTCTACTGTGTATGTAGGTATCTAGGACCCTTTGGGATTGCAAATCTTGAGCCCGCTCTATACTTACCTCGAAGCATCATAGAATGATAGGTCCAAAAAATCCCGCATTCCGAAGCCCTAATCTATAGGTGCCTTAATAGTCAGAATAGGGCTCTGCGGTATATCATACCACAAAGTATAATCTCCAAACTAGTATTGGTAGTTACTTAGGCCCCATATTACGCAGGCATGCTGCGACCCAAGGATGGCCCCATTCTGTTGACTGGGACCCTCAAGTGACTATAGCTTTCGTAACTGTAAAGCTAAGCCCTATACCTTAAATCCTAGTGCGGTCCTGCGGACGGAAAAAGGAAATTGAAAAACAGCCTAAACCCTATACCTAAACCCTTAACTGGCTGTCAGATGGGGTGGAGGGCATGTCAAGTTTGATCGCATAAGGACTCGAGGAACATCCATTGCTGATTATTCCGACCCCTATCATAGACAGCACTGCCAACAAATTACACCCAGGCCTTCATCTTCCTTTGGCGTAACAGCCCTGCTCAAGCCCTAAACCCTCAACCAGGTTGTGAAAAATTGTGACTTGAGCTTCACGTCTCGTGTCCCAGTGACCTTCTGCGTACTGTATTTGAGCCGCCTGACCTAGACCAAAGCCTCATAGAGCAAGTTCACGGTGATCTAGAAGACTAATAATTACCGTAAGAGTACTTTAAGGATTGCCGGGTTCTTTGTTCTAGTTGTCTAACCGTAGAGATCCCTACACTACTCCGCGACCCTAAACCCGAAACCGTAAAGATGCCTACCAAACCCTAAACCCAAAACCCTAAACTCAAGGCTCTAAACCCTATTAGCCCTGGGCCCTAAAGATCCCCCCAACCCTAAACCCTAAAGGGCCCTACCTAACGTTATAAACTCTCTACAAACCCTTTTATAATCCCTCAGCCCTATAAACCCTATAAGCCCTGAAGATCCCTACATTTCTCCTCGAAGCTTGTCTCAGGAGCTCACAGAAGCAGAGGAAGAAGGGACTCCTTCCCCTGCCTCCCCCTGCGCTTCTTGGCGATTTGGGAGTTTCCGCTTGACGCATTATGCGACCTGTGGCATATTGCAGGGCTTGAAGTCACGGGTTCTATTTAACTATCTAGGCCCGAGATGAAAGATAAAGGCAACACGCGAGGCTCGCATGCAAGTTCATGTTTTGAAGTCAAGGGACAAACAACGAGGCTCTACTACCTATAGTACAAGTAGGATCCTTCTTATTTCTGAGTAGACCGTACGAGGTAAGAGTTGCCCATGACTACGCGATAGCTCCTTAAACTCTAAACCATCAACCCTAAACCCCGACATTTTCCGGGCTCAAGTGCGAAAGGAGCTTCGGACGACAGTAATATAAATACCCAACAACAATACGCACCTCGTTCAATCCGCGAGAGAGAGAGAGAGAGAGAGAGAGATAGAGATAGAGACAGAGATAGAGTCTAGATCTTACATGGCCCCAATCGGGGTTCATAAACAGAACATACGCAATCATGGGATAGGTATATCCCACAAAAATCCCCTTGTAATGAACCCCAATAGGGTAGGGATATCCTCGTAAAAAATGCTGATGCTTAAATCCTTCTCGGGGCCCCTACCAGGCCCTGCCAGTCCCCGCGAAATGAGGAGACCAAAGAAACCGAAACCCTAAAACCCTAAACCCTAAACCCTAAAACCCTAGAACCCTCAACCCTAAAACCCTAAAGCCCTATAAACCCTAAGATCGAGCGGGATCCAGATGCAGCTTCCTTGGACTTAGCCGAAGCTGAGGCGCCGCCAGTGCTGTCTTCGCCTGCGACAACAGTCGTAGGCATCCCCAGAGGCCCCATAGTAGTTCCTTGTTGGGATTACCTCATAAGATCAGGGTTTAGGGTTTAGGGTTTATAGATTCGAAATATGAACCCCAAAAGGAACTTTAGGGCCTTCGGGTCCTATCGCGGCCCCCTTTGGGCCGATCTCTCCACCGCCCCCCGTGCATTTCGAAACCGCATGGCTGCCAAACGGCCCTTTCTGGCGACCAAGCGGGCTTGCGCAGAATCGCCTTGCACCAGGGTGCTCTGCGATTCCTCCGCTTTGCGACAGCACTTACACGTGAAGCGCGAAGGCTCCCTTCATCATCTTAATTGAGAAGCAAGGGGTAGAAAGGGACTTCACCTAAAACCATAAACCCGAAACTTTAAACCCTAAACCGTGAACCCTAAACCCCCAACAGAGATCAAAACCCCAACTGAGGAGACGTTGGAAGACTTCCTGAACTTAGAGCCTTCTGTGCCTCGCGACTCCAAGTCGCCAGTTCCCTGGCCTCAGAGATACTTTGTAGTTAGGGTTCCTTAAAGGGTTCCCGTAATAAGGGTCCCTTAAAGGGATCTATACGGTATAAGGCTCAGGGTTTAGGGCTCCAACCTACTTAGAGGATCACGGGACTTAGTAACTGGGTTATAACCAGGGTAAGACAAGTAATAGGTATCTATAATCTCCAATGAAGGTACTTATAACCTTACTTACTAAGTTGCATGATCCTCCGGTTGATGGTATAAATCCTGCATTACCTTATAAGGACCTTAAACTATGGGAATTATGGTATATTCCTTATTATGAGTAATGCAGGATTTATATCATCAACCGTCCAAGTACGGTTTAGAGTTCAGCCCAGGGGTTCCTGGGGTCAGAGGTTTCGGGTTTAGGGGTTTAGGTGTCGGGTTCAGGTTTAGTCAAGGTCGGGAGATGTCTCGGAGAGTGTGGGAAGGCCACATTGGGGTCTTTTGTTGAGATTTGCTTTAGGGCGGTTTGGGTTTTGGGGCTTAAGCTTAGGATTTTGGGGTTTCTTGTTTACGGGTTTACCGGTGTTAGGCTTTTTTGTGTTTTGGCAGGGTTTAGCGTTTGGGATCTACGGCGAATGCTTCGGGATGTTAGTTTTTCGGTGTTGGCTTTGGGGTGCCGAGTTCACAAGGTTCGGCGTCCTGCGTGGCCATGAGTGATCAGCGCAGAGAGTGAACCCTAGAAAGTTTGGACAAGGGTTGAGATTGGGGCATCAGGACCACGATGTGACAAGCTTCTTGCTTCTCAATCCGAAACACTATACCCCTAAACCAAAAGAAACTTAAACCCTAAACCCCAAAACCCCTCAGTTTTAAGGCTTTCGAAACTGTGGAAACTGCCATTCTGCTGCTGACGCCTCAAAAAACTCAAACTGTTTAGGGTTAGGGTTAAGGCAGGAATTTCGGAAATTGAGCGACTGTAGCTGACTACAGACCATGGAGCCTAAGTAACTAAGTACCAGGATCCGTGTTGTAAGGACCCTTGCATATACCATGGCCTCATTTGCGTGAAAGTACAAGCTCATATGGGGCCAAGCCGGTAACCCTAAACGCCAGTTCCCAAACTTTGAAACCCCAAAAAACCGAAACCCTTAACCCCAAACGGGTCCCCTAAATCCTAAGCCCTAAACCCCTAGACCCTAAAGTTTCGAATTTCGGGTTCCGGGACCCCCAAGGTGCCCTTGGACCAGGTTGGCAGAGCTGAGAAGGTGCCTTCTGGTGCCGGGGTGCCGGTCCCAAAAGGGTCCTGGTAGAATAGGGTTCTTTTACAGGAATCCGTAAAGGGGCCTACAAGGGATCTATAGTTGTGTACTATAATGTACGGGCTCAAATAGTTAGACTAGGATTTTTGGGGGTGGTTTCCTGCTTATATTTATAGTATCCTTTACCCAAAACCCTATTTTGATTATTCAGGCCCCTACATTAGGGTTAGGGTTTAGGATGTATAGAGGATTCAATCGGCTTAGGGCTTATAGGGTCGAGGGTGATGGAGCCTTGGCTTTTGCGGTTTTCAGTATAGGGTTAAGTGTTGAGGGGTCCCAAAAAGATCACGTGTCCATGCAGTAGATGCGTTGTTCTCTAAATGAGGATCCCTGTAGGGTGCCCTTTTACACTAAAATGTGCCCTAAGTTAGAGAACTACCCATATCCTTAGGCCTCCAAGTAGTTCTTGGACCCACCCGAAACCCTAAACCCTATGTAGGTACTTCATGCTATGTGACCCAAAGGGCCTAGGTATTGCTATGGGGAATACTTCCCCAAATCATAAGAGTAATTCCTAGTATAGAGACCCCACATTCTACCACATACGGTGGATGATATATATCCTGCATTACCTTAAGGACCCTAAACTATGGGAATTATGGTATATTCCTCATTATGGGTAATGCAGGATTTATATCATCAACAGTAGGTACTTAGGACCCTTTGGGTGAGTACATGGACCTTTAGGGAGTGCCAGTTATTAGGTTGATTCGGTGGCTTGGGATTTGCAGTTGAAGGATGAGCACCCGTGAAGGTTTAGGGCCTAGGGCCCTTTAGGGTACACAGGGCTCATATTTGTTTATGTGCTTTGGGTTCAATGTTTAGGGTTTATAGGGTTTGGGGTGAGGGTCAGGGTTGTTGTCCCGGCCTGGAAGGTTTAGGGCTGAAGATGCCTGGGGTTTATATAGCGGGTTACGGTTGGGGTTTAAGGCTTATAGTTATAGGGTTTAGGGCGAGGGTGCAGGCTTTCATGGGTTTAATTGTTTCGGGTCTAGGGCTTGGGGCCCCTTGAAAGTTCAGATTCAAAGGGTTTAGGGTTTAGGGGTTTAGGGTTTAGGTCCATGCCAGCCATGTGCAAGGAAAGGGTGCGACACTTCCAAGCAAATGCTCTCATAGGGACACTCAGAGGGGTAGGGGGAGGCGGGGTAGGGGGCCTTAATGCCTATAATAAGGACTAGGACCTTATAAGACCTATTTAAGGAAGTATAGTCCCCTGCCCTACTCCCCCTTACCCCCGTAAGGGTTCCTGTGCTGCTCGTTTCAGTGAAACGCTGATTGCTCTGATGGCTCTCTTTCAGTAGAGGCCCTGCATCATCCCGCCTCCTGTTCCCTAAGGCTGCATGTACCCATATAGTATATACTTAGGCCTTAAAAGGGGTTCCTATATGAGTACGGGTACGGTATAAGTATATACCAAAGGGCTACATGGAGCCTGTGTTTTAATTGTTTATGGTTTATGGTTTAGGGTTAAGCGTGCACCACCATGGCATTATGTTCCACAGTCGTCCTCCTGCTTCTCTCGTTCGTTCAAGCTGCCTGGGCAGAGGCGAGGTGTCTAGGTTCCTGACTAGCACCCTTTGCCCTTTTGATTTTGGGTCCCTTTATGCAGACCGAATAGTAGGGAAAAGGGTACCCGGTACCCTTATTATACAGGGGCTACGCAGAAGCCTAGGTGTCGCAACTCCACAACGAAGGGTGCATTCTATTTGCAGGTCCAAACCCGGCAGGGTGTCGGCCAGAGCAGGACGGAAGCAGTGTCGTGGGCAACTGGCCCATTCGGAGACTGCATCGTGGAGTGCGGTGTGCCACTGCAAAGGCGCGACGTGCAATGTCGAACGATGCACGATGGGCCAGCCGAAGACACGAAGTGTGAAGGCTTGCAAAGACCTGCTGCCACAAAAGCATGTGACTGCAGTACGATGCTTTGCGTGAGCGAAGCGAGCAAAGCCTGCGAGGAGAAGCACGCCAAGGATTTCAGTACCCGCCTGACGTCTGATGCATCTGAAGACGTGCAGCAGGACATTGCTGAATGCCTCGGCTGCTTTCCTCTCAGCGATGATGAGCTCCATGAGACTTTGTCATAAATGGATAACATTTTAAATTTCGATGGTACTTAAGCTCAAGAAGGAACAGAAATCACAATTTTTCCTGCTATCCACCCTAAACCCGAAAATGGCCCTAAACCCTAAACTAAACTCCCTATTCTCCATAAAAACCCCAAGCCCTAAACCCTAACCAGGAAAGCCTTGATGCTTACAATGACAGCTGTGTCCACTGGGACTCACCAAGCCCCTGTCGCAGTGGCTTGCCGTTTTATAGCATCTCGGTGCCTGAATGCGTACCTTTTGTTTTGGCACTCCCTGGGTTTCGGGTTTAGGGTTACCCCTTATAGAACTACTCAAAGTTTATAGTACCTTGGAGCCTGATTTCGAGCATTTGTTGGCCTATTTAGGGTTTAGGGTTCAGGGTTGGGTTTTTGGCACATTTGAACAACTCCGGTTCAAAGTTTATGGTTGTCCCTTATAGAACCGAAAGTTTGAAGTTGGTGAGGCTTGCGAACTCCGCACGTAAGGTATGCGATCGCAGGACCTCGACACGTCGCTTTGCCAGAGCTTCTGCACGAGCAAAGGGCTCGATCTGTCTGGAATTGTGGGCGGCAAGGAGCCGTTTAGGGTTAAAGGGTGGCATTTTCCGTGAGTTCAGCGGTGAAAGTAATAAAGTAAACATTGGCATGCCAACATATTATATACAACATGCATCATTCACAAGACTAGCCGCTCCTACTGCCCATTGCTAAACCCCAACGCCTAAACCCTAAACACCCCAAAACCCTAACCCCTAAACACCCCCAAACCCAAAAAGCATCCTTAAATCTTATCAACCCTAAACCCCCAAACCCTAAACCCTCCACCGCAGAGAACAGAAGGAGTGCCGTTGCGGCGCTTCGCGGCTAAATCGAGCCCCTTGGGGACCAAATGACTCCTACAAGTAGGGGCCCTATACCCTCTACTATTTGCTTAAGAACCCCCAAAAAAATAAAAAAAAATATTCCTTATGGGGGTAGTATAGGGATTATTATTTTTATTTTTTGGGGGTTTCTTAAGCAAATAGTAGCCCTTCTTAGTAGCTGAGTTGATACACTTTACACTTTTTGGTGCAGCATTAGCCACTATGAAACTAAAAGCGTACACATGTGGTGGCTTGAGAACTCAGCAACTAGTACCCTTATACCGGTTTGGGGATTTAGGGTTTAGGGAATTTATGCTATGAATCCCGAGAAGTAGAAGCTTCCTCTACAATGAATCCCTTCAAGTAGGGGCAATTTCCCCTTAAACCATGAATCCCTATATGGCATATGAACTTTCAACCCCATTAATCGCAAGATATCATATCAACCTTAAGCCCTTACCCAGAGGGTCCGCTAATACTATACCATTCTGGAATTAGGTCCCAGTATGGTTTTGGAACCTAACTCCATCCTTATAGTGTATATGGACCCTCTGGGTTATGAATCCCTATATTTCATGTATTCAACCCTTTGTGGGTGCCTTTTAAGCGCAACCCTAAATAAACCCCGAACCCTAAACCCTAAATCCTAAACCCTAAACCCTAAACCGAACCCGCAGCTCCTCAAAGGCCGTTTGGATGGGAGCTGAGCCGAGACCCGGACTTCTACTGCCCAGGGAGCCCATGTCGGAATGCAGGACCGATCGGGTTCTAGGACTTTTATTGTCTGTCTGTCTGTCTGTCTGTCTGTATGTACGTATGTATGTATATACGTTGTATGCATATGTATGTGTCTACATCTGCCTCTCTCTGTCTATCTGTCCCTCTATCTTTCTATGTACTAATATGATAATACATGTACTTGGTTGGACCATAGTATGTCAGCTGTGCTGGCCTTAATGAGAACCAGCCAGCAAGGAAAAGGTAGCTAGGGGCCGAACATAAGAAGCACATGACCTAGAGGATCATGGGCCATGGGACTGAGTAAGTAAGGTCTTAAGTAGGTTATATTTAGGATAACCCCACTTAGGGGACTTATAACCCTAACTATAACGTAAATACTAAGTCCCATGATCCTCGAAGGAGAATGACCACACTTTACTACCTGAGTCAGCTTTTCGGGCACAAGTCAGGTTTGGGTCCTTTCGACGTAAGTTAAGACGGGGATGTTTGGGGTTTTGGGTCCTAGTTCGGACAAAATAAAAGCCGAAAAAAAGCACTGATTACTACCACTCCCCAGGGTTCATACAGGGTGGTGAGTTATCTTAATCAGGGTTTCTGTTAAAGGATCCTTTTTTGTAGGGCTGCCGCACTATTGGGACTTGGGACCTACAAAGGACACTCATTTAGGGACTACCCATGAACTGTAGTGAATATACGCCCCAAATCCTGCACAGATCAACTCGGGTGCCCATATGATTCAGGGCTTTCATGTCTTCAACTTGATGACATGCCTGTATTGTCTCTAGCATGTATTGAAATGTTTAGTGACGGGATCAGGGTTACCATTGCTTGTACTTCGGTTTCTGGTCTTTCCGCCGCCATCATGCAATGTTTCACATAGAGGTCAGCACCTTTTTTGCCGTTGTATTGGTGCTGCTAGTCCCTTGGTCATTGTGGCTTTACTGTGCCACTCGTTCGCAACCTCATCTGATTCCACGATGCCCAGTCGTGTCATTGTCACTGGTGTTCATGGCATTATCATACACGGGAAACTTAGTTTGGTGGAACAACGTTAGCCTTTTTAACAATCAGCATTTCGGGATGAAAGCAGGACAGAGCACAGAGAGAGCTGCCCAATGCGTGTCTATCGCTTGCGTGGCCCCTTCCCGAGTTTCGGAGTGCCGCCGACGCACTTGCAACTCAGCGCGCAGGATATCAGCTACATGGATTCCATCGTGTCTGGGCGCAGCACAGCACCCTTTAGCGAATGATGCTATGAATCGCTGCTACGATAAGTGTTGGCGCAGTTAGATTAATTGACAGTTTTCAACATCATGAACATGGACACGAGATGGACGCCGTGAAGAGAGTAGCTGAGCAGCACTCTTTAACAAAATCGAGGTGTCTGGGGGAACCCGCGATGTCCCGAAGGACAGCAGTCCCGATCCAGATCTTGCATCCCCTTCGGCCACGGCCCCTTCGTTGGTAACATCGGACTACGATGCGAGTCTCCCGGGTTATTCGCGGCCTTGCGACGGCTACTTGCTCGTGCTTACGGAGGAGTGGAAGAACGAGTCCCTACTGTAGAGTAGTCGCTGTAAGATCGTATTTCCGTCTGTCTTAAACCCTAGACTCTACCTTAGCCCCAAATAACCTACCCACTGTTGATGATATAAATCCTACATTACCCATAATAAGGAATATGACATAATTCCCATAGTTCAGGGTCCTTAAGGTAATGCAGGATTTATATCATCCACCGTATTAAAAGGTAGGTGTCTCAGGGTCCAGGTAGACCCTAAACCGCCTGAAGCACCACCCAAAGGGTCCTAAGTACCTATAATATGGTAGAATGTAGGGTTTCTACATTAGGAATTACTATTATGATCTGGGGAAGTATTCCCCATAACAATACCTAGGACCCTTTGGGCCAGTAAGGTTACGGGAGCTGCGGAGCGGCTCAGAACTGGAGGGACAGAAGCTTTTCTGCTCTTGGGAATCGGGGGTTTAGGGTTTAGGGTTTGTGTGCATTTGGATATAAATATAAATATAAATAAATAAATAAATAGAACATATTATATATATATGTACATATATATATATATATATGACTCCAAGGGATGTTGATAGGAATTATGTCTTATCTTTATCCTAATACAACGGTATAGAGTTTAGGTTTAGTTAGGGTCATATGCTTTAATGTAAATCCAGGGGGTTAATAGGAATATTGTTTATATTCTGATTCCAAGACCGGGTAAGGACGGGTGCCCACATCCGGCGAATGGGAGGAAGTGGTGGTCGCAGCTAGAGATGTGATCAGGGCTTGGGGTTTAAGTGCATAGATTCAGGGCTTAGTTTAGGCCCTACAGGTTTTATAGGGTTTATGGGGATTCAGGGTTTAGGGTTGACGGGGATTGGCTGGATTGTTGCATCTATGTTTATGTGGTGGTTACAGTGACTCAGTCTCCGTTTACAGGATCCATTAAACAGCTTCTCGCATAAAAAGGTACCTTATTACTTCGATGAAGACCCGTACGGCTGCCTCGTGGACCAGACTCGCAAAGAAGCTTTCCGGGTAGCCACAGCCGTATATCATCGGTGGACATGCATTAGGTTCGTGGAAGTTGACAGCAACTTTACCGGAGTGGTGCTTCGAGTCGCAAATTGTTACTCCGGGAGTTGTTGGGCATATCTTGGGTATGGTTCACGCTTGATTTCTTTCAACCTCGGTTCCTGCATGAACCTGAACCACATGGGCGAAATTCTCCACAACCTTGGCCATGTTCTTGGCATGCTGGACGAGCAACAGAGACCCGACGCAACCCGGGTGTATTTCGGTCGCGGCCCTCACCTTCGAGTCTTTTGGGAGAACATTCCCGCCTCATGGTCCTTCCTTTTCACTGAGGTGGGAGTTTCCCAAAATAGGGGGCCCTACATACCTACGGTACCGTAAATAGTAGTAGGATCCTATTTTATAAGGACCCCAAAAGAAGGTACGCCCCTAATTTTCGGAAACTCTAAGCCCTAGACCCTTTATAGAAGCCTTATAGATCCCTTTAAGGAGCCCTTTAAGGTGCCCTGAAGTTTCGGAAAGTCGCAGGTCGAGGAGGCCTACACCGGGTCCGCTTTAGACGAACCTTGGCGGAGTGCTGCCCGGGATCCTTGGGCTGGATATGCACCCTATGACTTCCGCAGTATCATGCACTTCCCTCCGATGCTGGGCTCTTGTTAAGAATTTTTAGGGGGTTAGGGTTCCTTGAAGGGCTTAAGGTTTAGGGGTTAAGGACCAGTGAATGAATGTTCTTTGTTATGATAGTAGGGATCTGTAGTAAATAATATATGATATAATATGATTTCCTTATTATGGTAACTTATAGTTCCAGTCCCCTAACCAGAACCCAGGATGCTATACGGATCCCAAATCTTCGAGACAATTCCTTCCGCAGAAATGATTCATGTCGGCCAGCGCCAGTCCTTGTCAGAAGGGGATATCCTCCAGCTGCTGGATTCGTACAGGTGGGTGGTCGTCAATATTAGGGTCCCTTTTTTGGTCCTTATTATAATATGGCACCTAATATTTCGGGTACCCAAAAAAGACCAGAATTTTGACAACTACCCAGGTGCAGGCGGCGCCCTACACCAATCACCACGACCACGACGACCACCACCACCGCGATAACCACCACCGCGACCACCACCACCACCACCACCACCACCACCACCACCACCACCACCACCACCACCACCACCACCACCACCACCACCACGAGCATGTCATCCGGAGCAGGTGGATGCATCCAGAATCCGGACTGCGCAGTAAACCCATGGTGCAACGATCCGGGCTACCAATCCTGGTGCCCCCTTCAATCCCCTTGCCCGGCGCCCTGGTGCATTGGCAGCCAGGGGTGATACGGCGTCGATCTAGGATCCTCGCTGGTGCACCCTGAATCCCTACCTATATACCCCGAATTATCCGACCGCTTAAGTTAAGGAGATAAAAGGAATCATAGTGGGGCACAACAAATGGAAGGTTGTAATTATAGGGTCCACGTAAGCCATCCCAAACCATAGCAGGGTCTTGCAAGAAATTCGCATCGCTTCTGATGTCTTGGCGACTAGAACGACCCTGCCATGAAACGCCTTGTGCGTGTGAAGCGCAATTCTACAGACGGCTGAAATATGGGGGCCTAAATGATTACACATGTTTCCCTGACAGCCTTGCAGCTCCTTAGTCTAACTCCATTAACTGGTATAATATAATATGCCCCCCTCCCTTCAAGAAAAAGCTGTGTTTTAATTCTTCAGGCCCCTATATTGGTCGCGAAACGTCGCCTTGAATCAGTGCCGCGGATATTGTTTGAAGCCATCTTTGGGACATGCCTTAAACCTTACAAACCTTAAACTCGAAACTCCCTAAACCTTAAACCCTACAGAGCCCTAAACCTTAAACCCTCGAGCCCCGAGATCCTCAATACCCACTAGAGTCTTCATCTCGACGAGGTCAGAATATACCAGGCCATACAGTCGTTGCCCAAAGGATCCGAAGTACCTCCGTCGCAGAGTGGAGGGCTTCTATCCTCGGAATCGCTATGCCCATGAACCCCAAACCCCTAAACCCCCAACCCTTCAACTCCTATACCATAGAAGTACTTAGGATCCTCTGGGATACAGTAATTGGTGCATCTTTGGAGTTGCGAACACCGCAACGAAAGCCCGGCTTCGTCATTGACGGAGTAGTTCGGACTGTCTCCAGGTTTTACAGTCGATGAGGAAGACCGTGTTCGAGAAAAGCTGAACCTCAAGCTCTGTGAGCCCTACTCTAACCTACAACACCTTACTTTTTTGTTGGTTCTTATTGTAAACCCTAATATGTAATATGGGGTTCATAGGAACCCTACAAAAAAGCAGGGTTTGGTAGGTTAAGGTATGCCTATGCACCCCTGCGTATGGCTTGATGGCACGGCAGATGTGGGGAGTTTGACTGCCTTCGCGACATGCATCTCTACCTCGCCTAGTCGTGCATTTCCTCACGCGCCGTTGCCCTAAACCCTAATCCCTATAAGCCCTAATCTCTAAACCCTAACATTATGACTTTGTGTTCTCTGCGAGAGGCACGATTCTGTAGATATTTATTTTTACAATATATTTACACTTATTTTATGAATCACAGAATCTGCCGTTTATGATTGTTTTACGATTACATAGGATCACTGTTTATTTAGCAAACTTGGATTGACAATGTTTTACAATTTGTTTACACTCGTTTTCGACAGCATCCGGATGACGATAGAATCTGTAACCGAGACTACGCCATTGCACGAATAACAGTGCGCCTGTTTCAAACCTGCGCGGGGCCTCTCATATTAGGGCATGAACACCATGCGATGTAATTGTAGAGGTTAATTACGAACTCACAAGGGCGGGCAAAAAAAGGCAATCTGCAGTGCCTGGTCTCACCACCGTGTTTTTCTGCACGCAGCAATCCGGTTCGAGGGGTTGTCCAGCTTTGCGGGGCAACCAAAAGGCCAATTCAGACTAGGAGGGAGGGCAAGGGGTGGAGGGAGGGGGGTGTGCGGGGGGGGAGGGGGCAGGGGCGCAGGGGGTGCAGAGGGGGTGGGTGGTGGTGGGGGTGGTTTGAGTGGGGGGAGAGAGGGTAGGGGGCGCGAGCGGGGGTCCTCGGAATGAGGACGGGGAGGGGGCGGAATTTTGGTTTTTATATACAAACCCAAGGAACTTATGATTTTTTATGTATGTTTTATAGATTTTTTATGGATTTTTTTATAGATTTGTTTATAGATTTTTTATGATTTTCTAATGCTTTTTTATGCTCCCGAAAGCACCCCCATCCCCCCTTCAGCCACCGTCCCAGCCCAGGACCCCCCCCCCCCCGACTCCCGGCCCTAGAGATCAATTTTAGATCTTATAGACACGTCATCGGCGTACCATGCGGGGTGTCTAAACTTGGTTTGCACACAAGAACGACCAGTTGTTTAAAACGCTCTAGCTTCAGTACATGGGGGGAGGGGGGATGTTTAAAGAGTATATAATCATAGCTTGTGTGTAGCGTTGTCGTGTTTAAACATGTTTGAAAAGGAAGCCGTGTTTCCCAAACAGCCTGCAAAGGCGCTTCATGCTGAGCCAATGCACAGATGATATGAACTGGATGCGGGCTCACGTGTCTAGTCATAAGAACAAGACAATCATGTCAGAGAGGCTGCGCGAATGAGATAATCTGAAGTGTAAAAAACCATAAAATACCCATGCAACAAGAAATTCCACGAAACATAAATAAATCATAAATTAATTGTAAAAATAATTATTTGAGATCATGGCTCACCACGCAGAACCCAAAGTCATAACCCTAACAATTAATCCTACACCCTACCCCTAGGCCCAAATGTGGTTCTTCTCTAGAGTCCTACAAGGTAATCCCAAAAAGGAACTACTGTGGGGTCTATGGGTAATCCCTAAACCCTCATCTCAGGGCGCTCGCGAAGGCTATGAAAGTGCTGCCAGCCGGGGACCTGGCGTCATGGTGGCACGGTGTGGCATGCAACCAAGCCTTGCAGGGGAGGGTTTAGGCCAGGACCCCCAAGGCCCTTTAATGGAGTCCTTGTGGCCCTTAGTAGTGGGTATCTGGGGTACATCAGAGGGTAGTTGGGGGGTCTAGGGGGTTTAGGGTGTAGACAATCGAGCCGTCCACTTTCGCCAAACCTGTGGAGTACATATTTTGTTCTGTGCGAGGGTGGCAAGTTGCCTCGGAGTGCAACCGAAGAACCGAGACTGTTTTGAGAAGGTAGAGTCATCCAGGCTTTGCGAATATGCCTCACTAGGCGAGGACGGTCCACTTGCTAGATGCGGAACACAGGTCCCACACAACCCCAAAACCCCAGACGCTTAACACATGTTTAAGCAATGCTTGATTATTGTAGAGCTGGTGTTTGTTCAACTTCCCTGAGGCGGATGTTCCAGGGGATCATAACAAGCATCCAGTTAACGCAAAACACCAGAAAGTCCTCATATATAGAGCCCTCATGGAATCCGTAGGAAGCCTGATCCTACTTTAGCTGTACTTTAGTAAACCGTTTTTTTCATCCTCATATGGCACCCTTCTGAAGCTTGTTTGGGGGGGTTCTATCTTAGCGTGCTTCGTGTTCTACGACACACGACTTGGACTTTTGTGTGCTTCCAAGCTTTTGCCTAAGCGCGTCGTGTCAAGATCAGCTGTTTAGGGACTGAGAGTTCTTGTGTTTAGGGATCCTTAGTAGCTGAGTGGATACACTTCACACTTTCTGGGCTAATATTACTCATCATAACACTGAAAGTAAGTGTACACATTTGGGGCACCCTGGCCCCAGTCTCAACCTTTTCAGTTTCGGGTTCTGCTATATAGTCTAATTAGGAAATATGTTGTATTCACATAAAACCCAAGAGAATATTCTAAATGCTGTTTTTTTATTATGGTTCTAAGGGGGATATAGTTCTGTGGTTCTTCGACCACGCTTTGGTTTCCTGGTTCAGGGTCTGGGGCGCCACAGAAAAAACCCTTGTAAAGCTTCAGCGGCTCCGCGTTGGATCTGCCCTCCTGCCCTGCCCTCCTGCCCTGCCCTGCCCTCCTGCCCCACGACCTCTCCGTCCGACCCTCATGCCCACACTACTAGACCTTTGGTCTTCAAAACAGGACCTTAAGACTTGAATTCTAAGCATTCCTAACCTCTACCTGTACCCCGAAAGAACCTACAATTCTAAGGACTTACCTTATAAACCATAAACCCTAAACCCTAACCCCTGAGCCCTAAACCCTAAAAACTTATACAAAGCAAGTTTAAGACGGAACCCGACATACTGTTGATGGACAGAATCCTGCATTACCCATTATCACGAATATACCATAATTCCCATAGTTTAGAGACCTTAGGGTCATGCAGGATTTTGTCCAGTATTGAGGGGTTTTTTGGGTTCCAGGATAGCCCTGAGCTCCCGAACCCAGAGCCTTCCCGGAGGGCCCAAGACCCCTTAAGGGGTATTGGGTGTAGGGTTTAGCGTTTAGCCAAACCCTACTCTTTTGTAGGGTCCCTATAAAGCCCATATTGGGGTTTATACTAAGAGCCCACACAAAATGGGTTTCGTAGGTGAAGGTATAGCTGAAATCATCTTATGACGCCCCGTATACTTTAAGGCAGATCCCTGAATGAAGGGGGATGGGGCTCTCTGGGTTCACCACCCGTCCAGCACCGCAGGGACGGCGAGCTAGTCTCTCGAATCAAGATGAAGAAGTGAGCTGCCTTTAGGGCTTCGGGTTTAGGGTTTAGAGTTGGCTTTGCCGTGTAGGGTCTAGGGTTTATGGTGTTTTGGGTTTAGGGTTGGATGTACGTCTGGGGTTCGCTAAACCTTGAACCATAAACTTCCCGTTAAGGGTTTATGGCCTAGGGTGCGCAGTTCGTCGTAAATGCACCGAGGGAGGCTCGTTGAACCCAACAGCCAACTCTGAGGATTGGGTGAACCCCTAAACAAAGTTTGACCTACCAAACCCTACTTTTTTGTAGGGTCCCTATAAATCCCATATTAGGGTTTATACTAAGCACCCGCAAACACGTAGGGTTTTGTAGGTTGAGGTATAGAGACTGCCATTTTGGGTACACGGCCTCCTTCTGCTAGCCCTTCGAGATGGACTTGCCTCTCGAGGTGTCCTCACGAGGGCCTCTCAAAGAGGCCTCGGGCTAATGCAGCTATGTGGGTGGTTGTCAAAATTAGGGTCCCTTTTTGGGTCCTTAATGTACTACGGCACCTAACATTTAGGGTACCCAAAAAGGGACCCTAATTTTGACAACCACCCATGTGGGATCCTGGTAGCAGGCCTTTCCTCACACAAGCCCGCGGCTTAATCCTTAGCTGCAGGCTTCTAGTTTTAGGGTTGAGTATGCAGGGCTCACAGAGTTACAAGTAGACTATCAAGAGGGTACCCAGACCTTCCAATATCCCTTAGTTAAGGAAGATACCCTAAATTATGTTAGGGTCCTGCTATAATTTCGGGGTATCATCCGCAATTAGGTAACTTTGGAAGGTCCGGGTGTGGTCTGACGGAGTCAGGATATGAAGAGGGTACCAAAATCCATTACTTGGGAAATATACCTGAAATTACACTAGGGATCCCACGATTGAAGATGCATAGGGGCTCCCTGCTAGCGTGCTTGCAAGGCAAGGTTTAGGGTTGAGGGTTTAGAGTTTTGTTTGGGTTTAGGGTTCAGGGTTCAAGGCCTGTGAAGGGAGCTCATCCAACGACCAGCTCTGTTATCGACTTCTGCTCAAGGCAGATCGCGAGGGGCACAAATGGGGCGTTGTTGAACTTGCTCCATCGAATGTACGAAGAAACCCAGACCTTCCAATTAAGGGATACGGCTGATGAAAAAAATCTTGCATTACCCTAAGAGTCCTAAACTATGGGAATAATGGTATATTGCTTATTATGGGTAATGCATGATTTATATCATCAACAGTAGTTTAAGGTATCTTCGTTGATTAAGGGATTGTAGAAGGTTTGGGGAGAAGTTCCGTCATCCCGCACCCCGGACCACCGTCTAGAGCAACAACCCCTCGGGAGCTCGGACTGCCGACAAGCTTTGTGTCCTGACTCGGCGTGAAGAATGAGCGTAATATGGCAGCCTGAATAAATGCCTCTACATTCCTCAGGGTTCTTTCTACAGGCTGTATGATAATATGGAAGCTTGAACAAATGCCTCTACTTTCCTTAGGTTTCTTTCGACAGTATATATGACGTGCTATATACCCCAGAACCTGTTAGAATTTGTTAGTATTCAGGGCCACCGATCCTACATAATTATGCAATAATATACACCAAAACCCGTTCTGGTCCATTAACTGCGGCACCGATATTCCTACACAGTATGCTATAGTATACACCAAAGCCCTGTTCTATCTTATGAACCAAGGCCTCGATCTTATTTCAGCTGATCGCGCCCATCTACATCACAGCCTTGTTTGCCAAACTTCGGGGTACCCAGGCCTTCCAAAATCCCTTTAGTCGTGAACATACCTTTAATTATCGTAAGATTCCTTCGGTTGATGATATAAATCTTGCATGACACATTTTAAGAAATATACCATAATTCCCATAGTTTAGGATCCTTAAGGTAATGCAGGATCTATATCATCAACCGTAGGATTCCTTACTCAACACATTTTGGAGAGTCTGGGTTCTAGGGGGTTCCTTGTTCGGATGCAGCACCTTTCAGGGTAACTTGGGGTTTAGGGTCAGGGTTTAGGTTCAGGGATTAGGGATACATACTAGGATTCCTTAATGGTCTTGAACACAGGGTATTTAGGGTAGAGCACAGGTTATTTGGGGGCCTATGTACGGTGTAGCATTTATGGTGTGAAAGAAATTTTGTTTTAACGCCACTAGTCTTCAGTATTTGGGGGTCAGGGCTTTGTATGGTTTGAGGTTTAGGGTGAGGGAGTTTACGAATCCGAAGCTTGCGCACAGTTCAGTTAACACAAACTCCCGTAGGGTGCAACGGACATTACTGCAAATGTAGAGCCTTGATCTACAACGATTCAATACCAGCTGTCCGAATACTATATGACATAGTAAGTCCTTTTGCTTTCTTCATCAAAGATGCTTAACATGATTATCTGGGTGTTTATAAGGTTTAGACACGATGTTACGAAACCAAACGGAGTGTAGTAACTACTTGGCATGATTACTTGTATTTGTACAGGTCCCGGATTAAGATTGTAGGTCAGGTTTGCTGGGATAGTCTAAAGAGACTTCAAGAAGCTTGCAATGTAGATTGAAGGAGGTCAGGTTTGCTGGCGTAGTCTAAAGCAGCTTCCTTTCAAAGTAGGTCTTGGGGTATGTATGTATATATATATATATATATCTGTGTGTATGTATATATATACAGTGTGTATATATATATATATATATACACGCACACTATTTGGATACACGGACCCTTAGAGTCTGGAGGTCGGTAACCCAGCCTCTTGAAAAATGCTTGACTGATGGATTCGAGCTTGTGCCCTTTCCTTACACTGACATCGATGTTGTTGGCACGTTTTCTGCAGCTTTGCCCAAGGCCTTGAACTTTAAACCCCAATAAGGACTAGAACCCCGCACCTAAAACCCCCAAAACCCCCCCTCCCCTCAACCCTAAGCCCCTAAACCCTAAATCAAAACCATGGCTGCGGCTACATGGTCTGTCACGGCCATTACGATGGCCGGCGAAAGCTTTGAGATCCCGGATCTGTCTGGCGAGGACCCCCAGGGTCGGATTTTAAACGGCTGAGTTTACTGGCTGACTGCAAGTATTTAGCAAGTTTCTATATCTTCTAGGACCCAGAGTAGGCCCTTATTCCCTTTTTAAGGTCTAGGTTCCCTTATAACCTCCTTTAAGCCAAAAAGGGCACCCTTTTTATTGCTATGTTATTCTAGGGTCTATAGTCTTCGTAGTAAAGTAAGTAGCCTTCGAGGCTGTCTTGGGTACTGTAGTCCCTGGTATCATCCCAAAGGGCATCGGGCCTGATCCTTGAAAATCCCCAAACCTCTGTAAACTTTCAACGCGACAGCAAAGAATGCAAGCCCCCGCTTGATGGACCACGGGGGGTTGGGCCCTGAGTTCTGTTTTTCTTAGCCGCGGGCTTGGATCAGCAGGTCTTCTTTTTGTTTCGTATGCGCGGCTTGGCTTGAGCCCTGCTTAAAGCAGACGGGAAATGTTAACGCCCTCGTCCTAGCCGCAGCGTGCTAAAAGACTCTTGTTCCAGTTTCGAACTTTTGGAGGATTTAATACAGGCCCTGATGCCGGCCCTACAATTCTAGAAGCCCTGTACCCTGAAACCATAAGCCCCTTCATTCTGAACCCTAAATCCTAAACCGCTTGATCCTAAACCCTAACCCCATAATCCTGCACCCTAAAACCCTTCATCCTGAACCCTAAACCCTTTGAACCCTAAAATATCCCAAACCTTAAAACCTTTCAATCCCTAAACCCCTTAATCCTGAACTCCAAACCCCTTGACCCTTAAATTCCTATACACCTTAAAGCCCTTCATTCCCTAAACCCCTTAATCCTGAACTCCAAACCCCTTGACCCCTCAAATCCTATAAACCTCAAAGCCCTTCATCCTGAACTCAAATCCTATAAACCTGAAACCCCGTCAATCTGAACTCAAATCCTATAAACCTTAGACCCTGAATCCCTAAACCCCTTAATCCTGAACCCTAAACCCCTAGACCCCTTAAATCCTATGAACCTTAAAGCCCTTCAACTCCTATGGTCGCGAGGACACCTTGCCGAGCCTGACCTGCAAGGTGGAGGCAGCCCTGGGCTTGGAGGCCGGGTTTAGGGTTGTACAGTACTTGGAGGGTTGGAGGGTCGGGGGGTCGGGGGACTTAGTAAGTAGGTAGTAAGTAGACTTATACGTACCCTAAAAGGGACCCTAATTGTGGTTATGGTATTTATAAGTCCTTAAAATAACCAGTTACTAAGTCCCCCGACCCTCCTAGTAGAAATCCAAAAGTTGGAAACCCCAATAGCCTCCATCCTTACAGCACTATTTGGCCTTAATCGGGTTTCCAACTTTATGGGGTTTACTGTATGGGGTTTTAGGTTTAAGGGGGTTTGGAGGGATTTGGGTTTAGGAGTTCAGGGTTTAGAGTTAGAAACTCTAAACCCTGAACCCCAAACCCCTAAAAACTCTGAAACTTTCAGGGTTTTCGGGGTTTGGGGGTTGAAATCTGAAAGGATTGCAGGACTTGTTGTACCTAACCTTGAACCCCAAATCCTGAACCGCCCTTTCGGGCTCAGTCGTCGGGGCATCCTTTGGGGCCCGTCGGCTTGAGAATTCCCTATCACTCTTAGTAGCTGAGTGCATTTTTGGGCACTTTCGGGATAGAATTACCCAAAGAAACACTGAAAGTGTACACTTTTGGGGGCTTATGGACTCAGCAACTGAGTACTAGGACCCAGAGTAGGCCCTTATTCCTTTTTTTTTAGGGGTCAGGTCCCTTATCAGCCCCTCAACACCAAAAAGGGCACCCTTTTTCTTCCTAGGTTACTCCTGGGTCTAGAGTACCAAAACCCGGGTGTAGGTCGCAACCTAGCCTATTGTATCGTGGCTGAACTTCTTTTGACCTGACTGACCATCTCCGGAAGCTTAAGAAGTCTCCATTGTAGTTCCTTTTCTTGTTAACCAGTTGTATGGTTAGGTTGCCATAATATAGTTTCTGGTTAACCAAAAAAGGGAACGACAATGGCGACTAGAGGTAACCCTGAACCCCTAAACCCTAAACTCAAAACCGTAAAGTCTTGAGGTGGACGCACAGCGGCGGGTCACGCTTCTTCATGTTGGGGTCTCAGCCGACATAGCATGGGACTGCGCTTCGAAGATCAAGCATTCGAGTCGAGGTGCACAGCAAAATGGAGCTCAATCCTAAACCCTATACTACAGGGGCCTTAATATAACTACCTATGTATTGTCTTGAGGGTTCCTTCTTATAGTTATAGTATTCTGGGCCTCAAAACCCCATTCTAATTATTGAGGCCCCTAGATTAGGCCCCGAACTTCGACCTAAGTCCCCTGATATGGCTTACAACCCCACACCCTAAACTCATAGGGATCCTTCAGGGTGTAGGGGGACGGGGGGTAGGGGGCCTTAAGGCCCATAATAAGGACTAATAAGGCCTATTTAAGGAAACATAGTCCCCTACACCCCTCCCCCCTACACCCCTAAGGATCCCTATGATAAACCCTAAACCCATGAATGGTATGACAGGAGCATTGCCCGCTGGCTGGCACAAAGCGCCTAGCCGAGCTGGGCGTGCAGGTGGGATCCTTCAAGTCAAGCGTTAGAGGGGTTCAGGGGTTCAGGGTTTTTGGGGGTTTAGGTTTAGGGTTGAGGGTTCAGGGTTCAGGGTTTAGGGGTTCGGGGTTTACGGGTTTAGGGGCTTAGTGGTTTAGGGTTTATCGGGTGCGGTCCAAAAGGGCAGAATAGTTAGGTACTCGGTTTTCGGATAGTAGTTGTGTAGGTTCGGATTTTGCAGAGTATATGATCGGTGGGTACTTGGACCCTTGGGGATGTGTTGCTTGCACGGTGACGCTTTTTGAATATGTGATGTGCGGCCAAACTGCCAAGGCGCGGAGGTAGTCTAACAAGTCGAAAGCCCTGCGCATCAAGATGGCCCAAATGCCTCATATAGTATGGTCTTTGGGCCCAAAATCCTGAATATGTGAGTCCTTAGATCCCTAGGGAAAGTTATGTCAGAAATTTTGCACACGGTAAAGCCTGCAGGTTTCGCATTGTAAGTAATACCCATAGGCCCCAAAGTAGTTCCTTTTTGGGATTACCTTAAAGGATCCTACATATGAACCCCCAAAAAGGGAACTACTTTGGGGCCTTAGGGCCTAAACTTAAATAGACTTAGTGGTCCGGGGCCCGACATCCACGGAGGTAATAGCAAAATATCTGTTTGCATGTTTCCCCAGGGTTTAGGGTTTAGGGTTTAGGGGTTTAGGGTTTAGGGTTTAGGGTTTAGGGATTTAGGGGTTTAGGGATTTAGGGGTTTAGGGTTTAGGGTATGTTTAAACGTTGCTAAATACCGTGTCATCATCATTACCTGCGTAAAGCTACTCAAATTCGTCTTGCAACTGCTAAACATGGAAGGAGCTTGCCGTTAGGATTGTTCCGTCATCCCTGCGTGATACCAGGGCAGGTTACGGGGTCTAGAGGAGTTTGCACTTGTCTGAGGGGTTGGAATCTGAGGGGTGGGCCTTTCCGATTTGGTTTCCGAAAATAGGGACCCTAGTATAGTCCCCTAAACAGTAGGATCCTTGTTAGACGGACCCTAAACTAAGGTACCACTATTTTCGGACGAAACCCTCAACCCATAAACCCTAAACCCTAAACTCTAAACCCTAATCAAACCCCTAACCCTCCGAATTGAACCCTCAATCCACAAAGCCTACGCCTTAACCTTCAACCTATAAACCTCACCTAGACCCCCAAAAGCAGGTAAAATCATGGCCCAAAACCTATAAAAGGCTATTGTTCTACTTTCTTTGGGGTCCTAAACCCTAAACCCTAAACCCTAAACCCTAAACCCTAACCCCTAAACCCTCAAACCGCAGCATTCCCTCGGCCAGCCTGGCACGGAGCTCCTCTGTGTGATGCGCCGTGCCGCCTTTGTGGTTCACGAGGGTATGAAGGCCGGCGTTTACGGCTAGGGTTTATAGGGTTATATAGGGTTTATAGGGTTAGGGTTATGGGGTTTAGGGTTAGGGTTTATAGGGTTAGGGTTAAGGGGTTTAGGGTTATATAGGGTTTATAGGGTTAGGGTTAAGGGGTTTAGGGTTAGGGTTTATAGGGTTAGGGTTAAGGGGTTTAGGGTTAGGGTTTATAGGTTTTGAGGGCTTAGGGTTTGGGGCTTCGGGTTTTAAAGGGGCTCCTTCAGGAGGTCCCTCACGGGCTCAGTCCAGGACTCTGTAAGAGGACTGTTGGGGCGCAGTAGATGTTGTCTTGGCCCCTGAGTTTCGTCAGAAGGTCCAGGGTTGCGGGGTTGGGACGTTTAGGATTTAGGCCTCAGGGTGTATGATGAGTGTGTATGTGTGCAGAAAAAGGGTTTCTTGGGGGGGTTCCTTTCAGTGCTCTTTCAACGGTTCCTGTAGGGGTGGAACAAATTGACAAAGGTATTATGGAGACCTTTTGCGTGTGTTTCTCATGACTTTCTGGCAGACAAATCTAGTTTGGCAGTTTACGTATTTAGGGCTTAGTAGGTTTGAAAGGTTTTCGGCTCCTACCAGAGCTTTGTTTTGTTTTTCGGGCTTGGGTGTTGAGGGCTTAGGTTGGACATGCAGGTGTGTAAGGTTTAGAGTTCAGTTAGCGAGCCTTGATGGGATTAGGGGTTTAGGGTTTAGGATGAGGCTTCGAGTGCAAAGACTGGTCCATGCTGCAGAGTCGAGTTTTGTCAAGCCCATGAAGCAGAATCGGAACACAATGGAGGTGAAACAGTTACAAACATGTGCCTTTACAGCCCTGAACATACGCACTATGCTATAATGCACCTCCAAATCCGAGCCCAACTACTAAGAACTGCAACTTGCAATGATATGCCCACATAGCACCTCACATAAGTATTAGTATGCTATACTGTAACCTAAAATCTCCTAGTCCAGCTATATATTGCGGCTCTACTAATTATCCAGGCGCAAATCGTGAACCCTGCAATCCCCTAAGCCCTGAACCCTACCCAGAGAACCCAATACCCCTTAATTAAGGAACATAGCTTAAGTCATCATATGAAGCCCCTTATAATCTAGGTATGTTGCTTAATGAAGGGCTACTGGGCTCTCTGGGTAGGTGCGCATCGAGGGCCCTGGCAAAACCCGACCCTCAAACCGGTCTGCCCTGAAAACCCGAGCCTGAGGCCAGAGAGCCCAGTACCCCTTGATTAAGCAACATACCTTAAGTTATCAGGGGCTTCATATGATGCTTTAAGCCATGTTGCTTCATTAAGGGGTGTTGGGTTCTCTGGGTAGGCCACAGTGCGCGAAATAGTTTCACAGCCAAGCCTCAGACCCTGGCTCTTACAATAACATAAGATCGTATAATGTAGTATAATGTGATATAGTACAAGATAATATAGTATGATAGAAGAAAATTTACATAATTAAATACTCCAGAGAACGAGAAGGATAATATGATATTTGCAACCCCAGGGGCGCATAAGAGCCTTGTATGTGTAGTCCGTTAAACGAGTTTTAGCCCCACGCACTGGAAGCCCCGAGCCCTTAAAGCCCGGATCCCCGGTCTCCGTTCGCTCGAAGCTGTTGGCCCTGAGCTCTAACCAAGCCCTGGACCCGTGGATATACCTTCAAAACACGACTCGGGTGCAACCGGACCCTAAATAACCTACCTTTTTGGGGGCCCAAATAAGGGCATCCTAAGAAGCAACTTTTGGGTCCAGGCAGTGTGTTGGGTCTAAACATTTTGAGGTCCATGTCATGGCCGGCACAGCCTCCGTGGTGGGCTCCTACATCGCTCGTCGCCTGGCCCAAGATTGAGTTTGGCAGCCACAGCCTTACGGCTTTAGGGCCTTTAGGGTTTAGGAACTCGGGGTTAGAGGAGAAGTAAACCCTCAGCCCTGAATTCTACTAATAGCATGCTCTGTACTTCATTTGTCTGGTTGCCCTGCTTTCGTGTCATACCTGTAGCATCCCAACCATCAAACTGGCTAGCCAAGAAAGGAGAGCTACCATGCAGGCTTGTAACCCTCTGAATCCTTAAGCAAACTCAAAACTCTACCATCCTTACCTCACATCATTCAGGTTTAGGGGATTGAGGGTGTAGGGTTTAGGCTCTTCGGGTTTGGGGTTTAACCTTCCCCGAAGCATTGGTCCGAACCTCTCCTACGGCTGGTGATATAAATCCTGCATTTAATGGCTCTAGACTATGGGAATTATGGTATATTCCTTAGTATGGGTAAAACAGGATTTATATCATCAACCGTAGAACTCCAGCATCAAGGAAAGATTGCACCCCTCCGGTCCCCTGCAAATGCCTTGGGTGGGAACTAGGCTCACCCGGGCTTCCGGCTATTAGGGCTCCGGGATTTACTTCAAGGCTCATGAGACTTACAGTAGTAAGTAAGGTTATAAGTAGGATATAAGAAGGATAACCCCACTTAGGGGACTTATAACCCCAATTATCACCTACTTACTAAGTCTCATAATCCTCTAAGTAGGGTTTAGGATTCCGGACGAGGGTGTTGACTGCAAGTCATTCCAGGCCATTGTGTTCTAGCTGCTGTTGCTTGGTTCTAAAGGTTTGCCTATGGTACCAATCCCGTGGTTAGGATTTAGGATCCTATAATTGAATTGGCTAGTCAAAACAGGGAGTGCATTGGTAACTATAGGTTCAACTACAGTTTGGCAGCACGTCATCCCCCGGAGTTCCCAGCAAGACCCTCTGCCCAAGACTCCACACCCCGAAGCCACAAAGCCCTAAACTCTTAAGTTAAGTCCTTAACCAGAAATCCTATACCCGCAACCCTAGACTCCTAAACTTTGCCGGGT
Organism: Symbiodinium sp. CCMP2592; assembly: GCA_905221615.1. Taxonomy (NCBI): domain Eukaryota; class Dinophyceae; order Suessiales; family Symbiodiniaceae; genus Symbiodinium; species Symbiodinium sp. CCMP2592. Next base: position 1,894,875 of record CAJNDT010006024.1, on the reverse strand, counting down.
TACCAGATCCTATATCCCGAGCCTCTAAACTCTAAACTAAAACCGATATCCTGAACGAAATTTTGAGGTCCAAACAAGAGTGGCACGATGACCTTCCATCACACTTCCCGAGAAAATCAGCGGATCGCCTGGTATCCCAAACAGGCTCTCGGCACTCAGGGGTTTAGGGTTTTAGGGGTTAAAGGTTGGGGGTTTAGGGTTGGGAGTTTCAGGGTTTAGGGTTTTGGGAATTTAAGTTTGAGGGTTCAGGGTTTTATGGGATTCATAATTACACTAGAACCCTATACCCCGAAAGTTGCAACCTATTCCCTGAACCTTATACGCCATATCCTATGCCCTGAAAGTTGCAACCTACCCTATACCCCGAAAGGAGACGACCACCGTCAAATATCACTCTTTGGACGACCCAGACCACGTCTACCGCGAAGCAAAGGCGAGCTGGCCGGCAGGCTGGTACTTTGAGGGCCGTGCTCTGGTTTGCACTGAGGTGCTATCGTTTTCTGAGGGATTTTTTTTTAAATTTTGTTGATATAAAACTGTAAAAGGCATGGGAAGCTTAAACAATACAGTATGGGTATTAGGGTTCTATGAATCTTGAACAATGTTTTGAGAAATTGGGGTTTTAACAGGGTTATAGGGTGGAGGGCTGTCAGGAGCACCAAGGCGCCCTAGCCTTCACTTGTGGGCGGGACAAGCCAAGAGGAACCCTAAGGGTCTTAATTACCTACATAGTAGAATGTAGGGGTGTTGATAAGAGGAATTAGTACCTATCACTATTATGATTTGGGGAAGTATTCCCCATAACAATACCTACTGTTGATGATATCAATCCTGCATTACCCGTAATAAGGAATATACCATGATTCCCACAATATAGGGTCCTTAAGGTCATGCAAGATGTATATCATCAACCGTAGTTCTGTGTTTATGCGGGTTTTATTTATGGGAGATCCCAGCCGCATAGTGCTCGAGAAATTCTTCGGTCCCTGGCCTGTGGTGGTTCGGGGATTTTGTAGGGGCCTGAATAGACTAGGGCTTTGGGGCATCTTATATTCGGTACACTATGAAGCCCTATTTACACACGCCTTTCTGATTTTCAAGGCTCCTACACTATGCAATGACATTCGGTTTCCGCTTGGCCCAGCTCATATTATGGACTAAGCCCCAGTCTTTGTCACCTTGGCAGGCCTCCTCCACTCTACAGAACCACAGGGGCTTGTCGACCCGAAACCCTAAGTCACAGATCCCAAACCCCAAGCCCTTAAGGCCTCATGCCTAGACGCCAAACCCCTAAACCCAACAACCCTAAACCTGAACCCCTAAACCGCATGGTATACTCAAGATCTGTTAGTGCAGCAGAGTTTCAAGCATGAAATCCATGAAATTGTGTTATGGAAGACTGGTCTGGGATATTGATCAGGCTTTGTCAGACTCTCAATAGAGGTCCCTGTTGAAAGAACTAGAGCCATGCGTACCAGACTCTGAAACCCAAAACCCCAAACCCGAACCCCTGAACCCAAAGCTTTTTCAACCCAGGTCCTGTCCGATCCGCCCGCGGTATCTACTTCCAGCCACCGGGCCTTGTTAAGCAAACTCCCACTTAAGCTAGGTATCGATTTTGGATGACTTTCAATAAATTCCCTTATTGTTTCAGATAGAGCCCCAATCATAGAAACGATTCTGGCGACTGTTGACATCGACAGCCAGTAAGTTAGTTAGTTACTATAACAGGTTCGAAAAGGGTTTAGGGGTTATTAAACTCCATTTATTAAGTTGCGGTAAATTAGGGATCGGGCTAAGGGTTTAGGGAACTGAATATCAGCTACCGTAACAGGGAGACATACTAGTACCTAGGCTTCCTTGCTGCAGTAGCCGAAGCCTTGAACCCTGGGCTTCCTAACTATAGCAATGTAAACTCCCAAAAGGGTCCAAAGTACCTATATAGTAGAATATAGCATTTTTTTACTAGGAGATACGATTATGGTTTGGGGAAGTATCCACCGTAACAATACCTAGGACTCTTTGGGACTTCCTGAAAAAAACGAAGGCCTTCCTACAGCCACCGCTGCCTTCCGCTGGAAGGTTGGCAGGCGAGCTGCCCACCCTAAACCCTAAACCCTAAACCTGCTGAGTTGGAGCCGGCTCCTGGTTTACATTGGGGACCCAAAAGGCACATAAGCATAAGCATTTTATAAGGGTATCCTTACCTTATCGGGTTTCCTTTTAAGGGGGTTTATATGGCATATCCCTAGCCTCATTTTGATTATGTGCTGTTTTGGGGCCCTACAATCGTTTATCGGGTCTAATGATTTACAGTACCTTAACCTCAAAACCCCACTTTTTTGTGGGTTCTTATTATAAACCCGAAAATGGGATGTATAGGGACCCGACACAAAGAGTAGGGTTTGGTAGGTTAAGGTAGAACCCAGAAGTTGGAAACCCAATAACCTCAATCCTTGAGACTTAAGAGTCATGTATATATATATATATATAGGGGTTTCTAGCACTATTTGGCCTTAATCCGGCTTCCAACTCTTTGGGGTTGCCTATATAGGGTAGAAGAAACCCTAAACCCTTTAACCCGTAATCCTAAGCCTAACAGGTTAGGTGTTTAGGGTTTATAGAGTTTACGTAGTCATTTGGGGTTCTGGTGTCCTTTGGGCTTAGGGCTAAGTTTATGGATTAGGTTTGGGTTCAGTCGGTTTAGATCTTCGGGCCTGGGGTAGTAGAGGCCGATTCACATTGCCGGAGTCGGGTCGCGTTGGCAAGGATTGCAAACCTCCCACGCAGTCTTCCTCAGCCCAGCCGACGTTATTAGACGGGGATCGTGACCTTATCTAAATCCCGAAAAGCCACACAGACCATCCAAAACCCCTGGCGTAAACCTTAATAACAACCCTAAACCCCACAAGCCCTAAACCCTAAACCCTTAAAGACCCCCTAAACCTTTAATCCTTAAGCCCCGAACCCCTAAAGCCCTAAACCCCCCCAACCCCCTATAAACCCTAAACCCCTAAACCCCCTTAACCTCTAATCCCTTAGCCCCGGAATCCCCCTGACCGAACCCCAAAGGAACTGGGGTAGGGGGCCTTAAGGCCCATAATAAGGACACATAAGGCCTATTTAAGGAAATATAGTCCCCTACACCCCTCCCCCCTACACCCCTAAGGATCCCTATGACCAAAGGAACCCGGAGCCTGCAGAGTGCAGGTCTACTTTGCTCCAACTTTTTGCGACCCTGGCAACCCTCCCATGCCGGAAATCACGGTGGTGGAAGATGACTGAGGCCAGGGTCTAAAGGGAACTCCAGAAAGTTGGAATATGGTTTCAGGGTAGGATACCTTATAATTTACCATAGAAGGGTTAGGATAATCATATTCCAACTTTCTGGCTTTTACCTTACGGTTTGTTAGGGTTGTAGAGTTTCGAGTCTGAGAGTCTAAGCAAGACGACTGAGACATCTACATTAGGGGAGATTTTCGAAGACAATATTCGGGGGCTTGGTGTTCAAAGGGCTTACAGGCACCTTCAGCTACACTCTCTACACACATGGCTGATGCAGGATGCCAGCCGGACGACATCAACACCTCCATGCACCTTGCAGCTTGTACAGTTGTACAGTGTCTGCCACACGGCGACACATGTTCCAATGGTGTGTGATCAGATCGGTAGCTTCAAGCATCAGAAGGCCCATATCAGGTAGCTTTCAATGTGGTTAGGGCCCGGTCCTCGGCCAATATACCACGAGTAGGGACCCGATCCGTATGACGGTTCAGTTCTGCATTGTGTACAGGCAGGAAGAGCCGAAAATGAATCTCAGGCCATGCTTGAAAGTTTGCATATGATTACACCGGCTTGCTGGATTAGTTTGGTCGTCACCGCCTTGAGACTTTTCAGTAGGGAAATGCCGCAGCCTCTCGAACCCAAGCCGGGGCCAGCTACGCCATTTCAAGGGTGCCCGAAGGTGCTTGCATCAGTTTGAGCTATGACGGCAGCGTCGCCAGCGTCGCCGCTCCTGGAGGAAGATTCGAAGCCGATGCCACCGATCACGGAAGTCTATTTGGTGCTGTTTTTCTTCGTTCTGCTTGCAATCACATGGTGGGTGGAGGTGAACGGAGTTGGCTCACTTGTGTGGATCGCGACTTGGATGGCGGTAACTGCCATCCGCCGCCCTTTCGAGAAGGATCAGCAGGCAAATACAATAGCAGAGAAGGTGCACATGTCCACAGAGAAGGCATTGCTTTGTGGCGTACTTTTTGGAATGTATTTCATCCCTACCATTTTCCTGCTCACAGGCTTCCCAAGCGCTGCAGATCACGATGATCCGGGGCCCTGGTCGATAGCGGTGGCCTCTGTAGTGACTCTGCTAGCCTTGGTTTAGGGTTTAGGGTTTAGGGCCCTAGCCTTGTATCTCTTCTGGCGGAGCCACGCCGATCTAGGCCGCAATTGGAGCCCCACGACCGAAATCCGGTAGAACCACACCTTGGTCACCACAGGTGTATACCGCCAGGTACGCCATCCGATGTACACAGCATTGTGGATGCTAACCATGGTGCAGGCTCTACTCGTGAACAATTGGATCGCTGGCTTTACGCCTGTATTGTCTTTTGCACTTCTGTACTTTGTGCGGGTTGGCTATGAAGAGGACATGATGATCCAACATTTCGGTGAGGAGTACCGCGAGTACTGTTCCAAAACTGGTCGTCTCGTCCCACCACTCTGTTGAAGCATCTTTCTGCTGCTCAGACGGGTGGATGACATGGCGCTTCGTAGTTAAGACGAGCCACAGAACCGTGCTCTCTCACGCGCGCATTTTGCTGTCCCGCCCTGCCCACTCTTGGCCAAGTTTCTCTTACTTTTCGGGTGTCTCTCCTCGCCGATGCCTTCTGAGGGGCTGCCGGTCGGTGCGCCTATAAACTTCCAAATCCCGTTTCTCCAACCGTGTTTCAGCTTCAGTGAAAGGCCTTCCGTTATCAAGACTGCCGTCTTCGGGCACCATCGGCACTTTCCTCGATTTGTAACCGCTTCCGGATTTGTAAGACTCTGCAAGATTTGCAAGGGGCACTGTGCGCGAGCGTAGTTGCTGGTACAACCGCTCTTCTCACTCTTCTCTCGCAGAGAAAATGTTGTAGCCGTGGGTCTTACATCTTTGCAGTCGTGAATTTAAATACTTCGGTTATACAGTAAATGCAGCCCAGACATGGGTAATCTTGGCCCTTATGCAGTACCGTACCGCAGCTACAAGTACCGGCACGGAGCAAGGACTTCGGTTCGGCGCTTTTGGGAGATTCTGGTAGTATAGGGGGCCGTAGGGGGTCTTTTCACATGCGGGGTATCATGGCTTTCCTTCGCAAGTGCTGACATCCGCCAATTCGTGGCCCGCACCTGCAGAAATCTGGCTTTCATGTTCCTTAAACCCTTATAATCCCTAAACCCTATAATCCCTAAGCCCTTGCAATTCCTAAACCCCTACAATCCCGAAACCCTGACCCGCAAACTGCTCTTCTCGCTTGCTAGTCTGATCACTTCAGTTGTGGTTCGTCCAGTTTACAGCACACTACCTTGACCCGCTAGAACCGTCGCATTATGGGAGTTTCCGAAAACTAGGGGTACCTTATTTTGGGATCCTTAGAATAAGGATCCTACTATTTGGGCATTATATCAGGGTCCCTATTGTCGGAGACTCCATTATCTGAAGCCCACACCCTAAACCTTGAACCGGCCGAAGGCAAGAACTGTGACCCCAACATGCCCACACCCGCCCGAAGGGCGAAAATACAACAAAGCACAGTTTCCCCTGACAGTCAGAATATGATCAAACCCCTAAACCCTAAAACCCTTCAAAAAACTGAAGCCAAGCCCCATTCTAACGAGTCAGGCTCGTGTTTAAAAGACCCCCGCTTCTTACTTACATGTCTCGGCCGTAGGTGCAGGGCTGCAGACCTGTGCAACCTTGCATACTTCATAAGGCCATCGGATTTTGCGTTTTGGGTCCCTTGGCCCCCCCATCTCGTACGGCACCCTTCTAAAGAAGAGCCTATAAAAGGCACCCGATTTAGAGAACCACCCACATAAGCTTGAATGCTTCATAAGGCTTTAGGGTTTTGCGTTTTGGTAGCATTCAGTACCCTAAACCCTAAACCCTAAACCAGGATTCAGGGTTGAGCCATGAAGCGGGCTGCAGACTCCGCCATCGCCCCTGCGCGGCGGCCGAAGTGGGGTTGCCCGCGAGGCAGAAGCCCACTTAGAGGATCATGGGACTTAATTAGTAAGTGTAGGGTTCCTTAAAGGGATCTGTAGGGTTCCTTAAAGGGGGTCTATAGGGTTTATGGAGTACTTCGAGGATCATGGGACTTAGTAAGTAGGTTATAATTGGGGTTATAAGTCCCCTAAGTGGGGTTATCCTAAAAATATCCCACTTATAACCTTGCTTACTAAGTCCCATGAGCCTTTAAGTAATGATCACCCAAAGGGTCCAAAGTACCTGTACAGTAGAAGCCCAAAACTTGGCAACCCCATAGCCTCAATCCTTAAGAGTAGTATATAGGGAATCCCAGCACCATTTGGCTTTAATCCGGTTTCCAACTTTCTGGGGTTTACTGTGTAGTAGACTGGAGGGTTTCTATATGAGAAAATACTATCATGATTTGGGGGAAGTATCTACCATAGCAATACGTAGGACCCTTTGGGTCATACAGCTGAAGAGTTGAGGGTGGCTACAATTGCCATGATTTTGGAGTTTGTGATTTGTGGCTTATAATGACTGCAGGGTTCAGCATCTGCTTGGAGGATCATGGGACTTAGTAAGTAAGGTTATAAGTAGGTTACAATTAGGATAACCCCACTTAGGAGACTTATAACGCCAGTCATAACCTACTTACTAAGTCCCATGATCCTTTAAGTGGGGGATAGGGATCTGTCGACTTGGGGGTCAGTTTGTTAATATAGGAGCCCCTGATGAAGCAACCTTGTGTCTTCACTAGGGTTAGTTCCTTTATAAGTATTTGAAATCCTACTGTTTCGGAGTCCTAGGGCCAGGGAATCTTCTTAATTAGGCTAAACCCTAAACCTCAAACCCTAAAGCCTAAACCCTAAACCTTAAACCCTAAACCCTGAACCTTAAACCCTAAACCTTAAACCCTAAACCCTATTAGGGCCGCCAGGATGAATGTGCTGTTGTAGCTTTGGGCTTCGTGTGGTTCGAGACATCGAGGAGGCCACGCTCAAACCCTATCCCAAAGGCTCCCTGTACCCATATAGTAGGTACTTAGGCCTTAAAGTACCTATAAAGGGACCCCTTTAAGGCCTAAGTATTTACTGTATGGGTACATGGAGTCTTAGGGTATACACCGTTTAGGGTTGGTTGCACCGTTGAGGGTTTAGGGGGCTGGGGCCATATCGAGTTTTGGGATTAGGGTTAAGGGTGCGGGTAATACATACCAAAGGTGATTGTGTTTTGGGTATCAGAGTACGCTTCATAACATTCATGAACTAGCTTTACTTGTCCTCAGGGATCCGAAAGCCCTCAGTTGATTGCACTTTAATCTACCGTCAAGCCGGGATCACGAGCACACATGCCAGACCGGAATCCTAAACACAGTTGATGGCTCAGAGCTGCATCGTCCATTCCCAACCCCAAACTTGTATAGCTTTGACTTTTCCTTTGCAGCCCAAGCGCTTAGATTCCTAGGTTCTGCAGTTTTGCGACTCTCTTCCAAAGATTGAAACTCTAGAGGCCTCAAATCCTTCATTCCTAGGTCCGCAGCAGCCACTCAGACAGAGCCCCCCGCACCTTTTTCCCAATACACATTGTTTATAAACTGTAAATGTAAGTCTTCAAGTATGCCAACACGCAACAACCTCACACGCCTACGATCTTGTGGGAGCCTCAACATCTCAAGCCCCAGAGGCCTACGTAGCAGTGGATCACCCGTGTGTCCGAAATCTGATATCCTAACCGCCTAGCCTAAATTCTACTCTGGCAACCGTGAACCGTAAACCCTGAATCTACCCTAAACCCCTAATCCCGGAACCTAACCCTTAACCCGTAAAGCCACCTGCCCTGCCCTTCTCCCCTGAACTCCTCACCCCTCGATCATGACGCTCCTAAACCCTAAGCCCCCCCCCCCACCCCCCCCCAAAAAAAAAAAAAGCCCAAACTCTACCCTTACGGGCCCCATGGCCGCACCCCTTGAGCCTGAGCACTAAATATCCTAAACACTGAAGCTTCTAAAGCCTGTGATTAACATACACAGATGTATGGCTTGAGGTTCAGGCTTTATAGGGTTTAAGGTTTAAGTTTAGGGTGTGTAGCGCTTAATAAGACTTAAACCCTATATCCTCACCACCCCAAACTCTAGGCCCTCAACGCTTCACTTTCCAACCTTACACCCTCAATCCGCAAATCTGGTCCTAACACATCGGTTGGGATTCCGAGCCCCTCTTTTTGCAAAGCTTTGTTAAGCCAGCAGCAACTGCCGACCTTCTCAATCCGACATATGTTAGAGCCCTGCGAAAACTCTTGCGAAGCCTTGTTCTTATCATGATTACACCCTTTGTATCATACGCTGGTGATTAATTACTATTGTGACTTATGACATTGGGGCTCCTTTGTGTTACCCTTCCAAATTTCTCAGGGGAGTCGGACAGTTCGACGCGTGTCGTCTGCCGCCCAGGTTTCAGTGTTCGTTGTTTAGGTTGAGGGCTCATACGGTTGATGTTGTAGATCCTGCATCATCCAGAACAAGGAATATACCATAATTCCCATAATTAGCCTCAGGCCATTAAGGTAATGCAGGATTTATATCTTCAACCGTAGTTCATAGCAATGTAGGTGTTGGGCTTGGGTTTCTGATGCTAGGATTCAGGGTTTGGCGTTCAGCATTACAAGTAATGGCGCTCAGGGCGTAGGATTGATGCCACGGGCTCTTGAAGTCGCGGCGTAGGGTTCCAGTATACTGAGCATCCCGCTAAGTTGCGTTTGCACGCTTTGTTGGATTTTAGCGTGCACCATTTTGTTTATTTCCAAAACTCTAGACCCCTAAACCCTATACGAACCCTAAAGCCTGAACCCAATGATGCATGACTTTCGAACTTTATCAGTCAAGTTCGCAGGCACCTACCCGACTCTGCAACGAAAGTTCGTATATACTCTACTACGCGTGCATACCCACAGCCCTGTGTCTTGAATCCTAGACTCTAGACCTTGAATCTCACCCGGAGCCCGGAATCCTAAATCGTAAGCGCCGATGCGTTCTCTACCTAAAACTGCGTCCTAAACCCGACATCGCTATTCGGAAGCCCTAACCCTGAATCCTAAATCCTAAGCTACTTCTTTTGAACTTCTGCCTTGAAATTTAAATCCTACATCCCAAACCCTAAATTGTTTAGCTGAGTCCCCAAACCCAAGCCCCCAAACCCTGAACTCTGAACTTGCCCTATGGAGTCAGCGTTTGGTCGTTCGATACTGAGGCCCCAACTACAGGCTCCTCCTGGTAAGGAATTCTTACCGTACCTGCAGACGGAAAAGGGCGCACCAAACAAAAAATGAAAGAAATGCACTACAAACTTTGGGGTTTAGTGTTAACCCTAAACCCTAAACCCTAAATCCATGCAGGTGGAAAAGAGCCCATAACAAAAAACAAAAACCCTAAATCCAAACCCTGAAGCCTTAAGCCCTAGCCCACGCGCCGAGGATGTCGATGACGTCCAGACTCCTTGCTATGTGGCGCCCACCGGCTGTCATAGCCAGACTAGGATGCCCAGTAGTACCCTTATTCCCTTTTTGTAGTCCTAGGTTCCTTATAAAGTTACCCAATACCAAAAAGAGAGGCCTTTTTATTCTTAGGTTACGGGGTATCCTAGTATATTATGGTACCCTTATAGATCCCTTATAATACCCTTTTTAAAGGACCCCTTTAAAGGAACCCTAGTAATCTATGGTATCCTGGTATCCTAGTCAAAGGGCTCCAAGGGTGGGATGAAGGTAGGTGGGGATTAATCCTACCTACCCTCATCCCACCTTTTGAGGCCTCCAATACCTAGCCCTAAGGGTCTATGTACCCAAATAGTATATACTTTGGCCCCAATATACCTACATAGGGACTACTTTAAGGCCCAAGTATATACTATTTGGGTACATGGACCCTCAGGGTAGAGTCTCCATTGTAGTCCTGTTTTGGGGTTACCCTTATAGGAACCTAACTATAAGAACTCTTAAACCAAAATTGTTTTACTTCGAATATCCCCACCCTAGCACCTTGTCCTTCCTACACGCAAATCCTAAGACCTAAAGAACCCGAGCGTAAACCTCAAACCCTGGTGTTCCCGAGCACTCCAGGGATTCTCACGGTAGTCTGTGGGGTTGGGCACTCCAGGGATTCTCACGGTATGTGGGGTTGGGCACTCCAGGGATTCTCACGGTAGTCTGTGGGGTTGGGCACTCAGGGATTCTCACGGTAGTCTGTGGGGTTGGGCACTCAGGGATTCTCACGGTAGTCTGTGGGGTTGGGTACTCAGGGATTCTCACGGTAGTCTGTGGGGTTGGGCACTCAGGGATTCTCACGGTAGTCTGTGGGGTTGGGTACTCCAGGAGGTAATCTCAGCGCGCGAGGAGTAATAGCTGACTTTAAAATCTAACAACCCCACACAGAGGGTGGGGAACAAGGAACTACAACGGAGACTATAGGCAGGGTTCAGGGTTAAGGGTTTTGTTCAGGTCTTTATGGCGCTGGGTTAGGCTTTTGAGGCCCTGCCTGAACCCGTAAAACCTGCCCTTTTCAGGACTTATACTAGATCTCCGGGCTTTTCGGGCATGTTCGGGTCTTGATGGTTTGGTCCCTGCACACGAGGTATCACGCCGTGGTGCTCCGCAATGCCGAGCAAATGCTGGCGCGAGCCAAGAGGTTTGGTTGCCGACTCCGACCGCACATGCAGCTTTGAAGGCATTGTGGGGTTTTAAGCTTTGGGATAGGCTTTGGGATTCAGGAGGACCCAGAGCCTCCAAAACCCCTTAATTAATTAAGGAATATACCATAAATTATAATAGAATCCCGAATATAGTTTAAGGTATATTCCTTAATTAAGGGGTTTTGGAGGCTTTGGGGAGGGTAAGAGCGGTTAATCTGGGTACCGGGCTAGGGGCTCAGGGGTCTCGCAGATTCAGGTCTGGCTGCAGGGGCCTTTGTAGGGTTCCGGTCTAGGGTTTAGGGTTTAGAGTGTGCGACTATGTCGGAGCAAAGCTCCTTCATGGTTAAGAGCGCAACGTGGAGATAAGGCCAACGAAACATGAACGATTGTCCAAGGTGAATCAGTATCCGGAAGCCGTCAACTTCTTCACAGCCAGACCAGAATGCCCGAATGACGCCGAAACCTGCAGAGCCTCGTGACTTTGCAATACCCTGCCTCCTCAAGTATATCGAAAAATGTGGTTTAGGGTACTAGGAGCAAAGAGTGAGCCCGCAGAACCCGTTCTGACTCCATAGGTCCCTCTCCCATTGCAAGCAGCTGAGGAAGACTCACAAAACCTTGGAAGGCCTGGTGGCAGATGTATTTAGAGAGCAACGTTCCCAATGAAATTCGGGTGTAGGGTCGAGGTTTAGGAGGACGGGGGGAAGCGCGCGCTGAGATCTCTTGCTTTCTTGGGCTCCGGTGAGGATGTATGACAGACTGCCCTGAAAGGAAGCCAACATTGCCGAAGATGAATGCAGAGGTCTGACTCCAGGATCTCCTTAAAGCCACATTCCTCATCTAGACGATAATCCAACAACTTTGACTACATTATTTGTTTCTATGTCCACAAAATAATAGACTTTTTTCTGTTTTCATGATTTGTGAAACTCTACTATCTATGGCCCCTATAGGCCCTATATCCTGAACCCTAAATCCGAACCTTGGTTCAGGTGGAGTCATCGCTACTGGCGGAACCTGCAGGGGCATCACTGTGTCGACCTTGGCAGAGGCGTGGAGGGAATCGTGCAGTGGCGTAACCAAGAAGGCTGTAAACCCAGCATGCCACGTGAAGCCAGGAGTATTGCTACACTCTGCTGATTTTGGCTACTCTTATCAGAATCAGTCATGTATGGTCTTAGTATTGCCTTCGCAGCGGTCATCGCTGTTAGCATTCCAGAAATTTCTCGTCTCATTCAGACTCACGGACGAATTCATACCAAGCTCCCAGACAAGAGGCTGGACACAGAATCAACATGTTCTCGCCAACATCCCAAAGCCCGAACCCGACGCAACCTCCCCTTTTACCCTCACATGTCCGTGTTTCCCGAAGCTCTATGCTAAAGCATTGATCCATGTAGTGATCTGCTCTAAAACGGAGGCAGAGTTCTTCGCCAACGGTGGCTTCGATGACATATGCAGCTCGATCTCTCATCCAGGGACCCGATTTAGGGTTGAGGCTTCCGCTCTTAGGGTTCAGGGTTTCGGATGTAGGGTTTAGTTTATTTGGAGTTTATGCCAGTCGTCTTCTTGCTCCGGCAGCCCAATGATAGTACGCCTTTAGATGTTGTTGGTCGCGAGGTGTCTTTTTGTTGAGTCGCGGGTTGTACGCTGGAGCATTGCCATCGGCTTCGGCTGCACAGCCCGCAAGGAGAATGCTGCAGATGCTGTATTCATCGCTTCCCGCCCGTCTTAATCGAAGATACTAGAGGTCCTGATGCTGCAGGGCCTTCAATCGGGGTCTCCATCGGTTTCGAGAACCCTGAGCCGAGAGATCAGCCCGAAGCCGGACTACCCGGATACCTTGAAAGACAATGTCATATCCCATCAAGGCCCCCATCATCATTCTACTTCAACCTATCCCCTTAAGGCCTTTCTAGTTCTACAAAAAGGGTTCCTTTAAAGGTTACTGGAATAGGGTTTAGGGTTTACCCGGTCTCGGAGAGGCTACGCTGTGCCCATCACCGCCGACAAGCTGCCGCGAGCGGCGCTCCTTGTCGAGCGACTGGAGGCCTTCCACGCAACCCGGCCGAGAGATTTTCAGAGAAAGCTTCGGAGTCCCACCAAAAGCCTTATTTCACCTTATACAACCCCTGAGCCCTAATATAAGGCCTTAGGAAAGCTCTAGGAGTGTAATTATCCTTGCCGGCTGATGGTGTTTTGTGAGTGGCGTATGTGGGTTTGCACAGTTTCGCACCCGGCGGTCCCTGGAAGACGAATTCCGCCGCACAAAAGCCTCAAAAAGGGGCTCAAACCCCAAAGCCCAAAAAACGCCAGGTTACGGTCGATCACTCTTCGGCTGTGGATGCGTTACTGGAGCGCCCGCCCAGTGCCGAGAAGGCTCGGATGCACTGCTTGAAACCCTACAGCCTTAGGTAGAAGAGTTAGCAATACCATTCCTTTAGGGGTTCCCTCTATCTATAAACAAATAGACATACAGATATATAGGTATAGTGAGAGAGAGAGAGAGTGAGAGAGTGAGAGAGAGAGAGAGCGATATAGTATGATATACCCCAATACCTCATTAATTCTGAATATTTGGTTGTTCCTACATCTACCCCCAAAGGCCCAGAAGACCCCAAACCTCAAGCCCTGAAGCCGTGATAAGATTCTGCAGGGTTTAGGTTCTGAGAGAGATGCCCCTAACAGCTCCATCTCGATCACATGTCCTTCATGAGGTTGAGGATTTCGAGCTTATAGGGTGCGATTTTGGGGCAGAGCCACACAAGTAACTGCGAAATCTTAGACACAAAGCTTCTTGAGGGCCCAGGGCTACCTAAACCCTGCAAACCCTAAAGCCACAACCTCTGGTTTTTCCAGCCCCTGCCCTCGCATCCTGTCTCCCAGGCGTGGTCCGTCTTCTTGATGGCAGACTGATCTCCCAGTAGCACCGCTTTGCCCTTGTTTTTCTTAAATGCCAGTTTATACTTACATATTTGTCTCCTTAAATACCGAATAGTAGGAAAAGGGTTTGCTTAATGTTGAATTTGGGGGACCTAGGTAGATTGCGGCTACGGCCGGGACGGCGTTGACCCCGAGGACGCTGATTAGATGCCCTTTGGGCCTGAGGAGCTAGCCCAAAGGGTCCAAGTACCATTATGGCAGGTAGTAGGTATCTGGGCCCCATAAGTATATACTATACTATACTATTACTTGGACCCTTTGGGTAGGTTCGGTAATGCTTTTTTTGGGGGGCTCAGGGTTGTTTGAGGGGTAGAGTTTAGGCTATCCGGGCTTTTAGGGTTGCGATTTGTGGATTTGGGGCTTAGGGTGATCCAGGCTTGACGTCTTTGGGACAAGATCATCTCGAATCCCAGGTTCTCTTCCGGTAGCCTTCCCCTTGAGCTGTCGGCTCCTACGGCGAGGATCCGGCCACGGTGGATCTGGCTCGTCGATTGGCTGCCGATCCGTCCAAGGTAGCTCATTGCATCCATCTACAGTAGGAGCCCAAAAGTTGGAAACCCAACAGCCTCAACCCTTAAGAGTCATGTATAGGGAATCCCAGCACTATTTGACCTTAATCCGGTTTCCAACTTTATGGGGTTTACGGCAGGTTTCGGGCTGATCTGGTTTTCAGAGCTAGGTGTACAGGGTCTGATATCATCATAGCCCAAGCCTGGTCGGATTGGGGGCGGCTGTATCTTTTCTGGACCATAGGGCTCCGGTTACCTAAATCAACGGCTATTGGCCGTACATGATGTAGACCAGCAACCTAACCCAGTCTTTAGGTAATTGGAGCCCTAGGGGTATAGTATGTAACCCTAAACCCTAAACCCCTAAACCCTAAACCCCTAAACCCTAAAACCTAAACCCTAAACCCAAAAGTTCTGAGGCACTGGTCCAAGTTTTCAGGTTCGGGGCGTTTTGGGGCCAAGACCGGGAGCCTGAACCGTAAGCCCTCCACCCATGGCCGAAAGGTTGTGAAATGTCTAGACAACAGACATATACCTGAGATTGCAAAAATTAGAAAGTTCGTTTTGTTTGGTATATGTCTAGACAATAGACTTAGACATGTACCTGGTGTTGTCTAATAGTTTTCGTCTTGTCTGGGGCGTTGACTTGTTGTTGGAAAAGCCGCCCGGCAGGCCTTTTGAACCCTAACAACAAGGGTGCAAAACCTGGAATCCCACTTACGTCCTCGATTGGTGTCTGTCTTTCTTGTGGTTATATATTACATATAACATGGTAAAACTCTCTAGAGCATCTAGAACTTAGTATGAGCACCCACTGAAAGCGTATCTAGGCTTCTTGCCGTACAGAGACCAGATACAATCACCCATGTAGTAGTCCGTAGTGGGTGCATCGATGGGTTTAGGGTTTACTGTAGGGTTTTCGGGTTTACCGTGTTTTCGGGTTTACTGTAGAGATTTAGGGTTTTCTGTCGGGTTTTAGAGTTTAGGGTTTGGGGTTACTAAAGGGTGTTAGGGTTTACTGTAGGGTTTGAGAGTTTAGGGTTTAGGGTTCAGCCCGCTACCAGGCGCGCCTGGCTGGTCTGTACACGCACCTCGCTTCAAGGGCCTCCCCTGAGGATCCAGAAGGGGTCTTAAGGGATCGTTGGAGTCTTTGCTGGGGTCTTCTAAAATTTGGGATTCAATGTTTGAGGTTACCAATGGTTACCATAATAAGGAAACCATCTATACACACACACATATATATATATATATGATGTACTATATTGTGGATACCTATATGTTAACTAAGATCAAACTCTTTAGCAAGAACCCAGTTTAGGGTTGCATGTTGTGTGCTTTCGGAATGGACGGCGGGATGTGTGTGGTATGGACTTCAAAGCTAGGGTTCCGATAGGCCCTCACCTCTTCGATTGCTTCCGTTTTCAGCCTGAACGTCAGTGGCTTCGTCTTCCACACTTCCAGCTCAACCCGAAACCCGCCGCTCCCTCGACTCCCCCAGACCCTTGCCAGGCACCCAGATTAAATCAGGGAGATGCCTCAAATTATGGGGTGATCCTCATGCTGATTTAGGGTATATTCCTTGGTGAATGGGTTTTGGAGTCTTCAAGAAACGGCTCCGAGCAATCGGAAAGTATCCCTACCTAACTTCAAGCAACTTACCGCTTTGAGCCCTTATGTTATATCTAAGGAAATTACCGCACAGGATCCCGAAAAGGTAGGGTTTCTGGGGTCCAGGTAGTCGTAGAGCTCTACGAAAATAGGTGCCTCATCGGGTCCCTAAGACCCCCATATACGCCTTGTCGTAGCCTGGCATCGGGTCCTTGAGGCCAACCTTTACGATGCAACCCTTATCATCGCCGTCGTACTATAGGGGCCTTTGAAATAATTACCTTTACTACTTTTGTTGGGGTCCTCAGTATAATTATTGTATAGTGGGCCCCAAACCCTATTCCAAGTGTTAAGGCCCCTCTATATTATAGAACCCTACTATGGATCCCCGATCCTTTTAAAGGACCCCTCAAAGGAACCCTGTAGCCCAAGAGATCCCTTTTGAAAGGAACCCTTGAAGGCCCCCTTTGCCTGCCAAAGGCACGGCGGGCACTCCTACGACCAAGAGGGCTCCGACGTGGTCCGGGCAGTCAGATGACACCACGGGGGTTTCCTTTGAGGGACTCAGGGCACAAGGTATATCCAAAAATGCAGAGTTTGGAGTTTGTTGGGAGACGTAGAGTTGAGAGCGTGCCGTTTAGGTTAAAGGTTTGGGAAGGGGTTCATGAAATTCAGGCTACATAAACTAGGATTTGTGAAGCGAGCAACTGACTCGAGAGACTTGTTCAGGAATTCCTCTCCAGAGTGCTTGCAGCCGGACAAGACCTCTTCGCTCTTCACCTTAAACCCGAGGCCAGAAGCACACCCCTGTTAGCCCTGAAGCGACCTCGGCTGGAAGATTCGACAATTTCTTTTCAAGTGCCTTTTACCTAATTCAAGGTTCGGCTGTCTCCAATCTCCGCGCATCGGGTAATCCTCTGTGCCTAGCCTTGACAGATCCCTTTGAAAGGAAGCTTTTAAAGCAACCCACTTCAGGTCTCACAGGTTCGGCGAGTGGCGGCTGCTGAGGCAAGGTCAAACACTCGGGAAAGATTCCAGATACTTACTCCTCTAATAGAGGATCATGGGAGCTGTGTAGTAACTAGGCTCATAAATAAGGCAAGCACAGTTCTAGTTAGTTGTAACGCCAATTAAGGTACTTATAACTTTACTTACTACGCTAACTCCATTTAAGGTACCTATAACCTTACATACTACCTTGCAGGCTTCTGAGTTTTGTCGGTTTGGTGGGTTTGGGGTGGAGGGCATAGGTTTCAGGGTGTTACAAGGTCGGTTTGTGCTAAATCCAGGTTTGTATGATGAGAGCCCAAGGATACACGAGAACCTTCCAGGTTTATGCAAGAACGTTTATTTGCTTTGCAGTTGTTGGTCAGAGTTTTATAGGGGTTTCCGCTTACATACCCGGGATCCAATAGCGTATGTATTGTCCTGGGGGTTGTAACCATTCATGATCATAGAGGGGTCCGAACCTACTATTTGGCAGGGTCTGGAGCTACAGGTAGACTCCAGAACCCAGTGCCTTGAAGACCCTACACTTCAACAGGTCATGAACCCTAACCCCCACTCAATCACAGGGACCCCTAGGGGGGTTTGGGGGAGGGGGTGGGGACTATACTCCCTCCAACAGTAAGTTATTATTGTGGGCATTAAGGCCCCCTAAATGCTCAAGATTTAGGACTCTTCAGCCCCTGTTTCCTTTGAGGCCTCCCCTTCGGTTTAAGGTTTAGGGTCCAGGGTTTAAGGTTTAGGGCCTACCCATTGGCCCCATAGTAGTTCCTTTTTGGGATTACCTTAGGATTCTAGATATGAACCCCGAAAAAGAAATACTATGGGGTCTATGGGTAGGGTTTCGTGTTCCGGGCTTGGGTTTTTGACCTGCAGCGGATTGCATAGTCCGTCGAGACTCGAAGAATAAGTAGGTGCTGGAGTAGACTTCTTGAATATCCTGTTCAGGATCTGAGCCTTACAGTGATCATGCTGAGATACATGCTTATAATTACTTTCTTCTCCCTAGTCATTTCAAAGTCCAGATAAAGTCCACGATCTGCGAAGGAACTCCGAACACTGATCTGCGCAGACCTGATGCTCTTCCGGGGTTCCAACCAAGAAATTTCTCCAAGACAGTTTAGCATTTATCGTTTAGGGCCTTTAGGGGTTCAGGTTTCGGGTTTATGGCTCAAGTCCTTGTGCACAAGCTTATACTTTCTGCTTGCAAGCCGAATCCCGCACCCGCCCCACCTGTCGCAACGGTAAGGGCAACACTGCTGTCAACTGGAGCAGTACTCATAGGCCCCATAGTAGTTCCTTTTTGAGATTACCTTATAGCTTTCTAAACATGAGCCCCAAAAGGGAACTACTATGGGACCTCTGGGTATTGGACACTCTATGGACAATGGTACATGCCCGGAGAGAAGACTCCAAGCGCATGCCAACAGACACATCCCGTGCTGAACAGAAGGGTCCTCAACCCTACAGTCTAGACTCTAAAGACATGAACTTTATGCCCAAACCCTTGAAACTAAGCGCTAAACACCAAAAATCGGCGGAGCCACTTCTGCGTACCGGAGGCCCGCGCCGTGGCCGGCCTGGCCGGCCGTCTTCGCGAAGTTGGTTTGGAGGTTCAGTGGTATTAGGGACCCAAAAGGCACATAAGCATAACCATTTTATAGGGATATCCCTACCTTATTGGTTTTGATTATAAAGGGGGTTTACATGGGATATCCCTAACCTTTGTTCTGCTTATGTGCTTTTTGGGGCCCTATGGCATAGGGTTCTGGATTTGGGTTTGGGTTTTGGGGCTTACAGTTTGTTGTTTGGGGCTTAGGCTCCCAGAGGGTCCTAGGTATTGTTATGGGGAATACGATCCCACATCATAATAGTACTTCATAGTATAAGAACCGTACAGTCTGCCATATAGGTACTTCGGACCCTTTGGGCAAACATGCAGGGATATCCACTTCATAGGATTTTGTAAGGCCTCTATCACGGTTTATGGCAATCTTTGGCGCTAGGTCTGGAGGTCGAGGGTTCAGGGTCTAGGGCTTCAATGTCTCACTTTGTGTCTTAGGGTTGGGTTCGAGAGCCTGCATGCAAGGTGTAGCTGTACCCAATCCAATCCCTCTAAGGTTTAGGAAACTGCTTTTCAAAAAACATATGTTCAGTCTTCAAGGCCCAAAGACCATGCCGTGTAGGATTGTGGGTTATTCTGAGCCTTTGTAGGGAAGTATTCGTGACGGATGGCAGGAAGGCTTCCGGCATTGGGTGGCGGCGCTTCCGATAATCATTCTGGCCACATGGACGTGGGCAGCCCCAACCCATGAACCCACTAACCCATAAACCCAATCATCTTGGCTTCTTGGTCTTCTTGCCCATCTCCCCCTAAAGGTCCAACGGTTGCTTATAGGGTATATCAACTCCAAAAGCAGGGACATCCGGGATTCACGGACTTGCCAACCTACAAGTCTGCAAGCTTCAGGAATTCTGCTGCAGGCCTAAAGACGCCAAACCTCAGACAGGTTAGGATGCTTAAAGATTTGGGGAAGTATGCCCCGTAACAGTTCGGGATAGTAAACCCTCATAGTATGCCTAGAAACATCCGAATCGCCTGAACAGTACATCAACCCGACGTCTTTGGAGCTTGAAAACCCTGCCGTTGAAGGTCCCGACCGTTGGTGTGGGATCCACGCCGACGTGCTCAAATCCACCTGATGCGCTGCCGGACGTCAACGAGCGGCGTGGCCAGCTGGTGGGTTCTAGGGTCATATAGGGTTTTAATCATTACCTACTCGAGTACGAGGGCCAGCCAACTGTTTTAGCAGCAGAAGCGAAAGCGAATAAGATCTAACTTGGTACACTTCTCGATTTAAAAAACGTCTTCTGTACGTGCCTGACTGTCTTCCTTGCTGCAGGGGCCATGCACCTGCGGAGTCAAGCGTGTCATCCTTGCAGCAGGGGCAGGGACATACACATCTGCGCTCCCCCTTTTGGCGTTCGCCAAAACACCACCAAACCCCAACAACCCAACCACACTTAAGCAGCTGAAGTCCAAAGGGCCCTCGGAAAAGGGTGGAGAGAAGTCCAAGTGGAGGAGTGCAAAGGAGTGTAGCCCAAGTAAGGCTCAAGACGCTCCTCAGTTTCTGAGGAAAAGGACTGTGGTTGCACAACAAACGGCGCAAGGCTTCACAGTGCTTGCAAAAGATGGGACATGTAATCCCCTGCACGGTTTTGCAGAAGCACGGCTCTTCACCAATCTGCAAGCTACACAACCTGAGAACCTGACCCAAACCGGACTTACAACCGGAAGCTAAGAAAATCGTCAAAAATCCAAAGATGAGCCGATACTGTACTCCAAGGGTCAGAAAGGATTAGCATGTCTCAAGCAGATATCCGCGAGACTGGCACGCCTAACAAACTAAGACCCACAAGCCACACCTTTAAGGACGTATGACAAAACGACCCCTAAAAACCACGCCTAGAGCACCTTACTTCAATCCACCTCAGGGACTCCATCCTGGTGCATGCGCTCGAGGCGAAAGCCCTCGTTCGTGTAAAAGATATGTTGTTGAGCATCTGACAACTGTTCAAGTGGCACTTCAATGCCATTCCTAATCAGAAACGCTGCAGCTGAAGCGATAGCATGATTTATTTCTTCATCAGCCTCTTCAATCTCACTGTCAGTCGCAAGCGGAGGAAATCTTGTTGATCTTAAGACCGCAACGTCATCAACATACCTCACCACAGCATCAGAGGAGCTAGCAGCCTCATTGGTACCTGCAGCCCAGGGTGTTAGAGTTGGCAAGTCAGGATAGAGACCTGCCTCACGCATCTCTTCATACTGGCGGTACAGCTGTTCGGGTCCAGGGACTACATCGATTCCATGCCTATTGATCTGGTCACGGTGGGGGTAAGTAGGGTCATACCTAGCCCTATACTCAGCAGCAGGAACTATCCCAACCCCTTGAACCCAGTGCGGAGGAGTTCCAGATGACGAGCTGGAGTCTGATCTCGTTGCCATATACAGCTCGAAATCTCGCCGCGCTCCGCGGTCATAATACTCAGCTGACCGACCAGACTGTATCGAAGAAGACTCTGCATCACTACGCGGGGATTGAGGTTCCGGCTCGTAGGGAAGGGCCTCAGGAACAACTACTACAGGATGATTTCTCGGGGCCTCGGGTGGAAGCTCGAGTGCGACAGTTCCTTGCATGTCAACAACCAGGCTGCTTCTTAACACGCGATCAATGAAGTTTTCCCAGCTATTAGGGTCCCCAAGATCAAAAAAGTTAGGAATTTCAATCCGGTTGGTGTTCCTTCGCAGCGGGGGAGGTTCAACCGTGGGGCTACGTTGCTCTGGTGCTCCAGGCAGGAGGGCCCACGGAGAAAACTGCACGTCTGGGCCTGCACCAGTGCTAACTCGCCTTGGCCTGGCACCTCTGCCACGGCAACGCAGTCCATCATCGTAGTCAGCAATGACTATAGGCTGCGGGATTTGCTCGGAAAGCGGAATGGGTTCAAGCTCTGGCTGCTCAAGGCCATCTTCGACTGGCTCAGTGCGTCGTGTGCTAAAGAACCTTCCCACAGCACAAAGCAGAAAAATCCCTATTGCAACCACAAGAACCGGAACTATTGAAAGCCACCAGCTGCTCCAGTCATCCTGCGTCGATCCTTCAACTCCTCCCTTGCCCTGAGCCTGAACAGGCAGCGAACCGACAACAAGCAGCGCCAACGCCTGCCTCAAAAGGTTTAGTTTCGCAACAGGGGCCTTAACCTTTGGCACATCGTACCCGCACAAAAGCAAGAGGTCTCTGACACGAGTCCAAGGCAGCACTTTCGTGGCAATATCTGCCAGCATGTGTTCTCCTTTTAAGTGCGACAGGTGCCACTTTCCAGACTGGAGCCTTTCCCGGAGGGCTTGAGACCGAACCCGCAGGTGGCGCGTGCGCCAATTGCCACTTTCAAAAGAAGCGATTGAGATGGATGCAAGGTTATCGCAGAAAGCCTGACACGCTGGAAACTGCTGAACCTCTGGGTGAAGCTCATGCACCAGCCCTTCAAGGGACTCCGTCAACGCTACACCCTCAAGAACCCCTAACAGCTCACACTCAGCAGTAGAGAGAGCTGTGAAGGGCTGCTTACCTGCACCCCAGAAGACTAGATTGCGACCGACCTGAACCAGGCCAGCTTCAAAGCTTCTGTCACCAGCTGGAGCGAAACTAGCATCAGTGAAAGATTCAAGCAGGTAAGGAAGAGCCGTGACGCGACGCTCATTATGCATGCCATGGGGAGGCTGATCTGCGGCGCACTGGTACTTCAGAGCGACCCGCTTGGTGCCTTTAAGATAGCAAAGGATATGCAGACCGAGCTTGAAAGCAAGCTCCGGACATCGACTCACCAATGATGTTACCCTCGCAACCCCATAGACAATGTCTACTCTTGTCTTTCCAGACACCCAAAGAAGCTCACCCGCAAGTGCCTGGGCCTTTCTCAAAGCAACAGGGGAAGAAGGTTCTGGCTCTTCTGGGTCCTGAACCTTTACAAACGGGCACGAAGTCTCTACCAGTGGAGCCCCAAGACTCTCTTCGTAGCGCTTTACAACATCTTCTATATACGATGCTTGGTGGACTAAGAGCGCACGGCCTTGTCTCTCTATTTCAACACCACAAAAGCGCACAGGATTCTTAGAGCTAAGCTGGTCCGGCTCCGAGCACTGCCAGATGTTGCGAATTTCAGCGAGGACTGCGGATGCATACTTTGCAACACCTCCAATCATGAGGTCATCGACATATACGACCAGAAGGCCGACAATGCCTCCTGACGATGCCGTCAGTAGCCATGCATTTGGCTCAGAAACTAGCTGTCTCAGGCTTATTTCAATATCTCCAATCTTAACGCGAACAGTCTTTAACGTGCGGTCCCTAAGTTTCGACCAACATTTAGGAGACCGGTCAAGGCCGTACAGAGCACCTTCAACCAACCACCGCTCAGCTCTGCTGACTACTCCGGCAAGCTGAAAGATACGGGGCGGATCAAGGACGATCAGCTCCTCGGTCCCTGACTCGACCAGACTGCTATCAACACCATCGGACAACTTCGCGTTTAAGAAAGCTGTTTTGACGTCTGTCACCCAGACATCCCAGTCGGGGTGCTGGGATATGAAAGCCAACGACAATCTTAGTGCGCTCGCGTCGATTCCACCGGCATATGTGAGCATACGATGTTCATACGCGGAGCCACCAGCTGAAGGCCCGTGATTTCCACATGCGACGCACCTAGCCTTCCTTAAGCCTGACACCGCCTTGCGAGTGAAGACTCCTTTTGAGGGCAGACGCAGCACCGCACGTCCCTGGGCAAGCCATTCCGCAATTTGTTGTTCCGAAATCGGCCTTAGCACTCCTTTTACACGGAGGCTGTCATATTCGGCACTTATCGCTGGCTTCCACAAAGGAAGTTCGCGTTTGACCTGATCGAGGCTCACAGTTTTCGTTTGCAACGGTGGTGGCTCATGGTCCGGAGCATGGGCATCAGAAGCAGAGGGTGACTCCCCCAGTCCTCTAAGACGAAGCTCTTTGACTGCTAAGGGGCACTTGGACTCCCCCGGGCCCGACAGCACCTGATAATAGGCAAGGAAGTTTTCTATGCCTTCAGAGCGCGCCTCGAGGACCTCACTGACAGCACTACTTGAACCACTAGCTGCCTGCAAGCTGCGAAGATTAACCCTAGCCCTATTAAGCTCTTCGATCCCCTGCAAGACACAGGTCTCTACCGGACCGTCTATCAGTACAAAGGACTCAAGGGGGTCATCGGGAGGGGTCTCATGATCATGGCAAGGGCTTAAGCTCCGAGCCTCAACCTGAAGGGAGGACGCAGCTTCAGCAGCCTCAAACCATAACTTCGACTCAGCACTGCAGGCCGCATCCAAACCATAAGCCTCTTCGCTGAAATCAGACTCCGCCTCAACCTCATCAACCAAGAGCCCGACACCGGAGGAAGACTCTTGGGCAGGAGGAGAAGTATCAATCAACGCACTCAGCTCATGCGGTCGATTTTGATTTTGAGTTGCAAGCCCCTGTTTGGAACAAGAAGGCGAAAGATTACTGTGGGCTCCCCCCCTGCGTCAGACGCAGGGCAGCAAGAAGGCAACGGAAAGCCGGCGCAAGTCAGCTCCGCCACAACCGGGAGAGGAGCCTTCACACATCGTTTGAGAGTGAACGCAACAAGGAGGTATTTGTCGCCAGACCACGAGTCACCGGCATGAAAGCAGTGCGGTGAGAACGAGAACGAGGCACCAACCGTATCCCACATCATTCCCGGCAGCCACCGACGCGGAGCAACCTCTCGAAATTGCAAAACCCCTGGAGCGGCAGTGCTAGCAAACTCTGAACTAACCTCGATCCAAAGCCCGCCACGCAAATGCTCGGCTCCGCCAACAACATAGTTCAAGCTATCCGGAGCATTGAAGTAGTCACGGTGGATGGGGGCGCTGCAATTCACCGACGCTACAAAAGAAGTGAATGTAGCCTGAGGGTGATAGTGCTGTAGCACTGCCAAAAGGTACCTTTGCGTGTGCGGAAGCTGACGACTAGCCGTCGTCACACCAAGCACTCCCCCGTGCGTGAACATCCCAAAGCTACGATACTGAGTCCCAGGCCCCAGGGCTGACATAAAACCCCTGCGGATTGACTTATGGGGCAAGAGGCGCAGCACCTGAGACCACGATGCATTATCATACAATCCCCGACGCAACAAGTCCTCAGAGAGAGCCTCGAGAGAATCAGCAAGGGCTCGCACAGCGTGCGGGAGGTCAATGCACAAGGGGTCAGGAGTTTTACGACGCAAACGAGACGATGGACCAGGCGGCCCAGAAGAGGCGGGAGTCTTCCTTGATTCCTCAGTCACCGGCACCCCTTTGCGCACCTCGCTAGGTGGGATCACCGAAACCTCACCGGATGCCTCAAAGACAGGTTCCTGAGCCCTTACCCCTTGAATCAACGCCGTGGTTTCAAAGTAACCCTGGAGACCATCCCAAAGATCGGAAGGGTGGCTCGGTTGAAGGCGCACTACGTAACCACCTGGAGCGGACTCAGAGGGAGCCATAACGCGGGCCTCTATACACTTTGGCGCCCACAAGTGCAAAGTCCATTCCTTCTTTCTTACCCAAACCTTGGTGTAGAACGGAATCGGTTCGCGCTGGGGAAAACCCAAGACTGTAAAGACCTGCGACCTCATACTGAAGACAGCGTGCCGCATAGCAAAAGCCCAATCCGCATCATCAGCAGACGCCGCCGCAAGCAATGCGCGAGTGAGCCCCTTGACACGCCCTATGTGGGCTTCAGTGCGCCCATTAGCCTTAAAGTCCGAGCCAACCGTTGTTGTACGACGAACCTGATGATCCGCTAGGAGCTGGCGAAACTGTGCATTCGTGAACTCTGCTCCTTTGTCAGTATGGACTCTGCGTACCGGGAGCCCCCAATAAGCGATGTCCGCTAGAACTTCTTTCAAGGCATTGGTGACGGTCTTGGCCTTTTTATCTGGCAGCATGACTAAGTAAGGCACCTCATGCATATGCACCTCCTTCAAAGGAACTTCACCGGTTGTCACACCATCATCGCCATCACCACCTTCATCACCTGTCATGGCGTCGCCATCACCAGCCCCTTTAGGAGGCTCATCTTCGACGAAACCCTCTTCAGGAAACTCCCAAGCACCCGGGACCTCATGCACATTTGGGGGCGAAGGCTTCATCACACTAACGCTCAACTCAGCATCATCCTCTCCGAAGGGCTCAACCTGCAAAGTAGAGGCATCATGCTTTTCCCCCTCACCCGGGTCCGACGGCTCGTAATCATATTCCTGCTTGAGGATGTCTGTTGCCAACACCGGAACGGTAAGCACTGCATGCAAGCAGTATCTAACCTTCTTAAGCCTTTCATGATTGCCATTAGCATACGGACCGGAGAGATCACAGCCTAACACAAAAGAGTCAGGAACCTTAATCCTACGGTGAGGTCTAGACTTCAATCTACCTCTCAAGCAGGTGGCGCAATCTCGTCGGAATGGCAAGTGGCCGTTGGCGACGTGACGCTCAAAGGATGCATCAATCTTCCCTTTTGGGGTGGATGTTTTCTCACGGTTTTTCGCAAGCTTAGCCACTTTCAGGCATACCGCCCGTCCTACTCCATCATACTCCCGGCATTGCTGCTGGTGGAACATCAGTGACTTAACCAAGCCATGACTAACACTATGCCACGGTGATGATCTGACCAAAGCCCCGACCTGCGGATCGTTGTCACTTTCGCACAGGAACAACGGTGGGATTGTAAAACCCGCAGCCTTTCGGCCACAATCGGCTTGACCACACAAATGCAGGATTCTAAGCAGTACCAGTGCATCCTTAGCCGCGTTGGCTTCAGGCGATTGGCAACCGTTACACATAGCGGGAAAAAGACTTGGAAGATCAGTGCACACCACTTGCCTGATAAGGCCTATCCGCGCAAGCTCAAACAGGAATGCGTGAATTCCTTCATCCCTCACCTCCCTGTGATCTAGGCGGATCGTTCCCCATTTTGAAGGCACGGTTCCTACGTAGGCTTTAGGATCTCCAATCACAACAGCTATCCCTTCACACTGGCTTAAGGTGCGGCGAGTGCGACGGTTGAAACGTGGCTGTATGCCAACGGCTTCCATCCTCGGCTCATCGAGCACCTGCGAAAGAAGAGAGCTACTTTGAAGACCCACTAGTTCGGTGAGCCACGTCCAACGATCGGGATGCGGGCCCTTTCCTGCCAACAGCGCCGTGGCTAGACTTGTGAGGGGTACGTCTTGGCTAAGGTGCCCATTACACGCATAAGCCTTCACAGCGACCCCACTCAGCTTTTCTATCTTAGATATCATATCCAAGGCAAGCTTTGACGAAACCTCCGGGCAACCTGCCACCAGAACAACTGGCACCTTAGAGCCTTCTGGATCTCGCAACACAAAGCCTCCTGAGGTCCAACGAACCTGATACCCTAGGCTCACAAGCTGATGTAAAGCAACAATCGGAGCAGCTTTCTGCTGACTCAACGACGCTGGCTCTGCTAGCAGGACGCCTGTGCTGGCGATCCGAAGATTGTTTGTTTCCCCTGAAGCTAAATGCACTACCACTGGGGCGGCAGCTTCCCATTCTTGCAGACTAATGGCTTGTCGAAGTGAGGTTGTGGCACCACCGTCCAACAAACCCAAAACGGCGTCTCTAGATTCTTCGGCTTTAACAGCACACAGCTTGGATATCCTCAAAGACTTAATGGCATCAATGGCTTCCTTCACCAAATCATTTGAGGGCCCTGTCGCTGCAGCTGGTGCGCCCTCAGACTGCGAGGCCTGAGCTTCCGAACCCTCAGGAACCTCAACTCCACCAACCTTGCGAACTCTCTTCCGGGGACCCCGCTTAGGTTCAGCCTTAGCTGAGGCCTCTACACCCGCCTTATGGTCAGCGCTGCCAGCGGCAGTGGGTGGGCCTCTCCCTAGCACTGGGCACGCATTCCTCCAGTGCTCAGTGGATGAACACTCAAAGCACCTACCACTACCATCCTCAACAACACTAAGATCGTGATTGTATTGGCATGACCGTCCGGCGTTACACCCCTTTGCGGAACCCCAAAACTGACAGACTCGGCGATTGCTTTCAGGCTGGGCATCAGAAGGCTTGCCTTTAAGTCCTTTACCTTTACCTGCATCCTTGCCTCCTGTATTGTTCGCGCCCTTTCCTTTCCTGTGTTCTGGCTTCTCCTCCTTTCCTTCCTCCTCAGTGGCCTTGGCTCTCCTTACCCGCTGTCTCTTCTCTTCCTGAGAGAGCGCCTGAGCGCTCACCGCGAGCAGCTCCATCTCGGCATGAACCTGCCTCCTGAACTTTTCAACCTTCTCATGTGTTGGCACGTGATCTAAAGAGAGCTCAAGCTTCAGCACACTAAGCCTGAAAGCCAACTCCCTATAAGTGCTCGAACTCACGATTCCAGACACGATGCTCTCAACAGCCCTGAGCAGGAGTGAAGGATCGGGGAGGGAAACCTTGAGCTGCTCCGCACGCGATCTCCATCTTGAGTACTTCCTCAATTTCTCCAATGCTTCCGCCGGGTTCTGTGCAGTCCCTGGCTGAGTCAAGAAGTTCAACAGTGTCGCGCGCTCAGCAGTTCCTCCTGGCTGCCCTGCAACCATCACCCTATACAAAACATTCACCGAATTGAGAACCCTAGAAGCTAGGATGTCCTGTCTCAAGTTCTGTGGAAGCGAGGCCAACAGCATCGATGTTACTCGTTGCTCAAGCCGGGCATACTGCGGCTGGGAAAGCTCAGATCCTAAGGTTACTTCAATTTGTGCTCGGTGTAGCGGGGTAGCATTAAGCCACTGTGCATAGAAAGCTTCAGCCCTATCCTTAACCTTGACCCACCAAAGACCCGCTCCAGTACTAATGTCCCCAACTATAGGACCCACTAATGTTATCCAATCGCCCACTGCAATCGGTGCCTCATCAGTTCTCAGCTCCGAGAGCTGTGGAAGATCATGCCAGCGCTGCCATTGAGGCGAGTACCGAAGCTCCTGACGGCGGATTTCAGACGTTGGAGTTGGGGTTAAAGGTGGAGGCAACGGAGGCACCGGAGTACCACCTGGCGTGCGATCTACCCTAAACCCTATCTCTTGTCTCACCCCAAAGTCAGGTCCTAAACCACTAGGAGGCGGGGGTGGTACCGGGCTTGAGGAGGTATTAGGCACAACCGACTGCTCATCATGATGACGCGGGAAGGCTGTCTGATGTGACACCAGATAATTCGAATCCCTATCATAGCCCTGAGTGCTATACAATCCTGGAACCGACTGCTCAACAGGATACTGCGGATAAGGCATCGAAGGTACCTGGGGCAGAAATGAACCACCCGAACCAATGCCAAAACCCTGAGTGCATTGCATTCCTGGAAACGACTGCTCAACAGGATGGGGCGTAGGGATCGGAGCTACGTGGTGGAGTGGAGGACCAACTAACCCACTATAACCCTGAGTGCATTGCATTGCTGGAGCCGCTTGCTCAACATGATGTGACATCGAAGCTGGTCGGTACTGCGGAGGGCCACCTAAGCCTACAAACTCAACTAAACCCTTAGGCAACCCACTAAGGTCTTCAGGAATCTGCGGCGGCGTAAAGAAGCCTGATCCTCCTTGTACCGGCTCCGGCACACTCTGCTGCACTTGGTGAAGCTGCTGTGCGGGGCAAGTCCAACCGTGCCCTTCAACAGGAAGCGCTGGCCCCCGAATCCAGGAAGGCCCTGGGAGACTTGCCGAAGATTGAGGTGCTTGGGGCTGAACAGGAGGAGGAGGTGGTTGATTTAGCACGCTAGGAAGTAAAGTCCAAACTCCCTGTGCATTGAGGGCAAGCTGCCGGTAACCACCATCAACATACACCCATTTTCCAAGACCACCCACACTATTATCATTGTGTTCATTACTCACACTTGTTAACCCTGGGGGATCGCAGAAACTTGTCTGTACAACGGACGGGTTTCCATCCACATTTTCAGCATCTACTCCTACAGCTCTACCAGCACCACCTACCGCCGACTTCATCGACACTGAGGTTCCCGTATTCTGACCAGCAGCGGACTTCATTGACACCGAAGCTCCTGAGTTTCTTTCCGCCACTAGCGCATCTTCAAGGTCCTTGACCCGTTGCAGGAGCGCTGCAACGGTAGCCTGGCTAGGGTCCCTGACGTCAGAAGCTCTGCCTGCAGTAGAAGCTCTTTGCGAGAACATCTCCCCATCCAAACTCCTAACCTTTGTAGACTCCTGCTCGCGAAACGGAGTGTCACCCCCATCCGAACCAATCATGAAGTACTGAGCTCCTTGATGGTCCGGCTGTGTTGGTCCCGTCGGGGATTCCGTCACCTGAAGGGCATAGCTCCTGACTTCCACTTTCGTAGTCGTCTCACCACGCTCCAGGATCGACGCCTTGCCACTGGATCCCGGAGAGCTCGCTCCGAGACCCCGGTGCAAGAGTCTTGACTCACTTCTATCATCAAGTTTCCCAGCATTTTGCCCAGAAGATGCCATGGCTGGCTCAGAGAAGTCATACGGTGGATGCACGTCCACATCATCATCTCTCTCAGTAGTGCTAGGTAAGTCGCGCGGTCGGGACTGGTTCAACTGAAATTCTGCTGTAGCCTTTTCAGACCAAAAAGGATTTGGTAGAGGCTTCGAAGAGGCTGGGGCCTCACCATCAATCCCAGTCTGACTGTTGGCTGCTCCCGCTGCATCTTGGTCCTCGTACGAAGGCTCAAGCTCATCTCCTGATTCAAGTGGGACAGGTGTGTCAGCTGCCGTAGCACCGCCACTAAGCCCACCAGGAGGCACAGAGCTCGACTTTCTCCTTCTAGAAGCAAGAGTGTCCATGGCAACAGGGCACACGAAGGCTTGGGCTCATAACCCTCGAGTACGAGGGCCAGCCAACTGTTTTAGCAGCAGAAGCGAAAGCGAATAAGATCTAACTTGGTACACTTCTCGATTTAAAAAACGTCTTCTGTACGTGCCTGACTGTCTTCCTTGCTGCAGGGGCCATGCACCTGCGGAGTCAAGCGTGTCATCCTTGCAGCAGGGGCAGGGACATACACATCTGCGACCTATACTATTCTGGGACTCCTTCTAGTAGAGGTTTCATGGGCCTCGGGCTCCTTTGGTAGCCAGCTGAGGGTGTGTAGTCTTGCCGTGCTTTGTCGCGCTCTTCAGGACTCCACACGTTCAGGGGTAGGAACATTCCCATAGGATCCTAAACTAAGACCTAAGTACTACCCATAGGCTCCAGAGTACTTCCTTTTGGGACTACGTTATAGGATCCAAAATACAAACAACAAAAAGGAATCA
Source organism: Symbiodinium sp. CCMP2592 (assembly GCA_905221615.1). Classification (NCBI taxonomy): domain Eukaryota; class Dinophyceae; order Suessiales; family Symbiodiniaceae; genus Symbiodinium; species Symbiodinium sp. CCMP2592. Next base: position 1,864,024 of record CAJNDT010006024.1, on the reverse strand, counting down.
CTATGGAGCCTATGGGTAAATATGTGGGGGATAAGTACTTTCCCAACTCATAATAGCGACTCCCAATACACAAACCGCTACATGTTACTCTGGTGCTCATTGGACTTTACGATGCACTCCAGGGCCCACGTGTTCACAGTCCAGAGCTTTCCGAAATGAGGCTGGTTCAGTCCCCACTCCTTGCAGCTTCGCGCCCCCTAAACCCCCAAGGCCTCAAGAACCCCCAAGCCCCCAAAAAATCTTACAGTGTCGGCTTGTGGGGAAAGAAGGGGACCCATACTCCCCCAAAAGCCTGAATCCACAAGGCCCTACAGATTCAGACGGTGCAGTGTACCATAACCCCCCAAATCTCGTCGACCCCAAACACGGGATCCTCTAAGGATCCTGATCCAGCCTGCCAAAAAGTATCCGAAACCCGAAACCCCGCAGCCCAATCCTAAATTCTACACCCTAAACCCTACACCAGGTGGCACTTTTCGAAACTTGATCATGAGCCCTACGGTTCCCATAGAGGTACCTTTTTCATAACCAGTTGTAAGGGCCCCAAAACGTCCACCCAGCTAACTTCGACAGCCTCAACCCTAAACCCTTAAATTCACAACAAACCCTCAATTCACAACCCTACGCCCTCCTTAGCCCTAAAGTCCCACTACCTAACCTCTAAACTATTTTGGGTTCTTATGGTTAAAAAAGAATCGGCAAGTTTAAACTTGTGTTATTTCTGTGGCTTCTTGGGGTAGTAAGTAGCTCAAGCGGATAAACCCTGAACCCCTAAACCCGAAGTTCACAACCCTGAGCCGAAGTCCTCCTGAGCTGTAGACTTACCTTTGGTTAGTAGCTAGGATGCCCAGTAGTACCCTTATTCCCTTTTTGTAGTCCTAGGTTCCTTATAAAGTTACCCAATACCAAAAAGAGAGGCCTTTTTATTCTTGGGTTACTGGGTATCCTAGGTAGGGAATGGAGGAATGGGGTATTATTATTACTACCATTCTTCCATTCCCTGCTAACCAAAGGTAAGTAGAGGATGCACCCTGGGAACTACATCTACCCTCGCAACCTCCAAAGCCCAAACCTCCAAAGCCTTAAACTCTAAACCCTAAACCCCTAAACCCTAAACCCTAAACCCTAAACTCCCTAAACTCCTAAACTCCTAAAGCCTTAAACCCTAAACCCGAAACTCCTAAACCCCTAAATACCTAACCCCAAAGCCCTATGAGCCCAAGACTGAGGATGCATCCTGGGAACTACATCTACTACGACACCATGCAGCAGTGCCTGGGCTCCTGCACTGAACCTCGGACCCACAGTCTGCGTTTGATGTGGGGAGCTTCCGAAAATTAGGGGGTACCTCATTTTGGGGGTCCTAGTGTTCCTTTAAAAGGCTCCTTTAAGGGTTCCTTGCAAGGGATCTATAAGGGTTCTATCAAGGGTTTAGGGTTTAGAGTTTCCGAAAATTTGAGGTACCTTATTTTGGGGTCCTTTTAACAAGGATCCTACTATTTAGGGAATTATATTCGGGTCCCCCATTTTCGGAAACTCCTATTTAGCTAGTACCCAGACCCCCAAAACTGGGTATAATAATGGCCCAACACCAACAGTAAAGCTATTATTCTGTATACTGTGCGGTCTAGGGTTCAGGGTTTAGGGTATTAGTTGTGCTTTTTTGTTTTTTGGTTTTATGTTACCCCGTTAATAATTTGGCTGATACGGTTTAGGGTCTAGATGGGGTAAGCGTATGTTTTGGGTCTTGTTTTGGGTCTTCGGAGGTTCGTAATGTCGGATTTAAAGCTACTCACCGGGCCTTCTGCTTTCCGTTTTGAAGTGGAAGGAACTTCGGGGTTCCCCCTGCTGCGGCGCTTGTTGGGTTCGTGGCAAAACTTAGGGTTCCAGGGTCGTCGTCTTTCTTGATTCAATGTATCCCAGAGGCTCCATATATAGTACCATTATGGAATTAGGTCTCAAAAGACCATCCATATCATGGCTTTGGGGGCCTAATTCCATAATGGTACTATATTTGGAGCCTCTAGGTATGGACCTGATTAACAAACCCTGGCCCTATAACCCCCAATAGAGTAGGATTCATATATGGAGCCCAAATAAAGTCACAGGGTTTCTCAATTAGTCAGGTTCCTACGTTAGACGACGAGCATAGCCATAGCATGGGTTGTAGAACATTCGGAAAGGGTTTAGGCTCAGGGCCTTGGGGTTTAGGGTTTGGGGTTTAGGTAGAGGGAAAGGGTGTGCGATTTAGGGCATCTCCAATGTCGCAATAGGTTGCTAGCACCAGCAAGAGCCATAACAATACACGGCATATCACGTCTACAGTCTGCTGAGTCTTATGTATACTGGGCTTGCTTCCCCGATGTTTGGGGTATTGCAGCTTGAGGTTGTAGTCTCGTGCATTTCAACCCTGCCAGCACTTTCGAGTTGAACTGTAGCGTGAGAATTGGCACCTGTGCCGCTGAGGAGGAGGACATTGCCGTGAGGGTGCTGACGCGTGTGATTGGTGCTTATCCGAAGAAGAAGCCTTCCTGCAGCCAAGTCATCGAGGGCCATAAGTCACGTAAGGCTTGCTAGGAGCCGGTGGCAATGTTTTCATCGCCATCGAAATCGCCATCGGGTGGTGACATGATGGCGACTGCCATCCCAGTCATCGTAGGAAGATTCTTTCTTGTCATCGCCGTAGTCCTCCATCGTCCTCATCATCCCTATTCTCATTGTCAACCATCACCATTGGCGGTACCGCCTCAGCACAGTCTGCATTGGCTATATCGATGCAGATGTTGAGTGGGGTTTGGGGTTTAGGGCTTGTGCTTCGTCAAAGCTGAGAATTTACTTGAGGGTGAGGTTTTCCGAAGGAATTCAGCATTCAGGATTTATCTTGGGGATGTAGGGTCCAGGACTTGAGAGTCCTGAATTCGAAAGGTTGGTAGACACACCCGAGGCCTGAAATACGGTTGATGATATAAATCCTGCATTACCCATAAGAAGGACTATATCCCATAATTTCCATAGTTTAGGGTCCTAAGGGAATGCAGGATTTATATCATCAACCGTTGGGCCCTTCAGGAACCTCCTAACCTTGAAAAATGATGCACGGAGCCCTCACCACGTGGTGTCTGGGTGCTGTGAGCATGAATCAGTTTGGACAAGTTGGTCGCGCGATTTGGGCAAAGAGTGGAAGTGCCAACTGCGTGGTTAAAGTGCTTGGCTTTGGATCATGACTTCACATTTGCCCGGTAAACATCTAGAGCCATCAGCCCACACCAGCCTCACCCCGTTTCGCCTCTCAGAACCCTTTGGCTTTCAACCTGTTTGGCAAGCAGAGCCCTCCTCCTTTGCCAAAGCTTCGGCTTCCTTCTCCCAGATAAAGCCCGGGTTTAGGGCATACTATAGGGGCCTAAATAATTAGATTAGGGTTTGGGGCATATTTCACTAATGACAGTAAGGAGACCCCCAAAACCCCCATTCTAATTATTAATAAGGCCCCTACACTACTTGAAGCCTGGTTGAGTTTCTAAGAGCAGCGGCAAGTAACCTGAAGGAATCTTCTTCTCGTTGACATGGGGTGGACGGCTTGCTCGAAGCAGGGACAGGCCTCCACTCTGCTTTGAGGTATACTATTTGGGGGTTCCTTTAACGGCATATAGTGTGGTTCTCAACCGTCAAACCCTCAAAAAGAGGGCCTTTATGATTAGAATATAAGGTTCCTTTCAAGGGCTCCTTTAAGGGATACAAGAAGGGTACCATAAGGGTGTAAAATTGGGGCCTTATGAGGCACCACTACTATTTTTTTCGGGGGGGGCGGGGGGGGGGGCGTCCTTATTATAAATATGGCATGATGGTTCCCAAAACCCTATTCAAAACATCAAGGCCCCTAGTTTGCAGTAGTTCTGCCTTGAGGTTTATATAAGGGTTTTGGAGTGTTAGGGTTTTGCGGATTTGGGGTTTAGGGCTTTCGAGTTTCGGGTGTTTAGCGTTGATTAAATGGTCTTTTTTATTTTTTTGGCAGCATCTAAAGTTGAATCCTTCTGTGTGTGGGTTTGTCCTGTAGCTTTTGTTTGCAGGCAGTTGCCATTCGTCGCCATTCGTAGCTCGATCCACGTTCCGCGAGATCTTCCCGGGGACTTGGGGCGGGGTGTGTCGAGGAGGCATTAGGATTGTTTGTAGGTCCGCAGGCTATCAGCTCCTGACGGCGACTCACATGACATCCTGCAGAAGTCGATCCTACTGAACGACTCTAAGCCTCAAAGCGCATCGCTTTGAACCCCCCGGGCCCCAGGTCCAGGTGGTTGACGCCTTAAGAGCCCATACTCCATCAACCCTAAACAAGTGCCAGATCTTGAGCTCTCAACCTATCCCCCGAACCCGAAACCCTACATCCTGCATCAGCCTAATGGAGGGGCGTTAACAACTAGAATAGGGTTTTGGGGGTTTCTTCTTACAACTATAGTATACCACGCCCCCAAACCTCGATTCTAATTATTAAGGCCCTCACATATTATCCGAACCGTCCGAAACGGCGAATCATGAAGCCGAAGCCTAAGAGCCCAAGACGCAGAGGCCATGAACTACGGCCGGCTGGAGGGCCATCCCGAACTCAAGGCCCGCGAGGTTTGCATGGTGTTCTCGAGTTTTGTACGATTTCAGATGAGGGTTTTGCAGGGCTTGGAGAATGGAGCTTGAAAAAATTAGTACAGCCAGTTTGGTAGCGCAACTTACTCCAAAAGCCTGTTCCAACGATAGAGGCGCCTCTCTCGCATTTCGGAGTCCAGGTTTCAGATTTGCGGTGCCAGCGTCCCGCTTTATTCGGGCCTTTGCTTCTTTAGTTACTGAAGGCAGCGCTGAGAGACTCGGAAGGCCTCTCGAAACCCTAAACCCTACCTTAAGGGCTTACCCATAGGCCCGATATAGTAGTACCTGTTTGGGGTTCATACTTAGAAGCCCTATACGGTAATCCCAAAAAGGAACTACTATGGGGACTGTGGGTATTATAGTATTATAGGCTTACAGGGCTTATAGCATTTAGAGTTTAGGGCTTTCGAAACTCTAAGCCCAGCAAACACCCTCCGAAAGAATCGCCATCTCTTGGATCCCTTTGGATCTCCTTTGAAACCCAGAGGGTGCATGCACACTACTATTCTGGAATTAGGCCCTAAACGAGGGACCCTAACTCCAGAATAGTACTGTATATGGACCCTCTGGGACAGGAAACCTAAACCCTAAAGCCAGATACCGATCCCCTCAACCCTAAACACTAAACCCCAAATCCTAAACCCTAAACTCTAAACCAACCTAAAGCCAGATATAGATCCCTTCTAAGGGGCCCCCACCCTGTAATAGTGGTATAATAGGAATGTAATATGGCCCTTATATAATCCTTCTAGTCACTATTACAGGGTGGGGACAGCTTCTAATAGATACCCTTTGAGGGGGCACTCTAAAAAGCTCTGCGAGGTGGTGGACTTGAAACAGGAGGCCGGGGGCCGAGCTTTCGAAGCCGCGGTTTTGGAGTTGAGGGGGGGGGTAGGTTTGGGGTTTAGGCTTTAGGGTTTAGGGATTAGGGTTTAGGGATTAGGCTTTAGGGTTTAGGGTTTAGGGTTTAATTAGTGGTCTAGTTTGTGTTTTGTGTTAGCTTTTTTTGTCAGAGGTTGGGTTTAGGTTTCAGAGGGCTTGGGGGGTTCAGGGCTCGCAGGGTCCAGGATGTGTTCGGGTCCAGGGTTTCAGGCTTCTTGGTCTTTACTTCTGTTTCAGCATGCAGCAGAACTGAAAGGTTGGCAGTGTACAGCAGCAGCGGAAAGTAGTTTCCTTCTTTCTGTGCCGCCCCGAGCTCTTTGAGTCGTAGCTCCTAAAGTCCTAAAGCTTCTTCTAACCTGATAGAGGACATCCTGCTTGTTTAAAGTTCCCTGAACCCTAAACCGTGGCTGGATCCAGGGGCTTTTAAAGCGCCTTCAAGTTTTGAAGAGGGGTCACTGACTTGCGAGTTTTCAGACCCAGAGACTTCACAATTCCAATGCTGCCCCACATGTTACAGGAAACTCCAGAAAGTTGGAATGTGGTTTCAGGGTAGGATACCTTATAATTTACCATAAAGGGTTTAGGATAATCATATTCCAACTTTCTGGCTTTTACTTTACAGCCTAGGCACTAAACACCCTCAACCCTACCACCTTCCAACGGTCGAAAGAGCAGCAGATTGTGGCGTTCGAACGCTGGCTTTCAGTTTGGGCAGCAGGAAAGCTACAACATCACAGCGGGACGTCAAGATCCTTGGCCCTAAGGCCCCCCACAAAGCCCTGAACTTTGTCCCCAAGTACCAACCTGCATCACACGATGCCGTCGACGATGCCTATCTATCCGCTACTTTGGACGTGTCCAAAGCACCTACACCCAAAAACACCCAACCCCTACATCCCAAATGCAACTCTAAAGCCCCTACTCTCTAGATGCTAAGCCCTAAACTCCCAAACTTACCCTATCCATCATAGTAACTCGTACTTAGAAACCCTACGACCTACTATGTACGTACTTGGGACCCGTAGGTTTTCCTTTTAAGGAGCCCTAAAACTGTTTCAGACTCCGGACTGAAACCCTAAACCCCACCCGACACCCCTTCCCTAAACCTTAACCCCCTAAACCCTACACCCTCCCCACCCGAAACCCCTAAACCCCTAAACCCGAAACCCCTAACCCCCTAAACCCCTAAATCCCCAACCCAACCCCAGCTTCAAGTCCCGCAAAGAAGGTACTTAGGACCCGTTGAGACTCGTGCATTTCGAGGCAGGGCTGGTCTCCTCGAGTGATGGGAAGCCCCTGGATTTCGCCAAGCAGCTTGGGCCCAGAGAGCAGAGCAAGGGTTTGGGTAGAGTCTAGAGTCTAGAGTTTTTGGGTTTAGAGTTTTAGGGTTTAGAGTTTAGGGTTTGGGGTTTAGAGTTTAGGGTTTAGAGTTAAGGGTCTGGAGTCTAGAGTTTAGAGTTTAGAGTTAAGGGTCTGGAGTCTAGAGTTTTGGGGTTTGGGGTTTAGGCCTTGAGGTTTAGAGTTTAGGGTTGGGGTTCAGGCTTCAGGGTTTGAGGGGTCAAGGCTTATGTATTAACTTATAGCTTAGTGTTCGGGGATTGCGGGTTTAGGGTTTGTGGGCTTTCGGGATATTTTGAATGCTGACGGGTCTAGGGTGCTTTGTCTTGGTGCTCCTGAGAGATTTTTCATATAGACCATAGATTCAGGTCAAGTCATTTTTAGCAGTATGATCGTACTAGTTTGATTTCGGGTCAAGGGACTCAATGATAGTCTTGGACACCCAACACCCAGAGAACCCAAATATCCCTTAATTATAAAATCATATTAGGGATCTTATTATAATTTAAGGTATATTCCTTAATTCAGGGGTATTGGGATCTCTGGGCAGAGTTGCCTGCTCTTTCGAGTAAAGACCTGAAGAGGCGCCTTACTTAAAGAGCGCCTCCCGGTTTTGAGTGTTGCCATAGAAGCCCGGTAAGTGCGGTGGATGATATAAATCCTGCATTACCTTAAGGACCCTAAGCTATGGGAATTTTGGTATATTCCTTATTATGGGTAATGCAGGATTCATATCATCGACAGTAGGTCACTGTCTGTGGGCCCTGCATGTGGGCCACAGTATAACGGCTTATTATGCATGTACTTGCGCTCGAGTCTAGGACGAGTCAAGGAGGGATTTGGTGCCTTGTCTGCACTCCAAACTCCACAACCTTGGATCCTAAAGGGTGTCAGGGACGGTCTCGGTGCCAGTGGCGCGGACGGCGCGTGGCGGGAGGGTGCCGCTAGGGGTGCCAGTACTAGGCCATCTTTAAACCCAAATCCCAATAAACCCTAAGCCATCCTAAATCCCAAATCCTAAACCCCAAATCCCTCAGCCTGATTCTAAACCTTCTGGAGCCCTTTGAGGAACCCCTTATCGTAGCCCTTTAAAGGAACCCAAAGGTCCTTAGGTGCCCTAAAACGGCAGGTATCCGCTCGGCACGATCCTCAGATTGGAGCCCTTTCACTCCTGCGCCCACACCAAGCAGCACGACCGGCACCTTGGTTTAGGGTTTGAGGTTTATAGGGTTTAGGGTTGGACATCGCACTGGTTGAGGAGGCTGAGTAATTACCAATACTATACGGCTGATGATATAAATCCACCATTACCTTAAGGATCCTAAACTATGTGAATTATGGTATATTCCTCATTCTGTGTAATGCAGGATGTATATCATGAACCGCACGTTCGGGGCATACTCAGCACAATGTGCACTAAAACACTAATTATTCTAAACGTTAAGGCCCCTACAGTATGTAATTGGGTTAATGCTATAAGGGGTTCTATATTGATTCTGCAAGGGGTTCTATGTTGAGATGGGGCCTCGGGATGTTTTGGTGTTCCGTTAGGGAGTTCAAAAACCGAGATGTACTACTACAATGGAGTTCGGTCCCCCAAACCATGATTAGTATGGTCTTCAGGGGGCCTAAAAGATTCCATAATAGTAGTATATGTGCACCCTCTGGGTAGGGAGTTCCAGAATGATTCAGCTAAGGGCTCCGTGTTTATGTGAGGGTTTGGGGTTTCGGGCTGCTTCCCAAAACTTGCTTCCCAAACTGCCAATCTGTCGAACTCGAATAATGTTGAATAACATGTAGAAGCTTGAACAATCACCAACACCATCCCTTAAGTTATTCCATTAGATGTGCTATCCGAGTGTTACGCGCCTTTGCAACAATGTTTCTTGACTTGAAATTCCCTCCTCTAAACTATAAACCCTAAACCCTACAGCGTTAGCTGGCGAATGCACAGCCGATGCAGCGCAAGCACCGAGCAGGCAAATTGGTTTGTGCTCGGGGCAATCTTTAACCAAATCCTGATCCCTGAACCAACGAAGTCCTGTCTGTAGCCAGACAGCCCTACCTGTTTAGCGTGGTTTCTATACATAGTTTTCCTTGTGTTTGCGCCAAGAAAGCGCCAAACTCGCACGATTTGCTCAGGATCCATGTCCTGGCCGAAGACAGGACGTCGGTAGTAGCCACCTGGAAGATCTGCCACGGATGGTGACATCGCGGGCGAAAGAAGCCGAAGAGACGTGCAAAGGGACCCGTTTACAGCATGGTTTAATGCTGAGGAATTTAGGTTTAAGGTTCTGGTCATCGGTATCGGTTTAACATAGCTATGTCTCCTTCTGTAGGTGCAGTTCAGATTGCTGGCCATGTGAGGACCACTGCAAAATCTCTGAACCTGTCCTTGTTGGTCAGTCCCGAGGCTCTTTCCCACGACTGGGAAACCGCAAGACGATTCCAATCTGTCCTAAGCCCTTTCTTGATGAGAGAACGAGAACATCAAATCAGCAACCGCCAAGGCTTGAGTATAGGATGCCGGGTGTCCGCCTTTCACGCGCATATACCGCCGGAACACATCTGTGATACTGCTTCGTTCCGAGATTAATGCGAGTCGTCTGTGCCAATTTCCTGGAGGGCGTCAAGAGTAGTGTCGACTCCGGGGTGTGAGCGTTCGTAGGTACGTCCATCTTGCCTGAGGGATGTGTGTTCTTATTATGTTTCCGGTCACTGGTTTACAAAGCTCTGTTGTTGGTTTCGGGATGCTATCGACGTGTTGCTTGGGGTTCGACAAGGATCCAGGGCTCGTGCGAACAGCTACTATCGGCCCAAGCTGCTTCCGTTCTTGCTAAGCAAGAACGCAGTCTTCGCGTTGCTTGGGGTTTTGGAGCCAGCGAGACTCCTAAAACCCGCCATGTCTTCATTCCGCCGCATCTGCGCGGGCCTTTTCCTGGGAACTGCCTTGGCTGCAGATGAGTCGAAGGAGACCAAGGAGATTTTGAATTTGCTCTTCATGGCCCTTTGGCATTGGAGTTTGGGGCACTTTTCTATCATAGATACCCTCAGGGGGGCAGGGGGTAGGAGGGTAGGGGGGTAGGGGACTATGCTTCCTTAGGCCTTCTAGGGTCCTTATTATGCGCATTAAGGCCCCCTACCCCCCTCCCCCTACCCCCCCTAAGGGTCCCTATGACTTTATCAGAACCAGTAGAGGCTGCCTCGAGTCTCGCCGGTGTAGTTCCTTTTTCGGGTACGCTGAGGATCCTAAAATGTCCTACACATAGAAAGCTGGCTATCCCAAAATGAGGGAACCATCGCCGAGCATTTCTTATGCCTTTAGGCAAACCAACAACTTCTACAGGCTTTTCTGGCTTATTGGGCACGAGTGGGAGGTTGCGTTTTCGCTGGGCGTGGAGGTTTGGGGCTTTGATCCAGGGTGTGACGAGGCTCGAGGCCTATAGAAGCATCAAAAATCCAAATCAAAGCCCGCCCTTCCTTCTGAAAGCGTTGCTTGGGCTCTATAGTGTTAAAAAAAAACATAGGCATATAGGCTAAAAGAAGACCAAAGATGCTCTGGGCTCCAGGCCGAAGCTTCTCAAAGCCTTGTCTCTGTCAGCCGGGAGATCGAACCTCCAGCCCCATCTACTTGTACAACCTGGCTACGCCCCGCCCAAAGACCTTAAACCCCCAAAAAATCAAAAGAAATTCACTTGGAACCCCCCCAAGTGCCCTTTACTAGAGCCCTTGTGGCCCTGAGTAGAAATAGAGAGTGGTTGGGGGCTAGCAGCTAGGCAGAACCCCAACCTTTGAAGCCAGAGCTTCAAGAGCTCGAACTGGGTTTAGGGTGAAGGGTTTAGGGCATACTTTCGCATGCTTGAATCAAGAGACCCTTGGGAACAACACATTTCCTGGGTTTAGGGTTTTAAGGGTTTAGGGTCTAGGGTTTCAGGGTTTAGGGTTGAAAGCCCAGGCGGACATCGGTCACAGCCGCGCTCATGCGAAGGATCTGACGAAGCCATGGCCGATGGGCAAGAGCGCCCCGGTTCAGGGTTTTTAGGGTTTAGGGTTTATAGGGTTTTAGGGTTTAGGGTTTAGGGTTTAGTTTTGGGGCCCAATACACTGTAATTATAGTTAAGAACCCCCAATGTAGTGTAGGTACTTATGGAGGCCCCTATATTATGGCTTCTAAGGGGGTTTTAGGGTTTGAGAGTTTAGGGTTTAGGGGTTCGGGGTTGGGGCCGGTTGGGGCAGTCTTTTGATGTTCCTAAGTTCCTTTTGCCCGGAGAGCCCAATACCCCCTTGATTAAGGAATATGCCTTTGAACTCCAGGGGGCTTGAAGATTATAAGGTATACTCCTTACTTAAGGGGTATTGAGCTCTCTGGGTAGCTCTTTAAGTTGATTCAGCTTTGCGTCGAGGGCTCTTGGGAACTCAATCTATGCCCGGTGTAGGGTTTCGGGTCGAAGGCTAGCAGGAAGCACTAGGTTCCTCAGCAGTACCCTTTTGCATTTTCTCTTGGGTCCCCGTAGCATCCTTAGCCAAACCCAAATAGTAGGAAAAAGGGCACGTGGTTACTCAGGAACCAGCAAGAGACTTGCTGAGACGCAAGAAAGTGCAGGCATCCTCAACCCCCGACTTGTATACCCCTAAGGGTCCATGTAACCCAATAGTATGTACTTTGGCCCCAAGGTACCGTTTTAGGGACCACTTTGAGGCCAATGCATATATGAGTACATGGACCCTCAAGGATCCTGAAGCCCGACCTGTATATAGCATACCCCAAAAGGTCCCTGGTCTTGTTATGGGGGAAAAATTCCCCAAATCATCGTAGTAATTCCGAATATAATATAGAAGCGCTACATTCTGCTATATAGGTATTTTGGACCCTTCGGATACCATTTTGACAGAGCATTGAAGACATTGTGTCAAGGAAACCCAGAGAATAAGGTTTCGGAAGGTCTTTTTGGACTACAGCTACTATAGGGATCTAAACAATTACCCCTATACTAGGGTTCCTTGAACGGGGTTCTACAATGGCTCCGATAAGGGTACTATGACAATGATATAGGGGCTCAAAGAATTACCTATACTATGTTTTGAGTGAGTTCCTTATTATAGTTATAATTACCCTAAGCCCTAAACCCTAAACCTTTAAACCAGTTATACTAGTATATACTGGGCCCCAAACCCCAGAGGTCTGATCCTTAAGGCTCCTTTATGAAGCCCGAAGCCGTACAACTCCATGGAGTTCACCTTCATCCGCAGGTGCCTACGAAGGTGCTTTCAGCCTCTATGAAGGCCGCCGTCCACAGAATATAAAGGTTGCAGAAGATGAGAGTCGTACCATTTAGGGCTGTTGTGTTATGTTGGTGACAACTTGCAACATAGGTACCGGCATACATACTCAATATGAAGGATGAGCCCGTGTTCATGTTGGACCTGCTTGCAAAAATAGAAGAAGCCTTCGCTAAACCTTGTGCCCTGAGCCCTGACTGAGCTTAAACCCCTGAGTCAACCCTGCAGCGTAAGCGATTGAGCCCATCATGCCCGGATGTACCAATATACCAGAGTCTGAACAAATACTTACAACAGTATTCTCTCCCTGGCATAGCTCGTCAATCCTATATGATATACTCGAATACTTTATTCTAACTATTAAGGCTCGTGTATGTATCTCAAACCGTTGATCCCTGATGGAGCCCAACGCATATGAGCTTGAAGTAGCAGTACCCAAAGCCGCGAAGCCTCCACTTCACAGATATTTCTGGGATAAGGGTTATCTAGTTTAGGGTTTCGGGGTTTGGGGTTTGTAGGCTTCAGGGTAGGTTTTCGGGTTAGGGTTTCGGTAAAAATTTGCTTCGGAAGACTGCCAGCCCTGGACACTCACATGCTAAACCCACTGTCCCGATACCAGGTATCTAGGAGCTCACGTCAGTGTTTTGGTTGTTTAGAGCTGTATGAGGGTTTCGGGTTGTTGGTTTAGGAGTTTCGGTTTCCAGTAACCTCCCCGCCCAAGTTCGCATGTCCCAACAACCTTCAAGGTTCAAGACAAGAAGCCTGTCGCTCTAAACCAGCAGTCACCAAGAGGGTCAATATTTACTCATAATGTTACTGGTTACTATTATGGAATTATACCCCCAAACCAATGATTAGGATGGTCGTCAGGGGCTTTATTCCATAATAGTAGTACATATGGACACTCTGTGTGCATCCGAAAAGTGCCAACGTTTTCTGCCGTACCCTGAGGGTGCATGTACCCAACAAGTCTATACATCGGCCTACATGTAGTCAATGTAGTCCGTACATATTTATCTTCGACCCAAGTATACGCTATTTGGGCTTATGCACCCTTCGGGGTTCTTGGGGGTTCAGAACTATCCGTGAGCTTGAATCGAGGCCTAAAGCAGATCTGAGAATGTGCTTGCCTTAGCAGGGCTAGGACCTAGGGTAGGCCCATCTTTCCTTTTTGGGGGGCTTAGGTTCTCTTATCACCACATTTAACCACAAAAGGTGCACCCTTCTTATTCCTAGGTTACTCGTGGGTCTTGAGGGCACCTGCGCAGTTTTGGGCACCAGGTGGTAGACTTCATATCCGCTGCTTCCCTTCACTTTGTTCCTAGCATGGCCAGAGCCCCGCGTGTCGCTTTGCTCTCGCTCGTTGCAGCCCTCGCCCTGCTGCGGTGGTCGGCACCTTCCTTCGCAGGAACTCGAGGGCCAAAGGTCTCCTTCCAGAGTGCTCTGCAGCAGAAACTGCAGGCCTTTGGTAGGCAGAAGCTGGGGCGGATCTGGAAGACAGTTTGGTTGGAGTTTAGTTTCTAGGATTTGAAGATTTAGGCTAGTCTAGACAAGCTTCAGTGTGTTGAAAGAAGCGACTTTCAACATGCCCCCGGGCCGAGTTGAGGAATGCCTGCACGGCACGCGCTGCTGTGGGAATCTTCTATGCAACGCAGACCGGCAACACCGAAACGGTTGCTTCCAAGTTGGCGGAAGCTACAGGTCTGAAGTTCTTCCAACTTCCCCCCATAGCAACAGCATGCAACAGCCAGAACCTGTTATGGCGACTTTTGATGCATATTCGGGGCCCCCGTGTTTCAGGGTCCTATCGAGTCCTAGTCCTAACCAGAAGCATCTGCAACTCGCATTGTCCCTACATTCCGAGTTTGGTGGCTTCTTGAGAACTCAGTCCTCTGCTGACAGCACTCCTGCGTCAAACTCCTGGGCCCTAAACCCTAAACCCTGAACCCCCTGATAGGTTTGGAAGCCTCGGATTATGATGGAGAGGACTTCTCTGATCTGGACGGAGTGATCGCAGGTTGCCCTACCTGGAACACAGGAGCAGATGAATACCGCTCCGGAACCACCTGGGACGATTATCTAGACACGATCAAGGAGTCCAGGGCGCATAAGAATTTGCCAGATAAGCTTCCGGCAAGTTGTGCTACTCGTAGGAGGCGCGTGCCTGAGGCCTGGAACAGCTTTATAGCAATCCCGTTAATGCCTTCTAATTATAGCTCTAATTATAGCCCCTTTATGGAGGAGTACGACCTCAAAGGGAAGGTCGTGGCCGTTTTTGGTTGCGGTGACTCCCAGAGCTATGCAGACAACTTCTGTGATGGCATTGAGGAGCTTCACAACGCTTTCAAAGCCGCAGGTGCCAAGATGGTCGGCTACGTGGATGAATCTGGCTACTCTTACGGCGAGTCAAAGAGCGTGACCGGGTCATCAACGAGCACGGCTTCGGTTACGGAGTACGAGTGGGACTTCGATCCAGCTTCGAGAGGATAATCTGTGTTTTTGTTTAAACTAAACTAGTCTCGCAGAAAAGACTCAGGTGAAAGATGGAAAGTTCTTGGGACTCCCTCTTGATGAAGATAACGAAGATGACCAGACCGATGACCGCATCGCAGCTTGGGTGGAGCAGTTGAAGGGCGAGGGCATGCCTCTGTAAAAAAGAAGATGCTGCAGACTTGCTGCCTTTGCCGGCCAGCAGAGGTTGCCTGCGCGTATGTTTTGTATAGTTATACATATACTGTACAGCGATGGAGCCATTAGCCGCATTCGCTTGTGCCAAACTTGTACAGATTTGTAACAAGGAGAGCGTCAAACAGGACGACTCTAGACAGATTTCAAGAAGTGAAGTTGTAACAGGGTTGCTCAAAGGCTGTCTCGAGTTGAACGGCCAGCGACCTCTGATTGACGATTGAGAAGGAAAACAAGGGCAGCATAGACACGTAGAAGAGGCACCGGCTTTCTCGTTCTGATCTGCCGATGACAATAATATTGTTGCGAACACTATGCCAATCCGGATTACCATGTAAGCCTGACTGATACTATTTCTCCGGTTTGTTAGATGCATGATAGCCCAAACATAGTCTCATCGCAACAGCCCCTACAATCTCTCTTTGGTAGAGGTCTGACCCGGCATCAAGGCTGGGAGAAATCTCTCGCGAGCACGGGCTCTGTTAAACGCTAAGCTGTAAATAGAAACCCTACATACGAGCGCTAAATTCCTTCTGAGCCCAAAACCCCAAAGCCCTAAACCCTAAACCCGAAACCTTTAAATGAGAGCCCTGCCTGAGACCAGCCAGCACCTCTTTCAGCCCAACTTGTCTTGCTGAAAAAGTTTCCACCAAGAACCATAGCATGAGCCTATTTAGGAGCCAGAAACACTATATAACCTGGCTAGGGAGCAATAAACCTTTAGAGCGGCCCCTGATCTTTAGACTCTATTTTTTGAACTCTTAATCTCAAACCCGTAACCTTCAACACCAAAAGCCACAAACCCCAAGCTCTTCACCATAACCCTGTCCTAAATCCCTAAACCTTAAACCCCATAACCCTGCACCCCTTTCAACGCCATAATATAGGGGCCTCAATAATTACCTATACTCTTTTGTGGGTTCTTTATAGTTATAGTATATTGGGCCCCAAAGCCCGAATCGAATTATTAAGGCTGTTAAGGTCCCTGTATTACAGACGACCTGGCAGGCATGCTGGATTTTGTGGAAAACCAGGGTGCCAAACCCACGGCCGTGTTTGTGGCATCTTGGCGGCAATGGCATTGGCTTGTAAATGTGGCGCATTTACGAGCTGAACTTATAAGTTTGAGTTCTGGGTGAATAGAGTTTAAGGCAGAGTTTAGGGTGTAGGGTTTCAGGAGCTGAACTTTGAGTGCTGGGCTTCTGGAGTCTGCAGTCTAGGGTTAGAGGATGGGGGGCCCTTCATCGGAACAAGTTCTTTGGAAGAGCAAGCCATGCTGTTGATGGACAAAATCCTGCATGACCCTAAGGACTCTAAACTATGGGAACTATGGTATATTCCTTATAATGGGTAATGCAGGATTTTGTCCATCAACAGTACCAAGTCAAGAGACGGGAACGGTGGCACCTGGTCGACAAAATCTATGTTTGCCTGGCTAAATTTGCAACATGTCATGTTTATCCCACTGACGTTTTTCTCGGGACGTCGGCGGCTGTAGCTTGCGGAATTCTTGTTTCCAGGTTTTGTTGAGTTGTGCCTCTTGTCGGTTGCTGTCCAAGGCATCTACAGTATATGATTGGCAACTTCAAGTATAGGTTTCTTGGTAAGAGCTCAATATGTTCGATTTTCTAGAGAAGAACCTACGAAGCGTGACATGACTCATCGGGCAGCTCACAAACACTGCCACAGAAGTCTTGCCACTTACTATCCGGCGACAACGACAGGCGCATGAAACATTCAGTAGAATAAACATTGAGGGGAAATAAAGGGGATAGAACGATTCCCCATAGAGTTGTACTACAACATACCCCAAACCCCTGTTCCAACCATTACGACCCCCTTGTTTACTGTGTTTGGCCCTGATCTGTTGATGTAGCTGAAGACGTGGGCCAATTCGATTCAGTCTCCGAAGAATTGAAATTTGAAACCTTAACCTTCATAGAAACTTCTGAACCCTAAGCCCTAAGCCCTGACAGACAATAGAACCCCAATGAGCCTAAGCCCTCTTCAACCTCCAGGAAATGTGGAAACCTCCAAAAGCCCGCCTTCGAGCCTCTGTCCAATTCAGAATCCGAAAGTCAGGTCGGTGATGTCGCTTACGGCGGAGGCGATCCACACGTGAACAACAATACGAGAGAATCCTGCCCTTCAGAGCTTCGGGTCCGTCCGGATCTTGGGGTTGAGGGGTTAAACTCATAATTTAATATAGGGGCCTGAATAATTACCTATATTATGTTGGGGGGGTTCCTTATTGTGATTATGGTATAATATACAAATATAGCCCAAGACCCTATTCTAATAATTTGGCCCTTGTATTAGCTCTGGAGTTCTCTTATGTTCGAGTGTCGCTCGAAGTTTCTTGGTGTTTAGGGGAAGTAAGTAACATGGAAGACAAGCCAGGTTTTGGAAGGTTACTGTCTTTATTTAGGCCTTACATAGATGGCTTGGCTTCTTGGGTGATTTTTTGCTTTTTGATGCTAATATCCTCACTGCGTGAATGCAAAGAGCTAGAAGCTCGTAGCCGGTCTTGATTGCAGTTTCGACAACCACCCGGGTCCTGGCAGGATTGGCTTTGGCCTTTAACGCTTTGGGATTGAGTGTAGACCCCTGATTAATACAACTTGTCCTCAACCTCCAAGCGTTAAACTCTACACCCAAACTATATCCATATTTTGCATAAACCAATCTGTGTGTATATATATATATATATATGCTTACTACAAGTATGTATATATATATATATATATATATATATATTTTTCACTACATATGTGCTTGGCCCGGAGACTCGAGTGAACAGCGAGCTGCCCTGGATCCTTTCGGAACCTTTCGGTGATAGAGATGGCACCGAAGCCCTAAATCCAAAGCCAAAGCCCCAAACCCTACCTAGACCCCCAAGTACCCCGTTATATATGGTCACGCGCTCCGCGGCCCCCCCCCCCTCCCCCCCCAAAGGTCAATGGTCCGGATATAGGGTGGGACCCTCCTCCCCTGTGGTGTGGAGCTGGGGTCCCTCTTCCCCCTGTGGGGTGGTTGTGGGGTTTTGGGTTTGGGGTTTAGCTTAATTAAGCTTTTGAGTGTTGGGTTTACGGTTGCAAGGTATAGCGCTTCGAGTCGACAAGGGCTTAAGGAGGATTTGCGGAGTATGTTCTGCGTTAGGCTTAGAGCCTGCAGTTAGGTGGGGTTTAGGGTTTTGTGTAAGGTTCGAAGTGCAAGTTAAGGTTACTCAAAGCCAGGGCACGCGCTGCGTTATAGGGTTTACGGGTTGCTTGCGAAGGGCTTGCGTGTGAGCCCTGGCCGCCAGCACCATCCCACCATCCAGTGGCAGCTCCAACGGCCCCGACCCCTTTCCGCACACGCCAGCACCTAGGGTTGGGTGTACGGTTTTAAGTACAAGTTAAGGTTACTCAAAACAGGGGCACGCTCGGCGTGATAGGGTTTACGGCTTGCTTGCGAAGGGCTTGCGTATGAGCTCTGGCCACCAGCACCACCCCACCATACAGTGGCAGCTCCAACGGCCCCGACCCCTTTCCGCACACGCCAGCCCCCCCCCCCCCCCACCCCCTACCAGACCATACCTTTGGGGGGGGGGGGGGGGCTGGGAACGCCAGACGCCTGACCATATACTCCCAAGAGGTCCTAGGAATTGTGATGGGTTCATTCTCCCAAGTCAAAATAGTATAGTTCCTAATATAGAAACCCTACATTCTACTATGTAGGTACTTTGGACCCTTTATGACTGTGAATTCCCGGCAAGGACCATAAGGGCTGCATTAAAGGGCGCTTGAGGGGGCTGGTGCACTCTTAGCTTTCCGTCTGGCTCTTGCACCGAGGACGCCTTTCAGATGTACCTGAAGGGCAACGTTCCTGTGGAGTCTATCTCGCAGATGATGTCGTAGAATGTAGGGTTTCCATATTAGGAATCATTATTAGGTTTTAGGGTTGAAGGCGTAGGGTTTGTATATATTGCCCAAACCCACAAAAGCAGGTAAAACCATGGCCCAACACCTACAATAAGGCCATTAGTCTGCACACGTTTGGGTGTCAAATTAGGATCATTGTTATATATATATATATATATATATATATTACAAAGTAGTATCCCCGTTTGTACTCAGGAACCCGATGCCCTAAACACTGAACCACAAAAACTGAACCCCCCAACCAAATCCCTAAAGTCTGAACCCTGAACACGGCGACAGCAGCAGCAGCAGCAACACAAGCAACAACTACAGCAGCACACACGGACCTCGTCCTTTAAAGGGGGTCCTTTAAAGGGATTCCTTTAACGGGGGTCCTTAAAGGGTTTAGGGTTTAGAGTGTGCAACCTCATGCTTGGGGGGGTCGGGGGACTTGGTAAGTAGGCAGTAAGTAGACTATAAGTAGCCTAAGAGGGATCTTAATTTGGGGTTATGATGCTTATAAGTCTGTAACGCAACTACTTACTGAGTCCCCTGACCCTCCAAGTAGGGTCCTTAATTAGGGCCCCTTCGATTCCATTAAAAGGGTAAAACAGAGCTACTACAAAGGGTTATAAGGCTTTGGCGTATGTTCTACAATAGGTATAATAAGTAGCTCCCCAAAATAGTAGAGGTAATGATTGTAAGGCCCCGATATTAGGTTTCAATATGCGGGTTTTGGAGTCCGGGGTTCAGGTTTTCGGGTTCAGGGTTTTAGGGTTTAGCAGTTGGGGGTTCAGAAGCTCGAGACGCCATACCTTATCTATGTTGAGAGGGGCACTTAACTGGGATTCCCTCTCTGCCCACCTACTTGCGGGGTGGGGGGACTTAGTAAGAGGTAGTAAGCAGACCCATAAGTACTATAAAAGGGATCGTAATTGGGGCTCTGGTACTTACAAGTCTCCAAAGCAACTACTTACTAAGTCCCCCGACGCTCCAAGTACCTAGGAGGTGGCCTATGAGCCCTCTCCCGCGCACGGGGAGCGTTCTCGACGAGCTTTTGCGCTTTTCCCTTCGACTCTACCAAGTCTTACATCTCCGCTGCAAGCACCGCCCGCTCCTCACCTGAGCCTCCCAAGAGGGAGCCGTCTGAGCCCTTCTGAGCTCTTTGGCCTCGCCTTTCTACTTAGCCAGATACTTAGCCGCAGCTACTCCCGAAGCGCCTCCTAAGCAAGGCGGTCCAGCTCCCACTTAAGGTCAGTCGAAGCAGGCTGATCAAACCACGGAGGTTGAGGGACTCGAGTTCGAGCCCCCACCGGAGGATACCACTGAAAGTCGTCGTCAAACCTCTCCGCGTCTTCTCGCTCTCGCACCCGGACGAGGCCCGGATGCCACCCCGCGTCCCTAGGATCTTTAGCTCCAAGTAGTCCCATGAGAGCCCAATACCCCTTAATTAAGGAATATGTAGCTTAAATCAGAATATGAAGCCCTTTATAGTTTACCTTTCGGTAGACCCTTGATTAAGGAATATAGCCTTAATTTTTTTTATGAAGCCCCTTATAATTTCAGGTCTATTGCTTAATTTAGGGGCGTATTGGGCTCTCTGGGTCTCCGCGCGCGACGGTAAGCCATGCCATGGCCCCGGCGTCCCTCCTGAGGGAGGACACATGGCCCAGGCATGGTTTTTACGACCTAATATACGGGCTTTAATAATTAGAATGGGGGCCCCTTTAAAGGGGTCCATAAGGGATCTATAGTATAGGGCCTATAGGGTTCTATAATATAAGGGCCTCAATCAATAGAACAGGGTCTTGCATTTTTTGATTAAGGGGCCCCCAAATTCAAAATAGTATTGGTAAATATTTGGGCCCGTACAGCGGTCCTTTGAAGCTAAAATGCTACGAGCAACGCACGTCCAAAGTAAATGTCATGCCCACTGTGCGTGCATGCATGCTCGTTTGGCATGACAACGGCCCAGAATCCGAAACCCCTGAACCTGAAACCCAAACCCCGGGCAAGTAGCACCTTGCGGTCTACAAAATGTTGAGTTTAGTTTAATCTTCGGGTTTGCTGCTTAGTGATTTGCAGCTTCTGCGGTTACATTATGCCTCAGGTTTCAATCCTGAAATATTTGTTGGCAGGGCCTTGATGAATGCTGCACCCTAGCCTGAAGTCCCAGCCCAAAGCTGTATTTTCCATCACCTGCACCCCAAAAGCATGTATAATCATAGCCGTTTATAGGTTTTGGGCCATTGTTTACCTACCTTTGGGGGTTTGAAGCCTGCGTTCCTTTAGGGGTGTAAATTTAGGGTTAGTATGGTCTTTGGGCCACAATGAGTCCTTAGATCCCTGGGGATATACAAGTGCTTAAATTCTAGGTTGTTTGGGGTCCTGGTTGTTTTTGCTCTACCACACCTGCCTTTTTCCCAAAGTCATGCTCCTAAGGGATGCGAGCTTCGCTTCGCATTGTAACCTTGAAGCCTAAAACTTGAAAGCCTACAGTCGCGGTTTCTGCGAATATTATAAAGACCTGAAGCAAGTATAGTAAGAGCCCCGGTATCGAATGCCTCTGAGCCCGGCTAGTTGCTAGCCAGCTCAGGATCGCGTTTTCCCAGTGATTGGCGCCTTTGCTGCATCGACTTTCTTTAGGTCACGGTTTAGGATTTAGTGGTTTATGTATATGGGCGAAGGGTTTGCCGCTTAGAGATTAAGGCTAGAGAGGCTCCAGCTGCTTGTTTCGGGCTTTGGAATTTGAGTTCAGGGCTTGCCGAGACGCCCCAACTACCCTCTAATATACCCTACATCCCTACACCCTAAACCCTCACCCGTTCATTGTTGGGATGACCAAGGGCACCTGCAGGGCAATCGGGGGGCCCCGATTCAGAGCTTACGGCTGGATTTAGTGATCAGAAGGTTCTACGAATAGGGGTCGGGATAATAACTGGCAGTACTAACCACTACCTATAGTCTCCATTGTAGTTCCTTTTTTTGGTTAGCCAAAATCTCTATTACAGGATCCTAACCATAAAACTGGATAAACAAAAAAAGGAACTACAATGGAGACTCTAGGTAAACCCAAAACTGTTCCCTTTATCAGATTATCAGTTGGTGTAACAAGGAAGGCCTGGGTCTGTGTCTGCTAAGTCTGCTGGCAGAACTCAGATGCCTGAGGTCGTTCTATATGGGTAGTTGTCAAAATGATGGCCCCTTTTGGATACCCTAAATATTAGGTGCCGTATTATAATAAGGACCCAAAAGGGACCATGATTTTGACAACCACCCATATCTTTGCGGTTTGGGGTTTAGGGAGTCTTCCTCCCCCCCAAAAGATTGTGCGATTCACCCTCGGGTCGTACGTTTATCGGGATCCTAAATTCAGTCAAGGTCTTTGCGCAAAAGTAGTGGTTTCGTTGATCGGGGGTCCAGATTGCCTCACACCCGAACCCCAACCCGAAAACCCAATAGCCAAAACCAGGCAACCATGACATCCACTACCTCGGCTGCTCTTTGGGAGAGAAGATTCATGGCGGAATTCGGGCACTTTTCATCAATGTTTAGGTTTCAAGTTGGGTTTAGGGCTTATAAGGGGAGTTATGGGTTTAGGGTTTAGGTGTTTGGGGCGTTTTGAGTTTAGTATTTTTGGGGTTTAGGTGTCGTTTTTTGGGGCTATGTTAAGTTCCTGAAGGATGGCATCCTAACCATAACACTGGTTGCCTGAGAACAGATTCGCGCGACACTCGAACCCGAAACCGCGGTGGGTGCCAAGTGAAGAGCCTTGAACCTCCAACCCTAAACTCCTTCACCCTAACTGGGAGTTTCCGAAGATTAGGGGTAACTTATTTTGGGGTCCTTATGATCCAACTATATTAGGGTCCCCTATTTTCGGAATCACCCAATTCCTTAACCCTAAAGCTTATTAACCCTAAACCCCACCCTAAACCCTGCCAACTGCCTGGCGGACATCAAAAAGGAGCTTAAAAACAAACTAAACCCTTAGCCACAAAAGTCCTGGGTTCTGCATTAACGCAGCCAAAGTTCAGGCTACAGGCTCGGGCTTCGTACGACGTCAGGCTTCTGGCGAAGTGCTGTGCGGTTTTTGGTTTAGGGTTTAGGGGGTTTAGGGTTTAAGGTTTGGGCTTTAGGGTTAGGATTTAGGGTTTATGGTTTAGAGTTTAAGGTTTAGTATTTCAGGTTTAGGGCTTGGGATGCTTTTGAGCATCTCAAAGACGGTGTAGGTTGGGGGGGGTTCTGGGAGCCGGCATGAATCGAGCGTCCGGATACAGATCCCTCGGCAAACAGACATTGTTCGGACCCTAACTATTTGGTGCCGTACTAAATTAGGGACCCGAAAAGGGACCCTCATTTTGACAACCACCCACTTGTAGAGTTTATGGTTTTGGGAGTTTAGGGTTTAGGTTCATCGCGGACGGTTAACAGGCGCCCCTTGTCATCCAGCATCAGTCCGGCTAGAGGCGCCGCTCGCATACTTTTAACCCGATGCACGTGATGCCGCAATGCCATAAAGCCTGTTGCAAGCTTGTAAGAAGGACGCAGCAATCTCAAACCCGAAGCCTTATGCCCTGAAGCCCTAATTAAACCCCAAGCCTAAGACCCAAATCACCAAACCCTAATGTCCCAATTAAACCCTAATTAAACCCTAAACCTATAACCCTAAGACCAAAAGAAACCAAACCCTGAACCCTAAACCCTAAAAACCAAACCCTAATGTCCTTTCATGGCCCAGGCTTGCCCCGTTTACTCCATGCTACTACGGCAGCGCGACGCAAGAACTGGTCGTGGCCGCACAGAACATCACGTTCGAGTAGCTCATCCAGCATGTAGCAGTTTAGGGTTGGAGCCGGGCCACGGAGCTATTTAGGGTTTAGGGTTTAGGGTTTAGGGGTTTAGGGTTTAGGGTTTAGGGTTTAGGGATCATCAGGTTTCGGGCTTAGTTCAGTTTACGGCACAAGATAAGGGCGTATGTCGGCGGGGCTCTTGGATGTTCGGGCTTCAAGGCTTTCCGTAGGGTTTACGGCACCACAGCCCTAGGTGGACCATATTGCCCTTGCCAGTCGCTTCAAACCGGACCCCTGCAGTGAAAAAGCGCCCTGCGACGCGATTCATCCGCTAAAACCATCCAGTCACTTCTGAAATCCTACCCAGAGATCCCAAATACTAAGGAATATACCTTAAATCATAATAGAATTCATAATAGGTCCTAATATGACTTAAGGTATATTCCTTAATTAAGGTATATTGGGTTCTCTGGGTACTGAGCCCCAGGATGCCCACACCCGATGCCTGAATCCCCCAAAACTTAGCCTCTGAACCCGACCTTGAACCCGAAACGCTAAGGCTTCCTGACGGCATGCTTCCTGACGGGGATCTACAGGGTTTACGGTTTAGGATCTACTTATGTCGAGGATTATGGGGCTTAGCAAGTATAGTTAGAATTAGTTATAACTCCAGTTACTAACTTGACCCAAAGCAGCGAGTATGTCATATCCCTAAGGGTCCAAGCATGGCCAAGAAACAGTAGCTGTAGTTTCCGTTGTAGTTCCATTACTATAATAAGAACCTTTCCTACATCACGTTTCTTGCCTCCTTTGTCTGGCTCAGGAATCAGGAATCATATTAGTTAGTATAGTAGGTAGTAGGTTGTTCAGGCTTCGATCTATGGTGTCTGCTATGGCAACCAGAACTTCACTCCCTACTCCCTATTGAGCTTCGCGAACCAGAGAATCCAGAAAGTGCCACATGAACCCTCAAGGATGTAAGCCCTGTAAACCTGCTCAAGACCCTATGCTGAACTCAAACCCGAAACAAAACGTTAGCCCCAAACAGTGCACTCAGTGCCTCTGCTGGCCAAGATGTCGATAGCAGTGGAAGTGGCGTTGCTCAGCGGCAAGAGAGTCAGAGTGGACGCCGATGTGAATGAAAAAGTGGGAACAATGAGCCGTCGAGCACAGATCGCACTCGGAGTCAGAAGAGGGCGGCTTGTGGGCCCCTGTGGAAGTGTTCTGGATGCATGTGCACCGATCAAGCATACGGGGCTGCAGAACGGTGATTTACTAACCTTGCATATAAACAGAGCCCAAGTTGAAGCCTGCCACAGCGCTTTTGCTGCCATTCTTGGCGACGGATCGGTTGTGGCCTGGGGTCATGCTGAGTATGGTGGTGACAGTAGTGCCGTGCAGGATCAGCTGAAGAACGTGCAGCAGATCCAAGCCGCTGATTTCGCTTTTGCTGCCATTCTTGGCGACGGATCGGTTGTGGCCTGGGGTCATGCTGAGTATGGTGGTGACAGTAGTGCCGTGCAGGATCAGCTGAAGAACGTGCAGCAGATCCAAGCCTCTGCTGACGCTTTTGCTGCTATTCTTGGAGATGGGTCTGTCGTGACCTGGGGTGAGGCTGAGCGGGGTGGTAATAGTAGTGCCGTTCAGGATCAGCTCAAGAACGTGCAGCAGATCCAAGCCTCTCCCACTGCTTTTGCTGCTGTTCTTGGTGATGGATCCGTCGTGACTTGGGGTCATGCTGGCGGTGGTGGTGACAGTAGTGCCGTGCAAAGTCAGTTGACAAATGTGAAGCAGATCAAAGCCTGTGGACAACATTTTTGCTGTGCGTTTGCTGCCATTCTTGGCGATGGATCCGTCGTGACCTGGGGTCATGCCGCCTGTGGTAGTGACAGTAGTGCCGTGCAGGATCAGCTGAAGAACGTGCAGCAGATCCAAGCTTGTTCCCTTGCTTTTGCTGCCATTCTTGGCGATGGATCGGTCGTGACCTGGGGTATGGACGGCAGTGGTGGTGACAGTAGTGCCGTGCAGGATCAGCTGAAGAACGTGCAGCAGATCCAAGCCAATGAGGGTGCTTTTGCTGCCATTCTCGGTGATGGATCCGTCGTGGCCTGGGGTCATGCTGAGTTTGGTGGTGACAGTAGTGCCTTGCAGGATCAGCTGAAGAACGTGCAGCAGGTCCAAGCCTGTTCTCGCGCTTTTGCTGCCATTCTCGGTGATGGATCCGTCGTGGCCTGGGGTCATGCTGAGTATGGTGGTGACAGTGGTGCCGTGCGGGAACAGCTGAAGAACGTGCAGCAGATCCAAGCAGCACATCCAACCTGTGCCAGTGCTTTTGCTGCCATTCTTGGCGATGGATCCGTCGTGACCTGGGGTAATGCCGCCTATGGTGGCGACAGTAGTGCCGTGCAGGATCAGCTGAAGAACGTGCAGCAGATCCAAGCCAGTGAGGGTGCTTTTGCTGCAGTTCTTGGCGATGGATCCGTCGTGACCTGGGGTCATGCTGAGTATGGTGGTGACAGCAGTGCAGTGCAGGATCTTTTAAAGCCCTTATAGAAGGTCTCACCTTTGACTTAGCGGCTGGGTTTGGCAGCTCATGGAGGGCCTAAATATTTACCAATATTATGGTGGGGGGTTCCTTATTATTACGGGGCTTTCGAGAATTCCGAGCCGGCTACAAGTTACTCTAGACGGCCCAGGGTCGGGTAGAGCTTTCTGATATCAGTCGTACATTGACAAGAGGATCCCTTCTTCGGACATCGAAGCAAGATACCGAAGTAAGATAGCCCGATTTAAACGCATCCCCTCACCAGAATCACATGCCACCACTTCCGACATGTGCGAGGTCTACGTCTGATCCGGCGCACGCGCGAGCATAAGAATTGTTAGGGAGTTCCCTCATGTAGCCAACTTCAAAGTGGATAAGATCCCCAAGTTCTATACGGACCACGAAGGACTGGACCAGACGTGATAAGTCTGAGAAGTAGATCCTGAGCTACAGCCCCCCAGTCCAAACCCAACGCGCAACAGCTCCAAACCTTGAACTTGAAGCTCCACTCCGAGTGCCGATAGAACGCCAGACCCAAACTCCCAACACATAGACCTCTAACTGACCAGGACCCTCCTTGTACCCTCAAATAGGGGTACAGGGTCCCAAATAAGGGGCATTTAGGGTCTAATAGAGGGTAGATGGAGGGTCTAGGGAAACCCTAAACACTAAACTCCTTTAAAGGGAACTCCAGAAAGTTGGAATATGGATTAATGGTAGGATCCCCTATAATTTATTTTAAAGGGGTTACGATAATGATATTCCAACTTTCTGGCTTCTACTCTAACCACCTGAACCGTTGGTGGATTGCAAGGGCTGTGAGACCGCGCGCGCCTGAAGGCCTCAAGGCTCGCAGTTTATAAACCTCCGCAGGGCCCGGAAAGTTAGCACTTCATATACATACATGTTACATATGTATGTGTATGTACCAATACATACACGTGCACATACTTACTTACATACTTACTTACTCGCTTACTTACTCTTATCCTTACTTACTTACTTACAAGGGTCCTCCCTTCCTCAACCTCCGAAGAACGGCTTCGAATCAAGCCCTCGAGAGATGAGTTGCCCCAGGCAGTGGCGTCAAAACTGGCTCACAGCCTTTCCAGGTCTGAACAAGGCCCATGTGGCTGAGAGGTTTAGGGTTCAGTGGCTTTAAAAGTTTAGGGTTTAGTGGTTTAGAGGTTTAGGGTTGCAGGTTTAGGAGTTTAGATGTTTCGACGTTTAGGTTTTGTGGCTCAGAGTCTGAGGCTTAGGGTTTAGAGGTTTTGGCATATGGGGCTTTCCTTGCATTGGGGTCGGAGTTCGGGGCTTTTTGAACAAGGCTCAGATCACAGTGCGCCCGTCGGGCCCTTCATACAAGGGTTTGGGGTCTAGGATTTAGGATTACGGGGTTTAGGGTTTGGGGTTCAGGCTTACAACCGGGTGCAGCAAGTCAGTGACAGATTTCCGAGAAGCAAAACAACAGGAGCTTTAGGGCTGTCTAGGGTTTAGGGCTTGTGGTTTAGGATTTCTGGATATTGAAATTCAGGGCTTTCGGTTCTATGAAGCATGTCGATTAGACAGGATGAGAGGGTCTGGCTTGAAGACTGCACAGGCGCGGCACGCCTGAGACTGGCGTAGGTTTGGTTGGCCGCAAATGACACAGAAATCTTCCAGATGTTTGAGGTCTGCCCTTGAACGTTCTAACTCACATGAGGGGTCATCTCCATGACGAAGTTGGTGAGTGTATACAAAGACTCGTAGGAATATCGGTGGGTATGTCTGGGGCGCTGCTGAAGGTTTACATATGAAGGCTTGATTATCCTCCAGCTGTCTTAGGGACTATTCTTCAAGTTTATGTGTTGTAAGCTCGGCTGTCAACGTCCTGTTTGTGATTTGGGTCCAGAGGGTTCATGTAAATGAGCCGATCGGAGTCTCTCATACCCTAAGCGTTACCTTGACCCGGAATAAGTCAGAGGGGTCCTTGCCCCTTTTGGGTAATAATGCCACCGTCAACCCATTAGATGATCATTCCTAGGGTCCCCCCTACATTTCACCGATAAATCACTACTACTACCCCCATTAGATGATTATCCCTATACTCCCCCCTACATTTCACCGATAAATCACTACTACTTCCCCCATTAGATGATCATTCCTAATCCCCCCTAAACTTCACCATTATATCACGACTACTACCCCATTATCAACACAATTTTAGGAGTAACCATAACCCCATCTATTATTTCTAAGGTGGCATTAATACTCAAAAGGGGCAAGGCCTCCCTTATAGAATTTGGTTCAGGGTTTGGGGTTAAGGGTTAAAACTACATTGTAATTATAATATATAACAGCTTATGTATTATAATTACATTATAACTATAACCATGCTAATAATAGTGTTATAGTTGTTTCTATACTAATGAAAATACATAATCTACATATTCCATAATCTCTTCAGTGGTTGTATTATAATAATCTCTCCAACCAACCAACCAAAAATCAAAACATTCTCGTAGTATTTCCTTTACTATAACTTCCTTACTAATTTCAAAGCCGTTAAATCTTATAGTAGCGGTTTTAATCTTGTAATACGCGATTTCCTGTTTAAGCTCTTCTATATCGGTCAAATTGCGAATGACACAATACAATAGCATCACGTGACATACACCGTGAAACATAAGACGTTCGCGGTCTGAATGGTTTCTGATA
Organism: Symbiodinium sp. CCMP2592; assembly: GCA_905221615.1. Lineage (NCBI taxonomy): Eukaryota > Dinophyceae > Suessiales > Symbiodiniaceae > Symbiodinium > Symbiodinium sp. CCMP2592. The sequence continues at coordinate 1,835,267 of CAJNDT010006024.1, read as the reverse complement.
TTCATAAACTGCTTCATTATCTTTCGCAGTGGGTTATTTGACCTTCTGATGATGTTTTTGTATTTTCGCCTATCCATGATTGTATCAATGTCGTGGTTACGATATAGCAAGTGTATTATTATTTTTTTGCACTTTGTTTAACTTTGAAAGTTTGAGGTTTTTATCAAAGTCTTCAATTTCTAAAATCTTATTTCTACACTTATCGCACTTGTCATATTCACATACACGACTACATATATCAATCGGCAATTTGCTATTTAACAGCCTTACTTTGTTGGTTTCTTCGCACTTCCAACAATTTTCAAACTTGAACATTTCCCTGTTAATATATGTAGGTGTTATTTCTTTAAGTCATTTTCCTCAGAAATATTATTTTCTTAAGATTTACTGCATCGCGGTTTACTTGACAGATTTATCCAAGCATTCAGAACAAGTCGCAATGTATTTAACATAACAGTAAGAATGCTTACCAGCACAATAGCAACGCTTCAACGAATCAATGTCTTTGACTTGCTTACAACGATAACACATCCTAGTAACAACATTATTTGTTTCAGTATATGCTTCAAAATCAACTAATATCTTATCTACTCTTACTGGCATTGCTAATATTATATGTTAGAATATTGTTATAAATACAACTATTTATAACAAGATTTAACGAAACTAATTACGAATTAATGTCATTACCAAACTCTTATGGTTTGCTTATGAACCTGTAGACTTGCTAGGCACTCGGGGGCATTGGCTCACTTCCTTCTTCTGTGTTCATTGGGGACTCTTTTTTATGCCAAGTTGGCCTGTCAATATAGACTATATTTTAATCCATAATATTTAAATTATTCTTCAAAATAGTTACATCTTTGTCTATCCTTTCAACCTCTGTTTCTAGCTTGTCTATTTTGTCTTCTAGTTCTTCGGGTGTCACTTGTGATTGACCCCATCCAGTGTCACATATTGCAACTGACCCCGTTTGTTCTGCCCCATCAGTTCTAAATATTTCATCGGGTGAAACATTACGACCTCCAAATTTTAGGTTTCTTTTATCTATCACAGTGTTAGTTGTCACTTTATCGTTCTCCTTAACCGTCTTAGTCTCCTTGTGATATAATTGTCTCTTGCAGCGGCAAGGTATGCAATGAAAGCCCTTCTTATCAATATGAAAACCTTTGTTCTTCTCGCTTTCATCTTCTGTTGTATCACTCATTAAACTTTCTTAGATTTTTTTAAATACTCAAGAACTGCTTTAAGCAATTCTAAAGAAGCGGTGCAACACCTTTTAAGCTTTGTGTCGTGTATTACAACTTTCTCAATTTCCTCAATCTCCTCTATCGTTTCTATATACTTCTCCATTATATTAAATCATATATAAATTTCTCTGCTTAAATAATGGATATACCAATAGTCAAACCATATAAAACTAAAGAATACACATTCACACAAAGTAAATACGAAGTAGCACCAAAACTACCTGCTTCTATGATCATTTCTGCGCCTAGCGGTTCTGGTAAAACTCAGTTGCTTCAGTTTATGATCTTGGATATGTATAGAAGTTGTTTTAGTCGTATATACATCTGGTCGCCTTCAATAAATGTGGATAGTATTTGGATCCCTGTAAAATCATACATTAAGAACGAAATGAAAGTGGATACGGAAAAAGAGACTTGCTTCTTTGAGGAGTATTTTCCCAATGTTTTTCAAAAGGTGATAAACACACATCATAAAGTAATAGAGTATCAGAAGAAAAACGACCATACAAAATTATTTTCTTGCCTTCTTGTTATTGATGATATGGCGGATAATGAAAAATTTAGCAGACATTCAAGTTTGTTGAACCAACTTTATGTGAGAGGAAGACATAACGCTCTTACTGTGATAACAAGTGTTCAAGCCTATCGGGCACTCTCACGAATTATAAGAGTCAATAGCCGTCAGTTATTTTTCTTCAAGATGAGAAACTACAAAGAAATAGAGACAATGGTAGAAGAATTATCGGCAATGCTTATTAATAGGAAGATGTTAGCAGATGCCAAAAACATAGCCGAAGCAAAGAGACTACTCTTAGAAATCTACAATGAAGCAACAAGCGAACCCTATAGCTTTTTATATTGAAATTTAACAAAAAGTGACATAGACGAGGTTTTTATGAACAATTTTACACATCGTATTCAAGTTACCGACGGCGATGATTGACAATATTAATCATTAATATTATTAATTATCAAAACAAACTAGGATTACAACAATGTAGATGAGTAAAGCCGAAACAGGAGCATTTCTTTTTCTACTTTAACGTTTCTACTTTTTCTTCTTCTGCTTGTAATTTACCTAACAAGTCTTTCATCGCTCTTAAGAGTATATGGGTTTCCGAAATGTCTTTGCTTTTTTGCTTAAGTAGTTCCATGCAGGTAGCATACTCAGAGTGAAAGTCGCGAATGCTCACGAGGTCTTCTGCAGAAGCGTCGCTCATATACAATAGCTTATATTAAATTAATCACTATCGCTTTTCCCTTTCCCTTTTCCCTTTAACTCTCTGATTTCTTTTTCAAGCTTGTCAAGTTTGTTCAAAGCATACTGTAAAGCGCTCCATAAAATTGGTGTTGTCTTTCCATAATCCATTCTTAAATAGTCCTCTTCACATTCATATATAATGTTCCCCCATTCAACAGGCATCTTCTTGCTTAAAAAGTCGTCAGCGATATAACCAACACATTTTCTATCATTACCTTTATAATTGTATGTTTTCGGCTTGATGTATTTAACAACATCTACACACTTCTTAATATTAATCTCTTTAATATTCTCTTTAAGCCTCTTGTCTGATGTTTCAGTGGAAGCGCCATTAACATGTAAGCCTGTGCTTGATACTTCGCATATATTAGCACCGTTAATACTTAAAAATATTAACCCATCGGCATCGTTATTATCTATTTTAACTCTTTCAGATGTGCTTACAGTTTGATGTGTGACGCTTAAATGTCCTAACAAATTAACATTCGCTTCATTTACTGATATTTCGGGTGTGCTTCCTATTGTTCCAACAATCATATTAATGCTTCGGTCGGTGTCTCCATTTCTTAAAACCAGATTATAGTCTGTTCCGTCTAATTCTTCTTTTATTCCTGATGAATGTTGGAATAATATTTCTCCCCATACTCTTAAACTTGCTTCTGCTGTTATATCACCAATACTATTAAAAGTTAAATTATTTGTTACTGCTCTGTTCAATGTTATTCCGTTGGTGTCATTTAATTGTAAAGCGATAGATGCTGTTGTTGGATCGGTTGCTCTGTTTGCTTGGAAAGATACATTTATTTCGTCATTTGTTATTAAATTTAATGAATTATTGGCGTCCGCTCTCCTATATATTTTGCTATTATTCCATATTAATATTTCATTGTTAAAAGTAGTAGCTCCGTTAAACCTGACAGTGGAACTAAAATTGGAATTGCCACCATTAACGTTAAGAACATCTACAACGGCATTAGCTCCTATCCCTAACTTATTACATCTCACCGCGTTAGAATTATTCATATTCAAAAATAACTGTTGTGATGTGTCATTGGTATTATAAGCATCAATACTAAAACCTCTAAATCTTAATTTCCCACTATTATTGGCAATTGCTACAACATTACTAGCGTCTGTTGTTGGTTTGTAAATCGTCAGCCCTGAATTATTAGAAATATTAAAATTATCAGTTTCATAAAATATATTCTCTTTAAAATAAGTTGGTTTAAACAATGTTGTTCCACCCGTTGTATTATTGCATTCTAGATATGTATTTGTGTCAGTATCGTCATTAGTTCCATTAATTAATCTTATAGCGTTCGCGGTTTCATTAATTGATAAATCCATTGATATATCAGATTTAGTAGCATTAGTATATCTTTCAATACTTGTGTTAGCGTTTGTTAATTCAATATCCCCCTTTACTGTCAAATTGCTTGTTATGTCAATTTCACCTCCTATTGTTACATTAGTTGTAATATTTACATTATTCACCGACAAATCATTATTTATATTAATATTCCCCGTAGGGTTTAAATTTAAATCTGCAACACTGTCGTCGCTTGTGGAATTGGCATTAATTTTGTTTCCTTGTAAAGTTATGTAATTTGTAGCATTCTTGAATACACTAATAACTTTATCTCCTCCTCCTGTTTGATTACTGAATAATAATCCTGTAGTTGGTGAAATGTTTATCGTCTCGTTGTTTAATGTTAGACCACTATGAATAATCGTAGGAGCGCTACAATCAATGATCGGAAAGGTAGAAAACCTCTCAGTAAAGTCTGATTTAGGAACTCTTAAATCTAATAAATTATCAATTTCTGCATCAGTGTATCCCGACCCACCACCAGCACCTGCTATTAATGTATCCACCTCACCTTTATTATAAGAGTTGGTAGCTAGTAGTGTGTTATTTTGATAGTTAGTAGATAAATTTGTGTCTATCTGCGTTGATGTATAATAGTTAGTAAAAGTTGAATTTATCTCTGATTTATTGTAAAAATTAGTTGCTAAAACTGTGTTAGTTTGATAATTATTAGTTAAATCAGTATTTATAGCATTAATATTATTGAAGTTTTGCAATTGTTTTGTGTTCAAGATTGCTATGTCGTCTGTGTTGGCGGTTATTTGAGCATTGTTTCCGACTTCGCCTTTCGTAGCGTATAAGTCGCTTAGGTTCGTTCCATTTACTATAATCTCGTTTGCAGTCAAAGTATTTGTATTGTTTAATGTTAATGTCATAATAATAATAATTAGATAAATTATTATTAGAATGTTAAATTAATCGAATACTTTAAGCCCCAAATCTTTTATTTCAATCACCTGTTCTGAAAGCATCGTGATGAACATCTCATCGGGCATATCATCTACCGGAATAGTTGCTCCGGCTGGTTTAACTCTAATTAACATTTGCTGACCTGCGCGAGTATTAATTCCTGTATAGCTACTATCCGGCACTTTTTCAAAAGAGAAGCCGAAAATAAACTGTCTATCACGATACTGCTTAAAATCAATAGAAATACTATGCTGATGAAAGACTGGAAGGTTCAATGCTTTTCGTAAATGATAGAAGCACTGTGTTAATGAATTGCAAGGATATTCAGGATACAATTTAGAACCTAATTGAATTTGAAACTCTAAATCTTTGTTAACATCATAAATTCCTTCTACGTTTGAGTCGTGAGACTGATGAGGATGATAAAACCGACAGAAGCGCTTATTAGCATATTCATATCCTAAACTTGGGTCATCGGTTCTATAAAAGGTAATAAATGAAGCTACAAGCTTAGAAACGGAACGAACGACAGGAACATTAATATCAGTATAACCTGCTACTGATTGAGATTGTGTAATATATGTTGTATAAGTGATTGGTAATCCTTTACCTTCTAACAAATGCTTGACATATTCATTATTTAAGTTATTATCAAGGGTGCAAATATCACACGATACAAAAGCGTTATTAAGTTCAAATAATTTTGAAGTGTTGGAAGCATTACCTGCGGGAAGTGCCACATCAGATGTAAAACGGTCTCCTAATGCGTTTGCTTCAGTGTTGTCATCAGGATTAATAATACAATCAGTATCATTGTTTACGAGTTCAAGTTCAATAGTCAAATTACCCATGTATTTTAATGGTAAATACTTGAATTGAGAGAACAGACCACATAGTGGTTTAAATCCAACAGTCATTTGATTTTTGAAGCCTTGACAATTAACAGCATTTACTTCGTATTGTAAGTCAGCACCAACATTATTAACTAATGTTTTAACTTCGTCGTCATATCTATAACCGAAGCCTTCATTTGCTTCGTCTTTTCGCGCTCCTTGTGACATAAGTTTAGAAAACATCTGATGAACACGGTTGTAATTATCAAAATCTTCAACTACCTGATTACCAGCGATAATACGCATTCTTCTAAAGAAGGAATAAGGAGGTGCTAACGGTCGTAATTTTCGGTTAAGGTCTTGGTCAAGATTTTGAACTGTAAAGAATACACGAACACTTTGAGGGTCTAACCATCCGTTGTCTTCAGCATTTAATGAAAATTTTACTACACGGTTTCCTGATGTAGGCTTATACACATTTGAACCTGACGGGTAAAATCTTACACTTCGTCTATCAGTGATGTAACTTGCTCCTTTGTTTAATTTAAATGACAGGTTATCAACTAGGATATCTTCTGGGCTAAAACTTTCTACCATTTTCTATATAAACTAACATAGATATTTTAAGTAAATATAACTATTAAATTATATTTAATCAAATAGTTTAAAATTATATGTATTTTCTTTATTATTTTTCTTTTTGTTTTTAACTTCCTTAACTATATCATTTCCCTCATTATCTTCTACTAATTTACGTATCTCTTCGTAACTGTTCTGTTTAAACTTCTTCTCCTTCGGTTGTTTCTCTAGATTCTCGTATGTCGTTGCTTTGTAGTGATACATTATTAGTATTATTTAGATTATTTAATGCTTCTTGATGTTTTTTAGTTCGTTGGTGTTTTATTAAACCTCGTTTTAACACTTCTTGCCCACAACTACAAATTGTTTTTGCTCGGTTCTTCTCCGTCATCTTATCAATATTTTTCTGGCAATAAACTTTGTATTTTTCTTTTATAGTTTCTTTATTCTGTTCTATGTATTCCTTCCTCTTATCTTTGTCATTTTCATAATACTCCCGCTTATTTTGTAATATTGCTTCCCTATTCTTTTCATTATATTTCTTAACACGGTCATTGACTTCATTGCGCGCGCAAACAGCGGACGCGCACCGCTAAACCCGAGAAACCCGAGAAACCCGAGAAACCCGAGAAACCCGAGAAACCCGAGAAACCCGAGAAACCCGAGAAACTCGAGAAACCCGAGAAACCCGAGAAACCCGAGAAACCCGAGAAACCCGAGAAACCCGAGAAACCCGAGAAACCCGAGAAACCCGAGAAACCCGAGAAACCCGAGAAACCCGAGAAACCCGAGAAACCCGATAAACCCGATAAACCTGATATCAGGGGCGCCCCATCAACCCAAGGCTCCACCCTCGGAGTTCATGATCTGTAAGGGTTGCGACTTAGAAGGAAGGCAGGGGTGCCCCAGCAACCCAAGGCCCGACCCTCGGAGTTCAAGATTTGAAAGAGTTCTGATTAAACAAACCAGGGGCGTCCGAGGCCCCACCCCCGGAGTTCAAGCTCACTAAGAGGCGGTGATCTGAAAATCATGGGCGCTCCATCAGTCCAAGTCCTCATCCTCGGAGTTCAACATCTGTCAAAGCTTTGATTTCAGAATCAGGGGTGCCCCATCAGTCCAAAGCCCCACCCTCGGAGTTCAAGGATCTGTAAGGGTTCTGATTTAAAAATCAGGGGCGCCCCGCTCCATCAGAGTCCAAGGCCCCACCCTCGGAGTTCAAGATCTGTAAGGGTTGTGATTTAGAAATCAGGGGTGCCCCAGCAACCCAAGGCCCGACCCTCGGAGTTCAAGGTTTGAAAGAGTTCTGATTAAAAAAAAACAGGGGCGTCCGAGGCCCCACCCCCGGAGTTCAAGCTCACTAAGAGGCGGTGATCTGAAAATCATGGGCGCTCCATCAGTCCAGGGCCTCCTCCTCGGAGTTCAACATCTGTCAAAGCTTTGATTTAAGAATCAGGGGTGCCCCATCAGTCCAAAGCCCCACCCTCGGAGTTCAAGGATCTGTAAGGGTTCTGATTTAAAAATCAGGGGCGCCCCGCTCCATCAGAGTCCAAGGCCCCACCCTCGGAGTTCAAGATTTGAAAGAGTTCTGATTAAACAAACCAGGGGCGTCCGAGGCCCCACCCCCGGAGTTCAAGTTCACTAAGAGGCGGTGATCCCAAAATCATAGGCGCTCCATCAGTCCAGGGCCTCTTCCTCGGAGTTCAACATCTGTCAAAGCTTTGATTTAAGAATCAGGGGTGCCCCATCAGTCCAAAGCCCCACCCTCAGAGTTCAAGGATCTGTAAGGGTTCTGATTTAAAAATCAGGGTCGCCCCGCTCCATCAGAGTCCAAGGCCCCACCCTCGGGGTTGTGATTTAGAAATCAGGGGTGCCCCAGCAACCCAAGGCCCGACCCTCGGAGTTCAAGCTTTGAAAGAGTTCTGATCAAAAAAACCAGGGGCGTCCGAGGCCCCACCCCCGGAGTTCAAGCTCACTAAGAGGCGGTGATCTGAAAATCATGGGCGCTCCATCAGTCCAAGTCCTCATCCTGAGTTCAACATTTGTCAAAGCTTTGATTTAAGAATCAGGGGTGCCCCATCAGTCCAAAGCCCCACCCTCGGAGTTCAAGGATCTGTAAGGGTTCTGATTTAAAAATCAGGGGCGCCCCGCTCCATCAGAGTCCAAGGCCCCACCCTCGGAGTTCAAGATCTGTAAGGGTTGTGATTTAGAAATCAGGGGTGCCCCAGCAACCCAAGGCCCGACCCTCGGAGTTCAAGCTTTGAAAGAGTTCTGATTAAAAAAACCAGGGGCGTCCGAGGCCCCACCCCCGGAGTTCAAGCTCACTAAGAGGCGGTGATCTGAAAATCATGGGTGCTCCATCAGTCCAGGGCCTCCTCCTCGGAGTTCAACATCTGTCAAAGCTTTGCTTTAAGAATCAGGGGTGCCCATCAGTCCAAAACCCACCCTCGGAGTTCAAGGATCTGTAAGGGTTCTGATTTAAAAATCAGGGGCGCCCCGCTCCATCAGAGTCCAAGGCCCCACCCTCGGAGTTCAACATCTGTCAAAGCTTTGATTTAAGAATCAGGGGTGCCCCATCAGTCCAAAACCCCACCCTCGGAGTTCAAGGATCTGTAAGGGTTCTGATTTAAGAATCAGGGGCGCCCCGCTCCATCAGAGTCCAAGGCCCCACCCTCGGAGTTCAAGATCTGTAAGGGTTGTGATTTAGAAATCAGGGGTGCCCCAGCAACCCAAGGCCCGACCCTCGGAGTTCAAGTTTGAAAGAGTTCTGATTAAAAAAAACAGGGGCGTCCGAGGCCCCACCCCCGGAGTTCAAGCTCACTAAGAGGCGGTGATCTGAAAATCATGGGCGCTCCATCTGTCCAAGTCCTCATCCTCGGAGTTCAACATCTGTCAAAGCTTTGCTTTAAGAATCAGGGGTGCCCATCAGTCCAAAACCCCACCCTCGGAGTTCAAGGATCTGTAAGGGTTCTGATTTAAAAATCAGGGGCGCCCCGCTCCATCAGAGTCCAAGGCCCCACCCTCGGAGTTCAACATCTGTCGAAGCTTTGCTTTAAGAATCAGGGGTGCCCCATCAGTCCAAAACCCCACCCTCGGAGTTCAAGGATCTGTAAGGGTTCTGATTTAAAAATCAAGGGCGCCCCGCTCCATCAGAGTCCAAGGCCCCACCCTCGGAGTTCAAGATCTGTAAGGGTTGTGATTTAGAAATCAGGGGTGCCCCATCAACCCAAGGCCCGACCCTCGGAGTTCAAGATTTGTAAGAGTTCTGATTAAAAACCAGGGGCGTCCAAGGCCCCCGCCCCGGAGTTCAAGCTCACTAAGAGGCAGTGATCTGAAAATCATGGGCGCTCCATCAGTCCAAGTCCTCATCCTCGGAGTTCAACATCTGTCAAAGCTTTGATTTGAATCCTCAAGCTTGTCATGCAACGCTTCCGGTAGCATGTTTCTATGTGGAAGCAGATTTTGCTGAACTAGGCGCGAGGAGAAAGACCGAGCTTTAAGAATCAGGGGTGCCCCATCAGTCCAAAGCCCCACCCTCGGAGTTCAAGGATCTGTAAGGGTTCTGATTTAAAAATCAGGGGCGCCCCGCCCCATCAGAGTCCAAGGCCCCACCCTCGGAGTTCAAGCTCACTAAGAGGTGGTGATCTGAAAATCATGGACGCTCCATCAGTCCAAGTCCTCATCCTCGGAGTTCAACATCTGTCAAAGCTTTGCTTTAAGAATCAGGGGTGCCCCATCAGTCCAAAGCCCCACCCTCGGAGTTCAAGGATCTGTAAGGGTTCTGATTTAAAAATCAGGGGCGCCCCGCTCCATCAGAGTCCAAGGCCCCACCCTCGGAGTTCAAGATTTGAAAGAGTTCTGATTAAACAAACCAGGGGCGTCCGAGGCCCCACCCCCGGAGTTCAAGCTCACTAAGAGGCGGTGATCTGAAAATCATAGGCGCTCCATCAGTCCAGGGCCTCCTCCTCGGAGTTCAACATCTGTCAAAGCTTTGATTTAAGAATCAGGGGTGCCCCATCAGTCCAAAGCCCCACCCTCAGAGTTCAAGGATCTGTAAGGGTTCTGATTTAAAAATCAGGGTCGCCCCGCTCCATCAGAGTCCAAGGCCCCACTCGGAGTTCTCGTAAGGGTTGTGATTTAGAAATCAGGGGTGCCCCAGCAACCCAAGGCCCGACCCTCGGAGTTCAAGCTTTGAAAGAGTTCTGATCAAAAAAACCAGGGGCGTCCGAGGCCCCACCCCCGGAGTTCAAGCTCACTAAGAGGCGGTGATCTGAAAATCATGGGCGCTCCATCAGTCCAAGTCCTCATCCTGAGTTCAACATTTGTCAAAGCTTTGATTTGAGAATCAGGGGTGCCCCATCAGTCCAAAGCCCCACCCTCGGAGTTCAAGGATCTGTATAAGGGTTCTGATTTAAAAATCAGGGGCGCCCCGCTCCATCAGAGTCCAAGGCCCCACCCTCGGAGTTCAAGATCTGTAAGGGTTGTGATTTAGAAATCAGGGGTGCCCCAGCAACCCAAGGCCCGACCCTCGGAGTTCAAGCTTTGAAAGAGTTCTGATTAAAAAAAACAGGGGCGTCCGAGGCCCCACCCCCGGAGTTCAAGCTCACTAAGAGGCGGTGATCTGAAAATCATGGGTGCTCCATCAGTCCAGGGCCTCCTCCTCGGAGTTCAACATCTGTCAAAGCTTTGCTTTAAGAATCAGGGGTGCCCATCAGTCCAAAACCCGACCCTCGGAGTTCAAGGATCTGTAAGGGTTCTGATTTAAAAATCAGGGGCGCCCCGCTCCATCAGAGTCCAAGGCCCCACCCTCGGAGTTCAACATCTGTCAAAGCTTTGATTTAAGAATCAGGGGTGCCCCATCAGTCCAAAACCCCACCCTCGGAGTTCAAGGATCTGTAAGGGTTCTGATTTAAGAATCAGGGGCGCCCCGCTCCATCAGAGTCCAAGGCCCCACCCTCGGAGTTCAAGATCTGTAAGGGTTGTGATTTAGAAATCAGGGGTGCCCCAGCAACCCAAGGCCCGACCCTCGGAGTTCAAGCTTTGAAAGAGTTCTGATTAAAAAAAACAGGGGCGTCCGAGGCCCCACCCCCGGAGTTCAAGCTCACTAAGAGGCGGTGATCTGAAAATCATGGGCGCTCCATCTGTCCAAGTCCTCATCCTCGGAGTTCAACATCTGTCAAAGCTTTGCTTTAAGAATCAGGGGTGCCCATCAGTCCAAAACCCCACCCTCGGAGTTCAAGGATCTGTAAGGGTTCTGATTTAAAAATCAGGGGCGCCCCGCCCATCAGAGTCCAAGGCCCCACCCTCGGAGTTCAACATCTGTCAAAGCTTTGCTTTAAGAATCAGGGGTGCCCCATCAGTCCAAAACCCCACCCTCGGAGTTCAAGGATCTGTAAGGGTTCTGATTTAAAAATCAAGGGCGCCCCGCTCCATCAGAGTCCAAGGCCCCACCCTCGGAGTTCAAGATCTGTAAGGGTTGTGATTTAGAAATCAGGGGTGCCCCATCAACCCAAGGCCCGACCCTCGGAGTTCAAGATTTGTAAGAGTTCTGATTAAAAACCAGGGGCGTCCAAGGCCCCCGCCCCGGAGTTCAAGCTCACTAAGAGGCAGTGATCTGAAAATCATGGGTGCTCCATCAGTCCAAGTCCTCATCCTCGGAGTTCAACATCTGTCAAAGCTTTGATTTGAATCCTCAAGCTTGTCATGCAACGCTTCCGGTAGCATGTTTCTATGTGGAAGCAGATTTTGCTGAACTAGGCGCGAGGAGAAAGACCGAGCTTTAAGAATCAGGGGTGCCCCATCAGTCCAAAGCCCCACCCTCGGAGTTCAAGGATCTGTAAGGGTTCTGATTTAAAAATCAGGGGCGCCCCGCCCCATCAGAGTCCAAGGCCCCACCCTCGGAGTTCAAGCTCACTAAGAGGTGGTGATCTGAAAATCATGGACGCTCCATCAGTCCAAGTCCTCATCCTCGGAGTTCAACATCTGTCAAAGCTTTGCTTTAAGAATCAGGGGTGCCCCATCAGTCCAAAGCCCCACCCTCGGAGTTCAAGGATCTGCAAGGGTTCTGATTTAAAAATCAGGGGCGCCCCGCCCCATCAGAGTCCAAGGCCCCACCCTCGGAGTTCAAGACCTGTCAGGGTTCTGACTCAAGAATCGGTCGGTAGTCATAGATTTCAGAAGACTTTCAGAAGAACAAAGACACAATAACAAACCCAAAACAGTTCCGAAGTGCGCGTAAAATTCCGGGTGCACGCACAAGAGCACGTCAATTGAGTCGAGATTCGTGGTCGTTCGCCAAAAAATCCGCTGAATAGGATGCAATAACAACACGTGAAATGTAAAAACTCTTTCTGACTGACAGTTGAAGAGAAATCGCAGGACTGCGGGAATTGCTGCCATCAATGAGCCACAAAAACCTGGTACGACAGAGCAGGCTGCAAAACCAAGGACGCAACCAGGCTGCAACAGCCACAGGGTAGTATTGCCTGTGTGCCAGCCTGTATAGGCAGAATTCCAGCGCAATTCGGCGCAATTCGGCGCAATCGGCGCAATTCGGCGCAATTCGGCGCAATCGGCGCAATTCGGCGCAATTCGGCGCAGACGGCGCAATTGGCGCAATTCGGCGCAATTGGCGCAATTCGGCGCAATTGGCGCAATTCGGCGCAATCCGGCGCAATCGGTGCTTTCCAGCGCATTCCAACGCATTCGGCGCATTCCAGCGCAATCGGCGCATTCCAGCGCAATCGGCGCAATCCAGCGCATGGCCATCTGCGGCCACTGAGCCCGCACGCACTGATTGACTTTGTCTGTATTGTTAAGTCTGTAAGTCTTCGTTTGTTCCTTGACTTTGTCCTTGTTGTCCTCATACCATTGTTGTTTATCTCTACCTGCTATTTCGTGGTTTAAAGTTCCCATCGTTCTAATGTATTCACCTTCCATTGCTCGTAATTGTTCAACATTTTCACAAGGACATGCCTTTACAAGTTCAATATAGAATTTATCAGCGCTAATTTCTCGCATTGCTTCATATAACCTACGATGCTTTGCTAATCGTTGTGATAGTTTCTGACAAGTGCTTCCGATATAACAGTCATCATTAACTGTGTTCAATATCTTGCTTTGCTAATCGTTGTGATAGTTTCTGACAAGTGCTTCCGATATAACAGTCATCATTAACTGTGTTCAATATCTTGTAAATCTTCCCATTTTTATAATCCATTTTATTATAACATCTTCTTTTTTATTCTTTAATTATGTTTCAAATTGTTCCATAAATTCCTCTCGTGTTATGGGTAAATTACCTGCCTTATTGTGAACATTAGCAATATCAGCATAACTATGATTATCAAGAGGATTTAAAGAACTTCTGTTTAAGTTGATAGTGGCATTATCAAACATACTAACAGGGTCTCCTGCCTTTCGTATTCTTAGGTTTGTGTCTGTGTCTTCTGGTTTTTGTAATGACACAAAAGGAGACCCGTAACTACGACTTCTGAAAATGTTACCGTAATCGGTATTTATCTGTTGTCCCACTGCCGATCCAAGGCTATGTGAAATAATATCAGTGATACCGTAATGTTTTTTACCGTCAATTTCAATAGCTCCGTCTTTGATAAATTTATCAACATCTTTGTATCTTTTCGTGTTTCTTGTTTGATATAACGGTAATTTTAAATCATCGTAAAAATCAACAGGGTCCTTTGTTCCTGCTATATACAACTGGCTACCATTTCTATAAATCCTGTCTGGACTCTCATAGGCGAGACGGAGACCTTGTGTATCTGTCAGAAAAGACCAATTTCCCGCCAATTCTTCCCTAACTTCTTCATTTACTTTATTTCTTGCATTTGGTGCTTCGTAGGGTATTCCTTCATTTCTTGTTTTATGTTTGAACATATAATTAACTTATAAAATTATTTTGTAAGCTAAATAATAATGCTCAAGTTCAAAAAAATATATATTGATAGCAGTTACAAAGTGAGTGGGACATCATCCGATTTCACCATTGATCTGCCTGAAACTGTCCAGTTAGAGGACAACATGTTATGTCAAATACACGAGGTGAGCATGCCCCATTCGTGGTATTCAATAAACAGCACTAACAACAACTTATATTTTAGACATCAGGTCATACCCCCAGGTATTGTGGCAGGGATAACTTACCGCAAAATAGCAATCCCGGAAGGCAACTACACAGCGAATGATTTGGCGCAAACAATAGAGATCGCTCTAAATTTAGTTTATGATACAGGCGATAGACCCAACACATATTCAATAACGTATAACACAGCAACCAACAAATACACTTTTTCATCAAACTATTCAACCGTTATTTTTGTCGTCTTAAATGATAGTGAAGTTGCTCCCGTAGCTAATGTCTTCTCGGATCCTGTTGACGTTAATAATCTAAGTTCAATAAACAGAGTGTTGGGCAATACAACACCTGCCACCGATGCATATACCAACGTCTCACCTTATACAACAAACTTCGTTGATTTAACACCTGTTAAAAGTGTTTATCTACACTGTAATGAAATTAGCAACTTTAACCAATTAACAGTGGCGGGTAACTCAAGCATCATTACAAAGATACCTGTAAATGTTCCTTATCTTGGGATCATTAACGATAATGAAATAAGTGTTGTTGACTATATAGATGTATCGGGAAAAATGCTCCGCCGATTGAATTTTAGATTATCTGATCACCTTAACCAAAATATAAATCTCAATGGGGTGGACATCTCATTTACCTTAACATTCTTTAGGGGTTAATAAATATCTAATTAGAAAAATCTAGACTATATTAATAATGAGTAGTGAGGAAGTTAATGAGGTTAAAGATGAAGAAGCAACCGAAATAATAGCAGATGTAATTAATGAAGAAGCAACAAAAGAAACAAATAACGAAGAAATTCATGAAGAAGTCTCACAACCTAAAGAAGCAACAATACCGATAGCAAAAGCAAAACCCAAAGCAGTGCCAAAGAAACTAGCCAGAAGTGTTAAAGTTGTTGAGTTAGTTGAATGTGGCGCTTGTAATAAAAAAATGTTGCCCAAAAGTTTGAGGAATACTCACCCTTACTATTGCAAAGGCCAACCAACGGAAACACTGCCCGTAAATAGACAAAAAGCAAGTTACGGGACTAAGGTAGAACAAAAACTAAGAAAAGAAATTGAAGAAGAGATGAAGAAGAAGTATGAAAGTAAAAATGAAGTGGTTACTTATTCTGACCCTATTGAAGCAAAAACAAAACGAAAGCCGAGTGTGCCAATTGTGCCAAGTGTGCCAAAGCAATTAACGGCAACGGAATTACTACAGCAGTCGTATAATGAAATGAAACGGTTAAGACAACAAGAGAAACAGGAAAAGATTAATAAATTTAGATCAAGTATGTTTTAATTATATTTAATAATAATTATCTATTATTAAATATAATATGAGCATTTGGAAGAGCAAACCAGAATTTCACAGAGCACCCCAAGTAGAACAGTATTATGACATAAATGATACTTTTGGAGTTGCCAGTCGGAGAAAATATATAGAAGATATGAAACTGAGAATTGAAGAGGCAGAGAACAGAGGCAAAAATATTGGACTTCGTAATGATTGGCTACAACATCAGAAGAAAGCAATATATCAGGGTCAGCTAGATGATGTTAATAGACAGCTAGAGCGCCCAATGATGCCAGTAAGAACAAAGGAGGAATTACAAAAGAAACAAAAAGAATTAAAAGATATAATGGCGGAAATAATCTAATATTTATTATATGATCGAAACATTGAAATCAGAATTAAGACTTAGACCGACCTACGACGAACTGATAGGAATGATTGAAGCACAAGGCGACCCCAACAGGCCACCCATTGATCAGGTTATTGATAGAAGGGCTACAATATTTAGAAATAATCAATTCGGTATGTTGATTTTCTAGGCTTGAAGAAACAAGAAGAAGACAAAATTAAAAATGAACTAAGGCAAACACAACTTAGACAAACGGCAGTGGAAACAGGCACTTCAATGGGTGTTGTAAATTATAGGATGGGAACAGGTGAAACACCACCTCTAAGTTATGGTGGAAGAACGCCACGGGGTGCTTATCATGCCGACGATGGCTTTGATACGCCTACAAACGATGTTAATATGTCAGATGAACAAATCATGAGAATAAAGGCAGAAATGGAAACGTTCAACAAAAGAAGACAAGAAGCACAACAGGCTTCGTCATCATCTGCAAGAGTAGATTTAGATGAAGCGCACAGACAATCTTTACCAGTCGGTGTTATGGATAATGATGACTTTGAAGATATGCCACCTTTAGCTAATATAGAAGAAGGAGAAGAAGAAGAAGAATTTGAAGATGATCCAGAACTGATACCTGCAGACGAAGATGAAACAACAAGACCCCCGCCGATCTCAAGAAAACATAAAGAAACCATAGATTATAATGAGAATATAGACAGATGGAAAAACAAAGATGTTTCAGCGGATGATATACTGTATCAGTTACATTTGAGAGGAATACAACTAACAGCAGAACAAGAAGAAGAAATGGCAAATCTTAAAACAAAGGGTAAAGGTAAAACAATAACAAAGAAAGATTATTTAGTGAATTATGTTGAGAGATTGATACAAACCGGTAAATGGACGGACGAAATAAATGACCAACTTTTAAGAAGTAGGATGGAGGAATGGCGAAATATGAAGAAAGGCAAAGGCAAAGGTAGTGTTAGTGCATCATCAAGTGGCTTAGATACTGCAAAAGACATAGCAATTAGTGGCGTTAAGGCAGGTGTAGAAACATTAGCAAAAGCAGGAGCAACGGCATTAGCGAAATCATTTTTACCAGTATAATATGTAAGTAAAGTAATATAATGTCAAAAATTAATGTAATTAACTTTTAATATTAATACTTATTTTCTTATAGAAAATAATTATCAATGTTAAGATTGAAACCCACTTATGAAGAAATATTAAGGGAAGCAAAAACTAGAAGACTAAAAATATTACCAGAAAGAGAAAGAAGAACGCCACAAGGAATGTTGCTAGATGATCTAGATATGGATGATTTTGATTTAGATAAGTATGACAAGAAGACAATATTAATGAATGAAAATCCAGAGAAAGGCACACAAACAGACCGATTTAACAAGACATCTACAACAGAAAGCGAAAGTGCTAAAAGTGTTCTAGAAGACCAGCGTGTGAAAGAAGAAGAACAAGCAGAGAGCGCATATTCACGACAAACAAGCGAAGCATCAGTGGAGCAAGAAAAACAAAAATCATTAATGCGACGACTGTTTGATAGTTTATTTGAGGAAGTTGAAGCTGATTTACCAAGATCACGGCCAACAAGCCACGCTAGTAGCGCAAGAGGGAGTAATGAACCTATACCAAACAAAAAGAGTGAAACACCCATACAATCAAGTTCATCATCGTCCTCAGCAACTAGTAGAAGTGTTTTATTACCAGTTGAAAGTGCCCCTATTAGTGTCAATAGTTCAAGAAGTCGCGAAGCACACGAGTCTCTGGCGAGTAGTCCAACTATAGAATATGTTGATGAAGAAGATTTACCTGTCAATGTTTCAAGTAGTTCTTCAAACAGAACTGTTCAGTATGTTAGTTCTAGAAGTTCAAGAAGTAGCCGACCGATAACAACTAGTTCGGGTTCGCGATAAATATCTAAGATATATTAATGGTTGAAATAATTATTAAAAAATCAAGTAAAGATGGTAAGAAATACGATGCCGTAATAGATAATAAAAAGACAGTTTCGTTTGGGTCTAGTGGCTATTCCGATTTTACCAAGCATAAAGATGAAGATCGTAAAAAGAATTATATAGCAAGGCACAAGCCTAATCAAGACTGGAATGATCATACAACTGCCGGATTCTGGGCTAAAAATATTCTCTGGAATAAGCCTACCATTGAAGCATCCGTAAGAGATACCAATAAAAAGTTCCCAAACTTGAACATAAAAATGAAATAATTGTTAAAAAATATTTTGATAATTATTTCGCAGAACAGTTACACAACTTACACCAAGCTTCGCAGTTGTCGCTTTCGTGCGCGATGCTGTTATCTAATCTCTGGGCTGTCATATTACTTGTTAAGAAGCCGTTCTTAAATTCAAATTCAAAGTTACACCCGCAGTTGTTACAATGACTATACACTCGCTTCATAAACCAACTTGGATCAACATACTTACTTTCGTTTATTTCTCTATTCGCTTTCTGATCTTGTAACTTGTAGGCGTTTATCTTGTTAAGCCAGTATTTATGTAAGGTTGTTTCGTTCAGTTCATTCTCTGCTTCGGCGCTCTCATAGAACAAGACATTATTAAAATCAGTGCTTCTGGTCAAGGCACACCATAACCACTCACGAGTTACCAAGTGCGACTTCTCCCACTCGTGTATAACGATCTTACCGTCAATTGAGGCCCCTTGCGCGGAATGGCAAGTGGTGCAGTAGTCATATCTGAAATGCTTATCTAAGGTAGCTATGTCCGTTAAATACTGCTGTTTGGACTTGACATTCTCTAATTTAATTATGTTCTTGGATATGCTTACGATCCTAAACCTGTAATTAACATTGAACTTGACATTATTCGTTTTCTTGTATAATCGGCAGATTAAGATCTCATCCACTTCATATTTATCCGTTTTACCTAAACTCTTTCGGATTGCATTAGACACCGTTAAGCACCTCATATTGGTATAGGCTATGTTCTTCTGAGATGCTGTCATATCACCGGTTGTATTAAAATAATTATGAACAAACTCGGATAAAGATAACTTATGAAGCCACATGTCATCACACATCATATCTAATATTTTTCTGTTGGCTTCTGCTGTTGGATCTCCTTGTGGTCCTAATCTCTTACATATGGTAAGCATAACATTATATTTGAAGATCTGATCAATACATTCATCTGCGTATTCATCCGGCTTCCTCGTATTAGTTAGGTCTTCAATCGGCGGTAGCTGTTTGACATCACCCGCTCCGATTATGATTTTATTCGGGTTTTTCTTAACGAATTCAGCTGTGCTGAATTGCTTCGCGAATTCTCTGATTCTATTTAATATGTGTGTGCCATTCATATAGATCTCGTCAAAGACTATACAATTATAACTGCTATGGTCAAACTGGGGGAGCTTCTCCCCATCGCCAACGGGTATGGCGAAAAACTTGTTGGTAGTCACCGCGTCGTCGTCAATATTTTGAGATAAGCTGTTCTGTGGCACTACGAAGAGAGTTTTATAGCCTAACTTGCTGAGATGCTTTGCTGTATGCGACTTGCCACCACCTGCATACTTAGATCGGATCATCATAGGATTATTTGTTACGATATCTTTTGCTATGCTTTCCGTGTCCCACTCGTTTTCTATGGGTCGGGTCTCATTGCTAACTACGGGAATTGGTATCAGTTCGTTCTTTTTTGGTGCCCATTGCTCTGTCGGTTCCGCTATGTTCTTACTCTTCTCGTGTCTCCACCCGCCGATACGATCTGAAAACTCTATTAGGTTCTTAGCTCGTCTTAAATGCTCCTTCCGGATTACGAAGGCATCTGTTTTAACACTCCATACTCCTATATGGTTTTCTGTTAGCTTGGTGTAGTCGGTGTGCATTTTAAAGTTATGGTGTTGTAATAATAATTCTTTGATGTATATATATCCGTTTCGTAGGGTGGCTTTATCGGTCACTATTAAGCAATAATATTTTCTGTCCATCTCCTTTTCTACGAAGTCTGTCTCGCCGTTAGGTAACTCAATCTCATCAACATACATACCCGAGATTCTGTTAATCTTTCCTCCGATCTTGTGTTGATAATATAAGGCTTCCTTTAGAGTATCAAAGGCATAACTTTTATGGGCTTTATTCGTGTTCTTCTCAAGTAGCCCGAAGTTAACATTAGCTATTAATTTTTTGATTCTGATGTCTTCGGCTGGTTTGTCAGAGATGTCTGTCTTCCATAATTCCGCTGTGATCTTCCTATAATCCACCTTGTATACTCTGGATGGTTGCTTATAATAAAGTATCTTACATTGCTTCACGAAGTGCTTTAAAAACATACCATATACTAAAGTGTAGGCTTTATTGAAAAATAAACTCCGCTTGGTGGGCTTGACCAAGTAGAGAGTGAGATCGTGAAAATCTGTCACTGTGCCACTGAAGGGCTTCCATATATCAAACTGAGTGAATACCGGTATCTCGGCGATCTTGTTAAACGCAGATGTGTAAGCTTTTCTTACATCTATCTCCGTAGTCACTTCTGTGGTATAACAGTATTTGTCGTCTTTGTCTGTCTTAGGGTTATATAAATAATAATGTTTATTTATTTCACCCGTTGGGGGGATGGTGCGACACTCCTTAAAAATTTCAACGTCAATCTCGTTGTAATATGACTTGTGGGTAGCCTTGAAGAGGGCGGTGTTAAAATTAAACATCGCTTTAGACATCTTGTTGTAGATCTGCTCCGTTCTCACGCAGATGGAACCATCAATAGAATTATTTACTAAGTTCTGGGTCTTAATCTTGTATTTAATCTCTTTGTGGCTCTTGTTGTTTATCTTGATCTTAAACTTGAAGTTAAGTTCAGACACACATCCCGCGCTAAACCTAACCTGTGGCTCATACCCTGCCTGTTTGCTTAGATAAAAGAGATGAGACAGATCGTAGCCATTATATACCAATGTGTATTCGCTGTGCTCGGTATACTTCCTGATGTCGTCTAGACATGTGATCATTTTACATTCCACTGGTTCTTCCTTCTCGTTAAGGTGATAATCTGAAGATGCCTTAACAGATATACTATAATTACTGTTTTTGGGTATCATCTGCCTCAACATATTCATATTATCACTGACTGTGTAGATGTGACTGTTCTTCACTATAGCGTATAAGGCTGGGATGTGATGGTTTCTCTTTATTGGGTCGCGTTTATAAATTAGATTCTCAAACGTATCATATATTCTCACTTGCAAGTTAAAATGTTCAAACACCTTCGCCATATCTGTTATTGACGCCCCTTTTGTTTTAAAATCTTCTTCCGTCTTATTTATGATTTTTAGGATGGCTTCTTTTGTGAGTTTGTTCTTCTCTCTCTTCTTGTCTCCCATAAGGGTATCCTTATAATAATCCGTCAAGGTGTTAAACCAACACTCGTTCTTAACATAATGATCTACTTTAATGGCTTCCTTAAAGGTCTCATGCTGTGGATCTAAGGGTGTCTGAATATATCTGTGATACATACTGACATTCTCTGTGTTTGTTAGTTCTTCGTCTTGTGGCTTGAAAGCATCGGCGTTATCTACCCTTTCGGCATAATTAACTTTAATACAGTCAATGTAACCTTCTGCGTAACCAACTTCGGCTCTAAAACTGTCATCTGTCAATAACAACAACTTGAGCCTATAGAACGTCTTAGAATCGGCTTTCTCATATTTGAATATGCGTCTCCCCGCTAATTTTTCTACCCACGGTGTTGTATGCACATTAGCAGTTAAAGGGTTCATGTATACTGGGACATATTCCCTACCCCTACTGTCTCTAAAAGACGTTTTTAATACACCTTTGTCTGCTTCTGTCTTAAGCCTATATAAATGAACATTGATTGAATATTTTTTTGGCTTTCTCGCGTTGGTTCTTCCCGTTCGTTTGTTGTCTTCTTTTGCTTGTGCCATTCTCTGACCTAGTTGTTCTTTATCCTTGTGCTTGTCGTAGAGTTTATTATATTCTTTTTCCGCTTTAGTTTTTTCTTTGTCTGTTTTTGCGGTGGTGAGTTTCCTAATTAAATTGTCTGCTGTGGTGAATTGGGCGATCTTACGATCTGAATATAAGTTAATTATGTTTTGAACTTTTGTTCTGGTGGCTTGGCTGATGCGGTTTCTTCTGTTGTTATAAAATGTTTGTAGTGCTTCCGTATTACGCTTAATGGCTTTGGACATATACTAATATAATTAAACTATATATTTATTTTATTTTTAAGTATAATTTTTCCAAGGATTTTTTAAAATACTAAATGTTTTTTTAATATATAGAAATATGTCTAAAGATAAAAAAATAATATATAGTATAGTATAATATGAGTAAAAATCCCGAGGATATGACAATGGATGAAATCAAAGAGCAACTCGCCATATACAGCAGATTGTACTACAACAAGCGCAGAAATGATGAAAAATATATGCAAAAGAAACGAGAATCTGCACTACGACACAATCAGAGAAAGAAGATCAAGGAGTACGAAGAAGCTAACAATATCAAACTGAACCCCGATGAGATGACAGAAGAACTGCTATCTGAAATAATGAATGCAAAAAAACCCTTTAAAACAAAGCGCGGCACACCCAAATATGATATGAGCAAGTTCAAGATCATAAAGCCGATGGATGGCGAATGATGATTTAATTTAATTATTAAATCATTATTTTCTTTTGTTTTTATATGAGTGAGAAACAAAAAATTATTAATGATGTGTATTTTGATCGCGCGGGGTTTGGCTCAAAAAAACGGACTTTAGAAGAAGCGCGGGAGAAAGATAAAACCATCACGATGTCTGATATTAACGAGTTTTTTAGGAAGAATGTTGATCAAAAGCGAAAGCCCGTCGGTTCAAACAGCTTTGTCGCCCCGCATTCAGCATATGAGTATCAGATGGATTTGTTTTTCATCAACGACTTGAAGGATCAAAAATTTAGAGTAGGAATGTTAATGATTGATATATTTGATAAGTTTATGCATGTCGTGGCAATTAAAGGTAAGAAGGAAGAAGATTTAGCGAGTGGGATGATTGAGTGCTTACATAAAATGGGGAAGAAGCCCAAACTAATTTATACCGACGACGAGGGAGCAATAAAGAAGGAGGCAATACAAAAGTATTTACAGGAACAGAACATAGAACACTATAGAACTAGGGCACACGCAAATTTCAGCGCAAGGGCCATTAGGACGTTCAAAGATTTATTATATCGGCGTGTTGAAGCGGATCAGAAAAAGGGTAAAGACAATATCCAATGGACTGATTATATTTTTGAAATATTATTAACATACAACAATAAAATGAAACATTCCGCTACTGGTTTCACCCCAAAGGATGCCAGAAAACCGAGCAACTAATTAAAAGTTAAACTGGAATTAAATATGAATGCTAAACGAAATCGGGTCTATCCTGAATTAAGTGTTGGTGATGAAGTTAAAATATTCAGGAAGAGGAAACCCAATGAAAAAGAGAGAGTGGGCAATTTCAGCCAAAATGTTTATACCATAGAAAAAATTGATGAAAAGCTGGGCCAAAAATATTATTATGTATCAGGGAATGATAGGGCGTATTTGCGGTTTGAGCTGTTAAAAGTGTAGCTTTTGACAGTAGTCTTGAAGTTGTGGGGTTTTTTCACAACTTGACTTGTTTTGTGGTGCAACTTGCGACGAGCTCAAATATCGACATTTCCCATGCAGCAAGTTCGTAGAGCATTCAAGGCGCGTAAGGTCACAAAGAGTCATGCATCACCTTTCCGCTAAGCGCACTATCGACATGAGTAGCAAGCGCTGTCATATTTCTGTTGGTGTGGTGTCCTGATTGTGCAATGGCAGACACTACATCAAAGAAGCGGAAGCTTCCCCCGGAGTTTTATCAGAACATTCTCGAGGAGATGCCAGATGTGGAAATGGATGACAGTTCAAAGCGTGCTTTGGCAAGTAAATTTTCCCAATTTCCTGCTCACCAACTGGGCGATTCCGAGCTCCGAGATGTGGTTAGCATTCTTCCAGAAGCTATCAAAGATGTTACGACACGAGAGATTGTGGCCCTGCATGTGAAACACCACATTCGCCAAGAGCTGCAGGGCGCGCCCGACCCTTGGTCAGTCAATGACATCCTGTTTTTGGCTCACGTCCCCAAGTGCTTCCCCGATAGGCTCAGTAATCTACCTTACTTATTGGGTTTAGGGGTTGGCCCTTTGGTTGTAGCTTAGTGGTTTATTCCCCCTAGGTTTGGTTTCCTCGTCGGGCTTCCCGATTGGGTCAGTTGATTGGGTTGCTTAGTCGGGCTTAGGGGTTGGGTGTTTTTTGGGGGCTAGTTGTTTATTCATGTAGCTTTTGATCTGGATGTAGTTTTGGGTCTATAAGGTTGCGTTGTTCGGTGCAGCGGAGGTTGAGAGTGCCGAACTCGACCCACTTTGCCTGTGGCTGAAAGAAGCTGCGGACATGAAGCCGAAAGAGTGGAAGATTGATGAGGTGAAGATCTTCAAGCAGGACATTCTGGGCCTCCAGAACATGAATCACAGCATGGTGATTCGCGAATGTTATACACTCATGCAGGGACAAATAGTAGCTTGGTTGAATGGCCTTTTCAACCCAGCGTTGAAAGACGGAGCAAAACGTCCGACCATTGGAGGCTTACTGATTGTCACCGGCACGCCCGGAATTGGAAAGTCGATTTTCCTAGCATACATGGCGGTAATCTTGATTGCGGAGGGCTACGACATTGTCATTCAACGTGGCAATGAGTGGTGGTCTCACATTGGTGGCAAGGCGCGGGCTCATGGCGAAGTCAAGCCCGGTGCATTGCTAGGACAGGAGACAACCCTGCTGCTGTTCGACACACTTGCTGGCGGGAAGGTCGAGCTCGACGCTCGGCCGAGGGGATGCAGCATCGTCTTCACTTCGCCGCATGGTGGAAGCTACAAAGTGGCATTCAAGCAGGAAACCTGCAGGCCTACAGTCTTGTATATGCCTACTTGGTCCAAACCTGAGGTGTTGCAGCACAAAGCTGCTCTTTTCCAGCATGTTCTTGACAAGGAGGCGGAGGAGACAGCAAAGATTGTTGAAGAGGCATACGACCTGCTCGGCGGAAGTGTGCGATGGTTGATGCAAGTGTTGAAAGAGGGTGGCACCCTTTCTGAAGCAGCGCATCGATTGCTAGCAGAGTGCCTCGAAAATTGCAATTACGAGGATTTGCTGAAAGCTGTCTCGCGACAGCCTCGTAACATACAAGGAGAAGGCAAGCAAAGCCATCTGAGCCTTCTGTTGCAGATCACGTCTGCAAAGCCGTATAACAAAGCGCAGGTGATGCTTGTTGAGTCAGATGTTGCCCATCTGGCAATTCGCAAGGCCCTTGAAAAGCGAGGTAGGGAAGGTCGTCAGCAGTTCATCAACGTGTCCTTGGAATACAAGGAGCTTGGCAGTTTCGTCGGCAACCTGTTCCAAGATACCGTGCTCGAGGGTTTGACAGCAAAGACGGACCCGCGGACACTGCAATTCAGATCTGTGACGTCGGGGGGGGAATCTGGCACTGTGAAGGTGCCGCCCGCCAAGCAAATCATCGAGCGGATAGAAAGGCTGAGCAAAGGCTACAAACCCAAAGAGTTTGAGACCAACATGCTGTATGTTTTGGAGAGCAAGTCTTTTCCGGCCGCCGATTTTTTCTTTGTGCAGAAGCAAGATGATGGTTTCGTGCTTTGGCTCCTGCAAACAACAAAGGGCAAGAAGCATGAGTTCAAGCTTGGGTCAATGCATGAGAAGTTCAAGAGATACTTCGCTGCGTCGGACTTGAAGAGGGTCTGCGCAATCAACTGGGTCATTGTTGCACCAAATGAAGCCATCGCAAAGGAGTATGGCGCAGAGAAGAAACCTGATGGGCAGTGGAAGGAGGAGAAGGTCATCTCCCCGAAACAATACGTTTCATGGGGCAACTGGAGCGACTGAATGAAGTTCACGCGACAGAAAGGAACTGCTAGATGCCTGTGTTCCACCCCAGCCCCGAACCTAAACCCAAATTCTACAAGGACCCCCTTGCCCAGTTTGGGTAATAATGCCACCTTAGAAATAATAGATGAGGTAATGGTTATTCCTAGAATCGTATTGATAATGGGGTAGTAGTGGTGATATATCGGTGAAGTTTAGGGGGGAGTGTAGGAATGATCATCTAATGGGGGTAGTAGTAGTGATATACCGGTGAAATGTAGGGGGGAGTATAGGAATGATCATCTAATGGGGGAAGTAGTAGTGATATATCGGTGAAATGTAGGGGGGACCCTAGGAATGATCATCTAATGGGTTGACGGTGGCATTATTACCCAAAAGGGGCAAGGACCCCTCTGACTGAATAACCTACCTTTTTCAGGACCTGTATAAGAAATCATAATAAGGAACCCTGAAAAGGTAGGTTCTTTACGGCCAAGGTAAGCCCTAACCCGAGCCTAAAGCATGCCAGGCCATTCTGCCGAGCTCCAAGCAGGTGGGCTGTCTGTCCACTGCAGGACCATTCAAACCTGATTTTTTTTGAATTTGAACAGCGTATATACGCCACCTAAACCCCCAAAAGTAGGTAAACTAATGGCCCAAGACCCATAAAAGGCTATTATTCTACATACTTTTGGGGTCCAGGTAAGCTCTAAGCCGTAAACTGTGAATACCATATCGGTACTTCGGTACTTCGCCAGCGGGGAAGACTGCTTCGTGTGCTCCCGTGAAGCTGCCACCCCTGTATTTGAGTGGGCAAGCTCTCAACACCCTACACTAAAGGTTAAGTCACCTATGTTAATGTTACTTACAGCTGTTCTGCTAAACCCTAAACCCCAAGCCCTAAAGCCTAGTTACGAATGTTTAAGGCCCCTATGTCATCTACAGCTACTCTGATGCAAAGCTTAGCAATTCCTAGGTTATCATCAGCTCTAAGCTCCGATTTAGACACTTAAAAGCCTTGCTTACCAGGTCCCTTTCAAGCCGAGCCTCAAACTCCGACTTCTAAACCCCGGACCCTCAGTCCCCTGATCCTGCAAGCATTCCAGGTAGTGTTTGCGAAACATTCTTCCCATCAGATAGATTTCGCTGGGAAAATTAAATTTGACCCCAATTCGTCCCATCGGGTCCAGTCAACTAGGTGAATCACGAAGGACTGACACAGTGTCACTGTCTCATGTCCACTGGCTAGAACAGAATCGTTGCAACGGAAGGCAAAGCAAACGAGCTGTAGTGTAGGGGCCTCAATAGTTACATATACCGTTCTTAGGGTTCCTGATTGTAGTTTTAGTATGATATCGTTCTACTTAAGGCCCTACACAACAATGCCCGTTTTAAGTCTTGAGCTGTCACCAGCTGCCGGGCAGGCAGTGAAAGACCAGCACCACAGCTGCACTTACCGTGTCCGGGGTGTGAAAGAGCTCAGCCTCAGTGACACATCTCTGCTTGAAAGAGGATTTCCAGAAGCCTTCTGAACCCCCTAAACCCTCTAAACTCTCTAGACCCTAAGCCTAAACATGCTAAACCCTCAAAACCCCAAACCTAAGCCCTCAAAAAGCCCTTAAAAACAACGAGAACCGTTGGGTTCAGGATTCGGGGTTAAGATGACAAGGGGATTCTCAACCTCTAAACCCTTAATATAGGGGCCTTCATAATTAGAATATAAGGTTCCTTTACATAAAGGGCTCCTCTAACAATTAGAATATAAGGTTTCTTTAAAGGGCTCCTCTGAGAGAGACTATAAGGGTACTATAGGGGTGTAACACAGGGGCCTCAATAAGTACCTACCTATACTATTTTGCGGGGTCCTCATTATAACTCTGGTATAATGGGCCCCCAAGCCCCATTCCAATTATGAAGGCCCCTACATTAGAAAGTTCACGGTACACACTAAGCCGATCGTGACTTAGGTTCGCAGGGCAATGCACCGGGAATGTCGACCACTAATGAATAGAAGCCCTTCTCCTTCATGCAGCACTGTAGCGGGCATCCTACCATTAGGTATCAGAGCCTTCAAATTAAAGCCAGGGGAGCATTTAATCAGCATTCTACATTAGTTACCAGCGCTGCGATCGCTTGCTACGGGAGACCCAGCCAGTTTCCCTATTAATGTGGGTGTCGGTTTAGTAGTAGGGTACCCCCCCCCCCCCCGACCAAAAAAAAAAAATATATTTAAAGTGGAACCGGACAGGGGTCAGGGGTCTGAGTGGCAGGGAATTGGGAGGTGCCGGGGTTTGGGGGGTTGGCTTGGGTGCAGGGTCTGCGGTTCTGCGCGAATGCGCGGTCGGGGGTCGGGGGGGTCTGGGGATCACCAAATGCTGGAAACCAAGCCCCGATCACTCCAAGACTACTACCAAGACTAAAAACCCTTCATTTTGAACACTTTTGCCTCCGTAACCTACACTCACACACTCCCACCCACAATCGACCACGTCTGAAGCTTTGTGGGGTGCAATAATAGTACAGTAGTACAATACATAGTAGTACAGTAGAAATAATACAGTAGTAGTACAATGGTAGTACAATAATAGTGCAGTAGTACAACAGTAATACAACAGTAGTACAGTGGTAGTACAATAGTAGTACAGTAGTAGTACAACAATAGTACAGTAGTACAATAGTAGCACAATAGTAGTACAGTAGTAGTACAGTAGTAGTACGATAATAGTACAGTAATACAATAGTAGTACAGTAGTAGTACAATAATAGTACAGTAGTACAATAGTAGTACAGTAGAAATAATACAGTAGTAGTACAATAGTAATACAATAATAGTGCAGTAGTACAATAGTAATACAACAGTAGTACAGTGGTAGTACAATAGTAGTACAGTAGTAGTACAATAATAGTCCAGTAGTACAATAGTAGCACAATAGTAGTACAGTAGTAGTACAGTAGTAGTACGATAATAGTACAGTAATACAATAGTAGTACAGTAGTAGTACAATAATAGTGCAGTAGTACAATAGTAGCACAACAGTAGTACAGTGGTAGTACAATAGTAGTACAATAATGGTACAGTAGTACAATAGTAGCACAATAGTAGTACAGTAGTAGTACAGTAGTAGTACGATTATAGTACCGTAGTACAATAGTAGTACAGTAGTAGTACACTAGTAGTGCAGTAGTACAAAGTAGTAAGTACAACAGTAGTACAGTGGTAGTACAATAGTAGTACAGTAGTAATACGATAGTAGTACAGTAGTACAATAGTAGTACAGTAATAGTACAGTGGTAGTACAATAGTAGTACAGTAGTACACTAGTAGTACAGTGGTAGTACAACAGTAGTACAGGAGTACAGTAGTAATACAGTAATAGTACAGAAATAATACCAATAAGCAAAGCATAAAGCCAGTGAGCACATTCCCCCAATAAGCAAAGCATAAAGCCAGCGCCTGAAACCCTAAACCCTAAACCCTAAACCCTGAACCCTAAACCCTAACAAACCCTAAACCCTAACGAACCCTAAACTCCTAAACCCTAAACAACCCTAAACCCTAAGCCCTAAACCCTTCCCAAAGGGGGGTCGGTCCAGATTGGACCCAAAATTGAATTTTTTTATACAAACTTTAGTACTGGAGAGGCCTCGTTTGAGCTAGGGTCCAATCCCCAATTCGGCGGTTCAGGGCCAGGGTTTTAGGGTTGGGTGGGGGTTTGGATGGGGGTTTAGGTCGTGGCTGCCTTAAGATTGACCATCAGCAAATAGCACAGCCCCACCACCACAAAATCCCCCCAGCCAAAAAAAACGCATTAATTAGTACCCCAAAAAATTTACTCGGATTCGGAATTAGCCCCGGCCGGGACGCATTAAAGGAGCCTATACTACAAAACCGACACCCGCATTAGACCTTAAGAGGATCTTATTATCTATAGGCTCCAAAGTAGTAGATCTTGTTAATGATCCTAAATCTAAACCAATATAAAACCCTAAACCCTAAACCCAAAACCCTAATTCGTGGAGCCTATGGGTAAAGCATTGTTCGACGACGTTGAGTTGATGTCAACAACGCGAGCCCAGAATGCAGATCTTGGGCCCCAGCCGGGCGAACCTAGCAATGCATAACATAGAAGCCTAATTCGAAAATAAGGTTCCTTTAACGGGCTCCTTTTGAGGGATATTATAAGGGTTCTTAAGGGCGTGATATAGGGGCCTAAATAATTGCCTATAGTAGTTTGGTGGTTCCTTTTTCTAGTTAAAGTTTAACGACCCTATTCTAATTATTAAGGTCCCCTCGTATTGGCAGCTATATGATTCCTCAGGGTATCTGCATGTACAGTGAACCCTTGGTAGCAGCAATCTCTTATCCTTATTTCAAGAATTTCAAGTATTCTGGCCCCTATATTCAATTGGGATACACCCTAGATCATCGCCTATGAAGCCCAGTTCAGACGCTTCAAAACCTCATTCCAAGTAATATGGCCCCGATAGTATGCGCACCGATACCCTTAAGACCTTAATCCCGAAACCCTGTTCCCTAAATCGTAAACCTTAAACACCACCCTAAGCCCTGAACCCTAGGTGGCTCGCCCCCACGCGCTACAATGTGAACTTGGACCCGAAGAGTAGCGCTGGAAGCCCAGAAATCTGAGTTTGGGTTCAGAGTTCAGGGTTTAGGATGGTTTAGGGCCAGTTGAGGGTTTAGGGGTTTGAAGGTATAAGGGGTCCTTTAAGGGATCCTTTCCAAAAGGATTCTTTAGGGATCCATAATGGTTGCACCAGGGATCAAGGGTTTAGGATTCAGAGGATTAAGGGGTTCAATTAGGGTTTCTGGCTTTTGGGGTTTTCGGGTTAGGTCCGAAGGCTCCTGGACCCTCGTAGTCAGATCCCAAACCTTAGCCCCCAAAGCCCGAACCCCTCCCCCAGAAAGCCCATGACCCCTTTCGGAGCCTGAGGGTGGTCCTGAGGTTGTAAGAGGCAATGCATCTTTGGAGTCTCTAGGTCAGGCCTCCAGCTGAACATGCCTACCCCACAGCCTAGCAACCCTAACCCCCCAAACCCTAAACCCTAAACCTTCCCTATTCGGCCCTAACCCCTAAACCACCTTTAAACCCCTAAACCACCCCTATTAGGCCCTAAGCCCTAAACACTATGAACTGTAGACCACCTCTAAACCCCTAAGCCCTAAACCCGTAACCCCCTGAACCCTACACCCCTGAACCCGAAGATGACGATGAAGAACTGGGGTTGGCACGAAGGGGTTTAGACCGAAGACCTGATGGGGACGTTAGGGTTTAGGGCTCTATAGGTTTTGGGATTTAGGATGTAGGGTTTAGGATTTTGGGTTTAGGATTTAAATTTGGGGTTTATGGTTTAGGATTTAAATCTAGGGTTTAGGATTCAAATTTAGGTTTTAGGGTTTAGGGCTATGGGATTTACCGAAGTGAGTCAGTGAATGTGGAGAGCAACAGGAGCCAAAGATGCAGTAAGACGGAAGATGTCGAGGGTTCCTGTAAGGGGTTACTATAAGGGTTCCTTTGAGGGAATCAGGGTCACTGTATGAGGCTTTCGAATCAGCGGTCGAAAAGGGGCGCTTAAAACGACAAACCACACCTAAACCCCTAAACTCCTAAACCCCTTAACCCTAAACCCCAAACTCCTACCCCTAAACCCCTAAACCCTCAAACCCCGTCACCCTAAACCCTAGACCCTTATACCCCTAAACCCTTAAACCCCTGAAAACCCCATCGACCCCCCCGAGCCGAAAGCTTCGGATCCGCGTCAAAACCCTACCGGCGGGACGCCCCAAAAGTATGCCTGGGCTTTGGAGTGCCATACTTTAACATTTTTGTCTTTAAAGGAACCATTATGAAGTAAAGGTTTATACTTTTTCTGCCTGGTTACTTAACAGCCCAGATGCAGAACATTAGCCTTTTTGTAGAGTCAGTCAGTCAGTCCGTTATAGTCTTTAGGAACATCGACCGTAAGTCCTTGGTCCACTATTTTGCTGATTTTTGGGGGGGTTTGGGTAATGTTCGGCTCTAATAACTTAACTGTCAATGTTCGTGGGCCCAAAGACCAATCTATATAAGGCTTCTGGGCTATTTTTGAGCCAAAGGGTCAGGCACCTATGTCATTGTCTTTTTGGGGCCTTGCTGTGTAGCTCGGAAAGCCACCCAGACCAGGCTCCTTGAAGCCCTCGGAACGAAGCCTTATTGTTTAGGGTTTAGGGGTTTAGGGTTTAGGGGTTAGGGGTTTAGGGGTTTAGGGTTTAGGGGATTCGGGTTTAGGGGTTTAGGGGTTTAGGGTTTAGGGGTTTAGGGTTTGGGGTTTAGGGGTTTAGGGTTTAGGGTTTAGGAAGTCCTGAAACCCAAACCCGTAGACCCTAAAGACTACTTAAAGTGGGGCAACGGGAAAAGCAGCTCAACAAAAACATAATTCAAGACCTAGACCCTGAGCCTTGTCGGCGTGAATCCTAAACCAAGACCTTACGTAGCCCGCATGCTTACACGAAAACGCCAGAAGAGAAGGCCCAGTGATGCAAATCCCTTTAAGGAGCACTACTTCACATGTAGTAGGGGACTCTTCTATCGAGTTTCGGGCTTATAACTCCCGGTCTAGTTTAAGTTAAAGGGTCCTAAACCCTTAACCCTGAACCGACGAGGTCTACTTTATCGCCGGCCTCATTACCGGATCCTCGAGGATGGGCGAGTGCATTCCATGTTTAGGGTTTAGGGTACCCAAAAGGCTCCGATAAGAGTAGAGTGCAGGGATCTATATCAGGAAATGCTATGATGATTTGGGGAAGTATCCCCCATGGCAAAAACCCATGAGCCTTTGGGTAAGTGGGCAGTTGAGCGTAGCTTCCGAAACAGATGTGGTAAGCGTTTTGGGTTGAGGCTCTTTGGGGGATTCTCTGTTCATGAGCATATGAAAAAGTATCCGCAAACCCTATAGTCTACTTGCCCCTCCTATATTACGTTAGCCACCCCTGAATGCATGTATGGGGTCCAGATAACCTTAAGCTCCATACCGGACAAGAAAGCGGTTTTGGGGGAGTGTTACGGCCTCCTGCGGCCTATGGCTTAAACCCTAAATCAGCCTAAATCCTGAAAGCCCAAAGCCCTAAACCTTGAAACCAAGCGGGATTTCAGATATGTGCCGTTGTGTCCTCGGTGCGTTAAATTCTGATTGGAATAAACCTCCAAGGGGATGTTCAACAATTGTGTTCGAAATTCGGGCTACAGATACTTAAGTCTCGACAGACCCGGAAGATTATGTCCGCTACCGTGGAGGATCTTACTTACCAAAGGCGGAAGGTTCAGAACAATGAGGGGCCCCTTAACCCTGAACCGGGTTAGGGTTTAGGGATTTGGGCCTAGGGTTGACGAAGGCGCTGAGTAGCAGAAACCCTGAAAGAATCCGCTCCTGAAGGGACCCACCAGTCTAAGAAGCCGTAGAGGCTGGGAAGGCGACATTCATGTGGTGAGTAAGCCTTTGGGGTATTTTGCGTTCTTTTTTTCTGGGCTTAAGTAAGAGAATCTCATAAGCAAGACTGTTGTTCAGAGGCTGTAAAGAGCCAACCTAGCCTGATTGCATCGAAGCACTGCTCCCTAGAGCGCTCCTACCACAAATGATACCAACCGTCCTGAACCTTTATGTGACCTTGGTATTCGTCTCCAGATGTTAGAGTTTACGTTGCGGCTTTGGGTTTAGGGGTTGAAGGGTTTGGGTTTTAGGCTTTAGAGTTCGACCCCGCGGAGAGGCTGAAGTGGCAGGAGGACACGCCGAATGTCGCACAGCTGATTTACAAGCCCAGCCAAGGCCCTATGAGACTCCTGTCCCAAAGGGCCCCAGGTGTTGTTATGGGGATACTTGCCCAAATCATACTCTCATGGTAATTAATTCCTAATATAGAAACCCTGCATTCTACTATTTAGGTACTTTGAAACCCTTGCATGTACAACCCAAAGGGGATCCTCCATGATCCCCATGGGTCTAGAGTTCTTCACTTGTAGATGCTTTGGTCCTGAAGTAGTCCCTCTTCTTTGAACCCTCTAAGCTCCATGTGCTACCCAAGACCTTAATCCCAAATCCGCGCTATATACCTCTTAAACCGAAATTCAGAGTTTTGGGGTTCCGGGGTACCTTAAACACTATAAACGGTTGGCCCTAAAGCATTAATATAGGGGCTTGTTTAATAATTGGAATAGTGTTTTGGTGCCCATTATACTATGCTTATAATTAGGAAACCCTTATTTAGGCCCCTTTAGTAAAGCATTAAGCCTCTAAGGCCAGCCTGGACGCGGCATCCACTGGTGGTAGCGAGATCGAGTGCCGATTCCTCCGCGACTCCCTCAACGAAGGCCGACATCCCTCCGTTAGGGACCGAACAGGCACAGAAGCATAAGCATTTTATAGGGATATCCCTGCCTTATTGACCTTCCTTTTAAAGAGGGTCTATATGGGATATCCCTATCCTCATTTTTGCTTATGTGCTTGTTTTTTGGGCCCTACTCCGTGCTTTGGGGAGGATTTACCTGGTAATGGGGGGCTACACTATAGTAATTAAGGGGTCATAACCTGCCATTTTGTATGGTTAGGGGTCACAGGTAGGGGTCAGTAACACTATTTATAGTGATTGTCGAGGGGGAGGAATTCATTAATCAGGGGTCTGCAGCAATCTCTGACGCTCTGATAGTCGGACTGTTGCCTTTCAGGTTATCAGCAGCGGAAAGGTTTCAGTGCAATCCCTTGTGTGACCCCTAAACCCTAAACCCGAAAAAAACCGTGAAGTCTAAACCCTACTGCCTAAACCCCTACATACTTGCGGATTGGTTTGAAAAGGAGCCCCAAAAAAGAACCAAACAACTCCACTAGGGGCCTCAATAATTACCAATACTATTTTGAGGGGGTCCCTATTGCAAATATAGAAAACATGGGCCCCAAGACCCTATTCTAATTCTTAAGGCCCCTCAAAACCCTGAACCCTACTAAACCCTAAACCCTAAACCCCACAACCCTATTCTAATTTAGAAGGCCCCTCCACTACGGGCAGAACCCTTGTCCGATTGAAGTGCTTGTGGGGTCGTGACAAGCAGTAAGCCAGGACCCCTCAATCCGAAAACCTACCCGAAGGGTGCAAAGTATCCCTATATATACGGTTCCCTTATAAGGATACCATAAGGGTTCCTTTGAAGGGATCCATAAGGGTCCTTATAATAACTATGTAGTAGAACACAGGCTTTCTTTGCTAGGAATTAGTATCATGATTTGTTTCAAGTATCCCCCACAATAGTACCTAGGGCCTGCTGGGCTAAACCCTGAACCCTGCACCCTATTCTCCCTGCACTATCTGCAGACCCAAAGGGTCCAAGTATCATTATAGTAGGTATTTTGGCCCCAAGAGTATATACTATACCATTACTTGGACCCTTTGGGAGAGTCTCCGGCTCCCTTGAAGGCTACGCAACTAGGATCTTCATGACGCTGGATGTATATAAGCCCTCAGCTAGCTGCCCTCAGCCGTTGAAATACAGGTGTCTGAGCTGTAACTGGTAGTATCATCGATATGCAGATTTGTTATCTACATATAAATATAAATGTATATATATACATACATACATATGTTGTATACACACTCTAGTATAGCATACTGCAAAAACTATTCAGATAATTAAAGCGCCTGTAAAAACGGGGCAACACCTTCGGGCTCAACTCTCGTTTCGATTCGGCATGTGGTATTCCTTCACGACCAGGGCGAAAGCTGGGAAAGACCGTCTTCATCTACTTCACACACTCTTTCGAGAGGACCGAGTTGAGGTGTGTTGAGAGTCTAGAGTGAGTATGAATACAGATCGGGGTCTTAATCCATCAACCCTAAGCCCTAAGCCCTAAACCTTCACCGTGTTTTAGAGTCTTAGCGAGCTTCTTTTGAGCTTAATCTAGGGATCGATCATGGGTTCAGTGCTCTTTTTGCAGCAGCTTTTACGGAGCCCTGTGCCAAGTAGAACCCAAGACGGTAATGAGTTACATGCGTAGATAGTTGCATATACAGAATATATTTATATATATATATGTATATATGTATACACATACATACGTAGATACAGTTGTATACACATTTTACGAACCCCCTGGGAACTCTGCCGCCTCTTGCTTCTACTAATTTTGGCAGACCCTTCAGCTGAGACTTGACGTTTTCTAGGGATCCTTATTGTACATATACTCGAATATACCCCGAAACCTTAACCCGTATACCAAAAGCTCTTGTCCCGCAAACCCCCAAAGATCGCTTCGAGCCTGGCAGAACCTGCGATGATTGGTCGCTCATTAAGCAGTTGGATGCCGCTTGGCTGTGCTCATCGGCTCGGCTCTCCGGGGAGCTGTTTTTTTTTGTTTTTCCGTGATGCCCTTTATAAAACATCTGTAATATAGGGGCCTTAACAATTAGAATAGGGTTTTGGGGCCCATTATACTATAACTATAGTAAGGAACTCCCATTATAGTGTAGGTAGTTATTTAGGCCCCTATATTATGTGGAATACTCTAGCTCCTATAGTACAATATGAACCCAAGCGGCTCTAAGAACGGTGTTGTTTCTACTTTGCGTCCTGGAGTGTCTCATAGAAGCATGCTCGTGGCAGGCCATGACAAAAGAGTAATGTAGGAACTTGATTAAGAAAAGTGATCTTTTCAGGGATCTATAAGGGTTCTATTTAAGGTTTTAGGGTTTAGGGTTAGGGCTAGCTAAGGTTCCTTCACTAATAGGGACCAACGATCAACAGCCCAAAGCCTCGACTCTTAACACTAAGCTCTACCAAGCCACAACTTTCAAGTCTCCAGCCGACACCCTACGTGCCGCCGCAAGCTAGAGTCTTCACGTTCCTGCGATGATGAACTATTTGCTTCCTATGACCTTGTAGTTGAGTTCAGGGTTTAGAGTGTAGGGTTGTCATTAGTTTGACATGGAGTGTGGCTACTAAACCCTCGAGTCTAGTTACAAAACCCTGAACCTCTTGTGAGTTCTCTACTGCCTTGCCCGAAACCATAGGTCAGAAAACTCGTCGAATTGGAAAATAGTTGCGTACCCGAATCTTACAAGCAGTCAGTAACAGCTTCCTTACACAAGGTAACCAACATCCCCTGGTATCAAGGCCCATTTCCAAACCCTTCCTGTATCCCTCATTGCAAATCCTTTCAATGCGCCCCTGCAACAATCCCAGACAAGCCTTTTTACTCATAGGGACCCTAAGAGGGGTAGGGGGACTTCGCTTGCTTAGAGTCCAAAGCCCGATAACATAGGGGCCTTAATAATCAGAATAGGGGTCCTTTAAAGGGGTCCATAAGGGATCTATAGTATAAGGTTCTATAAGATAGGGGCCTCGAGAATTAGAACAAGGTTTCGGGGCCCATCATACTAGAATTATAGTAAGGAACACACAGAATAGTTTAGGTGAGTACTTATTAGGCCCCTATTTTGAATCATGCATTGCCTTCATGACTCTAGACGATGGGAATTATATGATATATTCCTTATTATGGGTACTGCAGAATTTATATCTTCAACCGTGTAATCACACTACTTATATCATGCTTAACCTTTCTGTTCCCTGGGATTCTGAACAAGTAAGGCGTCATCCTAAACTGCTAGGCCGGAAGTCAGCCCAATTCCCAAATAGACAGTCAACAGATATTCCGTTGTAACTTACACGCATCTATCTGGCTATGTCCACTTGTGATCCGTCTATCATCCATAGATGCATACACTCTCTCCGACCTGACCCCCTACACAGCCGGAGCCCTAACAGCACAAAGCACGTTAAAGGCTCTACAACAAGCCCCAAACTCAAGCAGAACACAAGTTGCTGCCCACAGACCTGCCTAAACAGGCTCCTTTGACAACTGGGGGTTGATCAAAATTATGGGCCCTTTGGGGGGTCTCTATAAAGGTATTCTTTATGGTTTAGGGGACCAAAAGGGGCCCATAATTTTGATCAACCCCCAACTGTTCAGGAAAAGGTCCTCAAACGAAACTCTGGGCTCGAGGTTTGGATCACCGGTCATAAGCACTTCTACTGGCAATCCCGCGAAGCAGACTTGCCGATTGCACAAGAGCTCCCCGACACAAGCACTCATGGCCGGTACCACATGGGGAATTTGCAGTTAACTCAAGTATGTATGAATGTGTATATATATATATATATGTATTTATCTATTGGCTTATTTCTCGGTTTGTTTCAGTATTTATTATTATCTATATATCTAAATAGAAATGTACATATGCAGAGATGCTTTCCAATAGCTTAGGTATGCACGTACGTATATCTTCTTTGTATGTAAGTATGTACGTATGTATGAATGTATTCTGTATGTGTGTATGTGTGTATGTACATATGTATGTACATGTATACCTGTATGCGCATGTGCATGTGCATGTATTTGCACATTGATCTTATATGGATTTGGGTATGTGTATGTGTATGTATATGTGTATGTATATGTAGAAGTATATGTATACGCATATGTATGTGTAAATCTATAACCATGCACATATACATGTACATATACATATACGTATATGTGTGTGTGTATGCATGCACGTATGTATGTGGATATATATATATATATATGCATTAGCCTGTGTGCATGTATGTACATGTTTATGTGTGTGGCATGAGTGTGCTGTGTAGGTCAGTGTAGGTGTTTGTGGATCCATTTGTGTGTTTGCACTGTCTGGAGTCCTAATCCTTGCTATGGTTTAAGCACTATTCCTCGATGAAAGGCTTCATTGCTCTCTTTGTCTGATCTTTCTAAAACATGATCAGTTGTGGGGTTTCTCAGTTTTCGACGCTGGGGCTGCAGGATGCCGGTGGTTTTGGTGAATTGAGGTTTCGGTGTTTGGGGTGGTTGCAGTGGCGAGATTTGATTTCCGGTCTTGAGGCTTTGGGATAGTTTTTTTTTTTCTTTTTTTTTTGAGGGGGGGGGGGGGGTTCGGGCTTGAAGTTCAGGACTATTCTTACAAAAAGTGAGGGCGGTTATGGTTTGGAGTGTAGGATTTTCGGAATATCGGGATTACGGTTTGGAGTTCACAGCTTTGGGTATCGTAGGCTGTCCTTCATGCTTGGGTTTGGGCTGGTGGGTCACGTTCGCATTTTGTACAGGTTTGGGCTCGGGGTTGCAGCTTTTCAATTTTGTTTTTTTTGTCTACGTGAGTATTGCGACTCATCTGAATGATCAAGGCTCCCGGGGTGGTGACCCCTTGAAGGACCCCTTAATTAAAGAATCCCCTTAAAGAACCCAAAATGGACCCCTTAAAGGAAGCCGGCAAGAGCTGCAATCCCGATTTCAAGCGTCCATTCTCCCGCACAGCCGTTTGCGTTAACCCTAAACCCGAAACCACAAACCCTAAACCTTCTAAGCCCGAAACCCTCGGCGACTTCCCTGAGCGATCGAGGGTTCGCTACTATCCTCTGCACATGCTCATCGGCAATGGTGGCTTCGACGAAGGCGAATCGGAGACAGCGTCTTGACCGAAAGGTTGGGGATGAATACACGGGTCGGAATAATTGGCAATAGTATTCCCTTATACCTTTGCTCTACTATAGCCGACCCTTATTTGTGTTTCCTTTTGTATACTGATAAGTATACTTTTTGCCCCAAAGCCCCTTTTTGAATTTATTGATGATGTTGCATGTCGCAACGGGGGGAGCCATTAGGATTTAGGGTTCAGGGTTTTAGGGTTTAAGGTTTAGGGTTACGGGACTCCCATGGCCAAAAAAAACCCTGGGGCCAGTTGCTTAACATTTGGGCGTAGATGACTCCCAAGTCTGTACTTGAGGTTACTCAAGAATATAGATGAAATACTGTACCCCATAATTTCCCTGTTCTTCCTGTTCAGGTCCCGGCGATTGATAAACCTTGAGCCTTTATTCGGGCTCCTTATTTGAACCCTACCTTTTTGGGGTTATTGGCCCAGGGCTTCTTAATCAGGTTCCTACATTACCTATACCGTAGAACGTAGGGGTTCTGTATCAGGAAGCACTACTATGATTGATACTTGGGGAAGTTTCCCCCATAACAATAACTAGGATCCTTTGAGTTTGTGAAGTGAGTGAACCTTCTAGGCCCGGGGCATCGGTGGTGCCTAAATAGCTCGATGATCGCATACCCTGAACCTTCAAGCACTTACAATCCTAATCCACCTTGCCAAACCAGCAGGTGTAATGACTAGAATATGGTTTGGGGGTACTATAGAACCCCCCCGCAAAAGTATCTTCTTCTTCTTCTGAAGGACTGTGGAGCCCCCGGGGGGCGCGTCCCACACAATAGTATCCGTAATTATCTAGGCCCCTATAGTACAGCATTTGCACTGCAGCTCTGCAAGCCTAGATTTTTGAAAGCCCCGTAGATCCGGGTGAGGTAAGCTTTGGACACC
Organism: Symbiodinium sp. CCMP2592; assembly: GCA_905221615.1. Taxonomy (NCBI): domain Eukaryota; class Dinophyceae; order Suessiales; family Symbiodiniaceae; genus Symbiodinium; species Symbiodinium sp. CCMP2592. Next base: position 1,794,953 of record CAJNDT010006024.1, on the reverse strand, counting down.
TCCGTGAGATACCGTACAAGGACGCCCGCCGGAAGCCTCAGCTCAGGGGAAGCACGGAAGGATTGGGTTAAAGGTTTAATTATAGGGCTTGGTTTTAGGGATTCCGTCCCAGCAGCATGTGGTAGTTTCTCTGTTGTCAACGGTTCTGCAAGAAGGACCGCAAATACTATTGTCCTGGCTCCGTGATGGCGCAGCAGCGTAGAAATCGAACTGCTTAGGGGAGTGAGGCATGCGTCCCTCCTACCCAGAGAGCCAATACCCCTTAATAACAAATTTACCTTAAATCTTAAGGGGCTTTGTATTGTGATTTAAGCTGTATTCCTTAGTTAAGGGGTATTGGGCTCGCTGGGTAGTGCCTCAACCATCAACCCTGCAGGCTTAGCAAGCTTCGCGGTCTCTAACGCAATGAGCTACTCTTCGACGTAGTATCACCGCCCCTCTTGTCAGTAGCTACTGTGCTTATCATGGTTGAACATTCCTATCATCCAGGTGAAGACCACTAGTTCATGCTTGTTTTGTCACCAGCATCGCACGAGTACTGCTGCTGTTTTCCAGACCGTCCTCCTGCTACATCCGTAATCAAAAAACAGAGGATGCAAAACCTATAATAACAGCTGTTCTACTTCCTAATGGGCCTTCGTTTGCACTTGTCGAATCCCGCAGGCGGAACCCTTTACAACTCCTTGTCCAACTTGTGGACAGTCTCCAAACGGAGTATTCATAAATGCAGCATGTATCGTGGTTCTCAGGGCGCTTGGCTTAATCTTGCAGGGCAAGCATGATGGCATGTGTCCATACTTTCGTCCTTGGGCAGCCACACTCGGGGAAATCATATTAGGGGCCTTGTTCTGGCAACAGCGGCTTTGGGGTGTAGCTTACTGCCGCTGCTATAGAGCTATATGAAGGAATCACTGATGACTGTATTAAGTCGGTTTGGCCAGCAGCTTAGGTGGCATGGACCGAGTGAAGATTCATTTTGACGTCTACGACACCTGCATCAGTGGACAAATTCACTGCCCGTTGCTAGGCTGGGCTGGGGTTTCTGGATGGGAGTATGCATATGTATAAATGTATGTAGATATACATATATATATATACACACATACACGTACACTACTATGAACGTATAGTCTGCCTCTCTCACTTTCTCTCCCTCTCTCTCTCTCTCTCTCTTCCTCTCTCCCTCTCCCTCTGCTTCTGCGGCTTCCTCCCCGTCTGTCTCTCCACCTCTGTCTCTCTCTCTCTCTCTCTCTCTCTCTCTCTCTCTCTCTCTCTCGCTCTCTGTCTGCTTCTGAATATGCAAAAAAAAAAATATATATATATATATATATGTACACACACACACGCACACACCGTATTCCCACCCGAAGCTCAGCTCCTCAACAACTACCCAGCGGGCCAGCGCAGTCTCGGGCCTTTCGCAGTCTTGGCCCTGTGGGGTTTTTGTATTTAGAGTTTGGGATTTAGGGGTTTAGGGTTCGGGATTTAGGGTTTAGGATTTATAGAGTTCAGAATTTAGGTCTTTAGGGTTCAGGGTTTAGGGTTTAGGATTTAGAGTTCAGGTTTTAGGCATTTAGGGTTCAGGGGTATAGGGTTCAGGACTTAGGGTTTACGAGTTAGGGTTTAGGGTTTACTCGACACTGAGCGCAGTTTTTGGACTGAGTATTTGAGTTGCAGGCTTAAAGAGTTTAGGGTTTACTATAGGGGCCTAAATCATTCCCAATACTATGTTTTTGGAGCTCCTTATCATGAATATAGTACAAAGGGCCCCAAAATCCTCTTCTAACATTAAGGCCCTTATCTTATAGAACCCTATGCTATAGATCCCTTGTGGACCCCTTTAGAGGAACCCTATTCTAGTTATCAAGTCCCCTATATTAGGGACTTCCATTCCGGGCTCGCAACCCCCACCAGGGTTTTGCTTTTACCATCCTTGATGGGCTCTTTCAGAGAATCCTTTCAGGGCTCCTTTCAGGGTTTACAGTTTAGGGCTTTTGGGTTGAAGGGTTTAGGGTTTATGGCTTTTGAGTTCAAGGGTTTAGGGTTTAGGGCTTTTGGGGTTTAGGGTTTTGCGGTTCCACTGTGCAGTGAGGGTTGTCACCGGAGTGGTTTCGACGGTGAGTTGTTTGCGCATTGGCGTTGCACTTCCAGCTCAGTTTCTCGTGCATAGCTCCTGTTCTGGAAGCTGGGGGTTGAATCCATTTTCCTGCGTTTTGGACATGTAGTTGGAGTATTCTGTGTAGTATGGGGTTTTGATGATATCACTCACCTAAACCCGATTGTGGCAGCTGCGTGATCGTACGAAAACCCGCTAAACCCCATGAGCAGTCTTGTAAAGTGCTTCCTGATTATGATTTCTTTCCTCACGTCCTTCGACAGGTAGGATATTTGCAGGGGTTAAGATACCTTTCTAGCCGTCTTCGGATCTATAGAGAAAATGCTCTTCCGTGGCACAAGGCCAAGTCAGAGCGTTCCACGAAGCCGTAGTCAAAATCTTTCTAAACTTCCAAAGAAACCATCAAGCCTTCTCATACAAAAGCAAATCCATGTAGCCCGCTTGACAAAGACCGCAATACAGCCCTACAGGCAGCCGTGCAACCCCTTTCGAAGCCTTTTTTTTCTGTCTTTCCAGTTTCGTTTCACTGTGAGAAGTCTGTGTGCCCGAAACCTTCCACGAAGAGCAGGGTTCGTGTCTTGTGGGGTGATGTTGCTTAAGGGTTCAGGTTTGTGGAAGTTTAGGCTACAGTACACGGTTTAGGGGTTAGGAGTTTACGGTTTTGGGGGTTTATGGCTTGGACATTGGAGAAGCCTAGGAGGAACAATCCGAAGTTGGCTTTGCAGGCTTTGGTGGCCCTTATTGCTGGGACAAATGTATGGACATGCCAGGCGGTGGGTTCAAACTCTGTTTTGCACTGCAGTTCTTTTGCTTGCTTCCTCACAAATATCCCAGGGGTGGGACCCCTACGATACCCAAGCTGTCGGCTGCACCGTAGTGGGATTCCGACTATATAGCAGGAAGCCAGAGAGCTCTCAGAAAGAAGAAGCCAGATCATTAGCAGAAAGAATGAACTGCATTGACAACGACGGATAGAGTTCGGGCTTGCTTCGGATGGGCTCCAGACGTTTAATGTGTCAGCTTGGCCCGCATGCCGCCCTACAAATCGCCTAAGGCCAGGGTTGATATGTTTTTGGGTTTAGGGTTTCAACTGCTACTGCTTGGTCTGTGTCAGATAGACTTTTTGGGGTTGGGGGGGCGTCCGCACGCCAGGACATGGTCTGTCAGACGTCTGTTGAACTGCCGGAGTTTGGGGGTTTACGGTTTAGAGGACGACAAACCCTAAGTCTAAACCCTAAATGGGTTTGTTTAGGGTTGTGGGAAGCCCTATATTTTCATCCTTTGGGGTTTAGGGTTTCGGGGTTTCGGGGACAGCTCCATGTCATGTCTTTCGTGTTGCCGTTAGCTTAGAGGACTCGCGATCGCGACCAGAGCTTCGTTTATTATCCGCAGGGGTGGCCGAAACAATCTCATCATTTTCCGGAGCTTCACTATGGTATTGATAAATTCCTGTAAAAGGTCGGTTTTGGGCAGTAGTTCTGACGCCGACAAGATTGGGTGTCAGAGGGTGTACCTCCAAGCTCCCGACACCCGCCCCCGCCCCCTCCCCCCCTCAGCCCCTCCCCTCACTAAAACAACTAAACCCTAAACATCCCAAAAACTCCAGACCCCGAAGCCCTAATCATCTCTAAACCTTAAACCCTCACCCTTCGCCCCACCGGCCCCCGGGACAGGAGGCGTTGATGGCGGTGGTGGCTCGCGCAGGGCCACGCCAGGCGGAGCAGCATTCCAAGCACCAATAGTATAGTAGGCTCTTAGTAGATCTTGGGAATCTAAAATTACTGACCCCACGAAGTTGAAATGAAACCAGAAGAGCACGCAGGAGACATCTCATGACAAGGAAGCCATGGCTGATCCAATGCCTAAGGTATGTATGCTGTGCCGTTACATGGACCCTTCAGGTTCAGAAAAGTAAGACCGGTTATCTGCATATGGGCTTTTGGGTCCATGTTATAAGTGTGCCGTACAATTTGAGGGCCTTCAGGTTACGACATGGAAGTCCGAGAGTGGAGATCACTCCCAAAGCACAGATCGAAGCCCTAGAACCTGAAACCGCAACACCGAAGACACCAAATAGCCCATGAAAACCTTCAGCGAGCATGATCACGCTCGTATCGCTGCAGGGAAACACGGCACCGGCTTTACTTTGGATGCCCCGGCATCGAAGAAGGCTGTCCGCCAGCAGAAGGTGGGACCCGGAAAATGTGTGCTGCTGGTCACAAGGAAGGAAATGTCCGGGGTACTGTAGAAGCCTAAATAAACACCTATACTACGGTTGATGATATAAATCCTGCATTACCCATAATAAGGAATATACCATAATTCCCATAGTTTAGGGTCCTTAAGGTAATGCAGGATTTATATCATCAACCGTATTTTGGGGGCTACTTATAGTATACTGGGCCCCAAAACCCTATTCCAACTATTTAGGCCCCTGTGTTACATGTCTTATTCAGCTGCAAGTTGTAAAGAATGCCAAATCCCCAAGACTCGTACTACTGATACTGATACCCTCAACCCTAAACCCTAACTAATGGTGTGGGGTGAGGTTCAAGGTCAAGAGCATGGGAGCACGAAAGGGCCCGCAAAAGCTCTAAAATCAATTCCACAATACGGCAATGGGTAATGTAGGAACCTGATTTAGAGACCCTGGGCCTATAACCCCCAAAACAGTAGGATTCATATAAAGAACCCACGTAGAGGCCCAAGGTTCCTTAATCAGGTCCCTACATTATTATTATCATCATTATAGTACCCTTATAGATCCCTCATAATAACCCTTATAGACCCCTTTAAAGGAACCCGAAGGTTCCTACACTATCCTTCAAGAGACGGTCCGACAGTTTACCAGCCTGGGAATCATCAATGGCGTTTCAGCGCCTACAAAAGGCCATAATATAGGGGCCTAAATTTTTTACCAATACTTTTTTTTTCTGAGGGGGGGGTGGGTCCTTATTATGATTATAGTATAAAGGGCCCCCCCAAACCCTCTTCCAATCGTTAAGGCTCCTATATTACATTCTCTACTTGGCTTTCTATGAGGCCCTACGAAACGGCAGGCTATGGTAGACTTTCAGGTAAGCCAGCCCTAAAGCATGCACCTGTCAGTTGTTCGGCACTCCCTGGCGCATCCGGGTGGACACGGCGGAGGGTGTGGCTTGGCTTCCAGTACCTAAGGAGACCCAAAAAAGCTTGAATTTAGATAGGTACTTGGGTTTAGGACCGAATTGTTGTAGGTTGGGAGAGTAAGCATATGATTGCGAGGTAATTGGAACCTTACCGGCAAGACGGAAAACACTTCAGGGGTCGGATCAATCAGTACATAACAGTACCCCCCGGCATTGCCCGACATGGCCCCTACAAAAGTATACGACAGATGACCTACCAAAGCCCTACTCTAAGTCATCCAGGCTTTCTTTTGAGCCTGTCCACTGCAGCTCTACCCCAAAGGCTCCATGTATCATTATAGTAGATACTTAAGCCTTAAAGGGGTCCGTATATAGGTACTTTGAGGCCTAAGTATATACTATATGGGTACATGGAGCCTTAGGGTACCAGGTTTGGGGTGTTTGGAGTTTCACAGCCAGTCCAGGCTTTGGTGTCCTGAAACCCTGGAATCGCTAGAACCCTAAAGCTCTCAAGCCGTAACTCGAAAGCACTAGAGCCCTAACCTCTAACCCCTTAAAAAACCCAAGAATCCTTGAAACCCAACAAACACCACCCCCTAAACAAAAAACAACAAAGCAATCCCGTCTTGCATTGACATTAAACCCCTCAAACCCCTAAACCCTAGACCCTGAATCTTAAACCCTGAACCCTAAACTCCTAAACCCGCAAACCCCTAACCCCTAAACCCCTAAACTTAAACCTCAACAAAGTGATCACTGAAGGCCCGGTGGATGGCCATGGCAGATTGCCCAGAGGCCCGGATTTCCTCAGTGGTTTAAGGTATAAGGGTTTGTGGGGTCTAGGTTTTAGGGGCAGGGTCTTAGGTATCTTAGTGGCTGTAAACTCAACTTTTCAGCTTTTGGGGCTCTTACAAGGTAGTTGATTCTGAAAGTTTCAACGTTGTGAGTTGTGGGGTTTTGGTTTGGGATTTAGGGTTTCAGGGTTTAGGGCTTTACGATAGGGTTTTGATGTTTTTTTTTGTGGCTTTTAGCTTCAGGGGTTTAGGATGTAGTGATTTAGGGTTTCTGGGTTCAGGGTTTGGGTTTTTTCGTTTCAGGGTGTCAGGGGTTTAGGGTTTTGTGATTTAAGGTTTCTGGGTTTAGGAGTTTAGGGTTTTGGGCTTTGAGGTTTGGGTCTCGGGGGTTTTAGGGTTTCCGGGTTTGGGGTCTTGCCCCTAAACCCCAACCAAACCTAACCCCTGTTTCGGTCTCAGGGGTTTAGGGTTTACGGGTGCTATAGCTTTAAAGGGAACTCCAGAAAGTTGGAATATGGTTTCAGGGTAGGATCCCCTATAATTTACCATAAAGGGTTTAGGATAATCATATTCCAACTTTCTGGGTTTTACTGTAAAGGAACCCTATAAACCCCCGTAGAACCCTTTTTAAAGGAGCCCCCAAAGCCCATCGAGTTGCTAGTTTCGGTGTTACCTATAAACCCTAAAGCCTAAACCTTAAACCACAATAATAATTACGGAACCCCCCAAACCCTAGCCTAATGATTAAAGCCCCTACATTACCGTTTAACTGTATATACTATTTGGGTACATGGACCTTCGGCTTACCGTCGAAGTTCACCCTTTTTGGCCTAGGGCTTAGGGTTCCCTGATTAAAACTGAAGGAAAAAGGGTATCCTTATCATAAACAGTGTTACTCAGGAACCCCAAGAGTCCAAGTACCCAAAAATCATATACTCTCCAAAATCGGGTACCTAATTATTGGGTCCTTTGGACCCTTGGGTAAACCCCACACCCTAAACCCTAAACCCATAAATCCCTAAACCCGACCTGTGGATCCAAAAACCTACCGTTTTAAGGGTCAGACCTTCTAATTAAGGGGTCAAAACCTACTATTTTGTAGGGTTTGGGGATGCATTTAAACCTTCAACCCTAAACCCCTGGAGCCTAGCCGTTTACTGAGAGGTCGAAGACGAAGACTGCCTCTTTGCCTCGACCAGCCGGCACCCCAAAAGGAGAGCTATTAGGGGAAGGGCAGTAGGGTTCCGGGATTTGAGAGTTTAGGGTTTTTGGGGTTTAGGGTTTCGGGGCTTAGGGTTGAAGGGTTTTGGGGTTTGAGGGTTGAGGTTTAGGGGGGTTTGCTGGAGTTCTTCCGGAGTGCTGGTTTTGACTGTAAGAATGAATTTGTGTTTCTCTTCTCAGTCTTATTAATCTTTGCTTTTTGTAGTCGCATTCCCAGTCGTATTGTTTTGCTATTTTGTAGTAGTATCGTTGCTGTAGTCTTTGTTATGATGAGATAGACTAATGTGATTCCAGTTCTTGCTTTCCCAGCAAGTTGAGACTTTTGACTACTTCGCCACCAAAACCACAAAACCACGTTCCTGACGCGGTCCCGTGTCTTTGTGCCTGTGCTTTGTGGTGAGCATGTTTGCCCTGGACCGGTTTTGGGTTTGGGGGCATGCAGGGCTTTCATTGCTAGTTGTAGTTTCACTGTTGTCGAGGGGCCAAGGTGGCATTATCATCATCATCATCATCGTCATCAACAACAAAGTACATGCCCCTGTGATTCAGCTTTTGTGGCGTTCCGGTGTTTGAGGTTTAGGGTAGCAGTTTGGGGCTGTAGAATCTTGTGGGAAGGTGAATCGGCTTTGAGGCTCTTGGGAGTACGGGCTTCACCCACTCGGTTTAGGCGGATAGACACCTGGATCAGTCGCGCACCCTGCATCGGACATCCTGTGCCCGTTGCTGGCTACCTGCGCGCGAGCTTAGTCCAAAGCCAGGCCTAAACCCTAAACCCTAAAACCCTAAAACCCTAAAACCCTAAACCCTAAACCCTAAACCCTAAACCCTAAACCCAAACCCAGGAATGGCAAGAGCTGCGGACCCCCGACTAGGGACTAGTGATCCCCTTTCTTGATGGAGAGCCTCGGTATAAGTAATTCTGCGCTTTGATGGGCTCGCCTTCAGTATTAGACTGGGCAGTTGAAGCTTTCGCCCCGCTTCTGTAGTCTTCTGACCGGAGCCCAAGCCATCAGCACTCAAAGAAGAGATGGCCGCACTGAAAACCCATTTACTCGAAGAAGACGACTCGACCTCATGTAAGCACCCCTGAACCCTAGGCCCTAAACCTTAACCCCCAAAACCCCTAATTCCCGAGTCCCTGAATCAGAACCGCCCCAAATTCCAAAAACTTCAACCCGTACAAACCCGAAACCCGAACCACCCAAATCTCTAAATCCTCCAAACTCGTATCGGCCCCGACTCAGGTGCCGACGACTTCGTCACACTGTCCCTGGTCGGCCACGGGGAAGTGCCGGAGGAGGAGTTAGACAGTCTTGAGAAGTTCGGCTCTACGGGTATCTTATTGACTGTAAACTCAACTTTTGGGGTTCTTATAAGGTAGTCGATTCTGAAAGTTTCAACTTTACTTTCCTTGGGTTTTGGGCCAGTGAGAATAGGGGTTTTGGGGCTTTTAGGGTTTACAGGGCTGTAGGGCGTTTAGTACGTATTAGGGGTTTAGGGTTTTTTGGGGTTTCGGGTCTGGGATAAAGCTGGTGAGCCCCTGACCATTAATCTACTCAGGGGTTCAGGCTTGGGTTTAGGGGTCAGGGTTGGGGTTTAGGGTTTGGGGTTTAGAGTTTGGGGTTTAGGGTTTTGGGTTTAGGGGTTAGGGTTTGGGGTTTAGGGTTTGGGGTTTAGGGTTTGGGGTTTAGGGTTTGGGGTTTAGGGGTTAGGGTTTGGGGTTTAGTGTTTTAGGTCCATTGGCTGTGTTTCTTCGATCATGCTTATCAGCGGTGAGGTCAGTCTAATGTCGGGGCCTCAATAATTTCAATAGGGTGTGGGGGCCAATAAACTGTAATCATAATGAGGAGCCCCAAAACAGCATTTGTAATAGTTGAGGCCCCTGTAGTAGGGGTTTCGTGTTCGAGCCAGTCTTTGATCAGATCGAATGTCCCGCATCTTGTCGCCCGGACCTTCCTGGACCCGGATTGTCCCTTCCAGAATGCCATGAAAGAGACCACATCACGAATTATCATAAAGCGTTACAGAGAACATAGGAGCCCATACACCCGAACAGTGAACCACATCCAAGACAGTCTGCCCCAAACGCCTTTGGCGTCGCCAGAAATGTAGTAGAATGCACCCCGAAACCCCTGTAGAGGAATCCCTTCAACGGAACCCTTTAGTCCGAGATGCCATCCTGGTGTGTGTGTGTGTGTAGGCTGTAATGTGCGTTCTGAATGAGTAAGTAGTCATGGTAAGTTAAAAATTTGGTATAATATACTCCTAAAACCCCTAGGCTAAGTACTCATGCCCCTATACTCAGGCGAAGGCTGGGTTCCGTTGAACAGCAGGAGGCGATGATTTCTGAACAGAAGTAGCACTGGAAACGTTTACCGTGGGGTTGAGGGGTTGAGGGTTCTTGCTCAGTGCGGGTGGGCGAACGGGCAGCACCATTGATGTACCGCGGGGAGTCAAACAAGGCAGTCCCACGCCGTTTCTGGCGTACATGATCGGAAATTCCATGCAGAATGGTGCCTGCCATCAGCATCTCAGTGTATTTGCTGACGATACGCATGGTGCCTGGAAGATTGCGTCTGCAGACGATTTATCTTGTGATCTAAATGAGCTCACTCAGGTTATGGCTCAGTTTGAGGCTACGGGCATGCAGCTGAATGATGCCAGGCTGGCGCGCTTATGTTACTCAAAGAATGCAGGCAGCAGAATCTGACAGGGAAGTACACCATGCTGGTCAGTAAGCAGCTGCATCTCTGTGTGACTCAACAGGCAGCGGCGATCTGTAGGGTTAATCATAAAAAAGGAAGCAGGTTTCGTTTTCCAGCTTGTTACACAGTATGTGCGAACGGGTGACGACAAGTCCAATGCCGAGATCCTCAATCGCCACAAAGTTTGAGAATTCGGTTCAGAAAATACAGCAAATTGTAAAGCCGACATGGTCGGATCCTAATTTTTGTTACGCTTTTTTAATGACCCCCTACTTGGGGACCCCCAATTCCAGAAACACACCACACCAAATCCTCATAGAACCGTACGACTTGGGTTCAGGGTTCAGTGTTTCGGAGTGTCGAAGATCTTGAGATCCCAGCCAGAGGATCCTTCTAACTACTTTTCTTGCTTGGGGGCTTCTTACTGTAGCTGTAGTGCTCTTAGAAATCTAGGGCTTAGGTTGTGGGGTTTAAGGTTTGTCCATAAAGAGCTCCAAAGGTTCTTACAGCGTTTAGGGTTTAGAGTTTTGGTTTAGGGTTTAGGGTTTTGGGTGATCAAGTGATCAAGGTAGATGAATGATTGTTTGATCGAGAATACCATTTGATATACAGCCTAACCCTACAAGCCTGAACCGCCTTACATAAAACTCAAGTCCATTTATCGTAAGCCCCTTGGGAACAAATCCCAATCCCCCCGCCCCAGGGTGTGCGATTTGGTGTTTTCATAGGCTTTGAAAGAAAGGCTTTGTTATAGGGTTTCTATATGGCTGCTATAAGGCTTTAAATCTCAACCCTACATCCACAGCCCAATTATAAGTCAAACACATTGCCTAAGATAGTCTTAAGATACAGTATAACCGGCATCTCTCGTAACCCTAAAGCCCTAAACTCTAAACCCTGGGCACCTAGACCCTAAATCTCTTGTAATCCTACTTGGGAGTTTCCCAAAAAATAGGGGCCCTAATATATATAGTACCCTGAATAGTAGGATCCTTATTTTAAGGACACCAAAAAAAGGTACCCCTAATTTTCGGAAAATCCAAGCCCTAAACCCTTTATAGAACCCTTATAGATCCCTTTGAGGAACCCTTTATGGATCCCAATTACCGGAACCCCTCCAAGTTTCGGAAACTCCTACTTCTTGGCTGGAAAAAACCGTGCTAGCCCTTGTAGTAGCCCTTTCAGACCCCTTTAAAGGAACCCTATTCTAAGTACTTTACGGACTCCTTTAAGGAACCCTATTCTAATTATTAAGGCAAACCCTACAAACCGGACAATGGAGGACAACTTCCAAGCTGTCCTGGTCCTGGAGGACCCGAGACTCGGGTTTAGCGGTTTAGAGGTTCCTTAACGACATCCGAAAAGGCTTCCAGAAAGGGATCTACAAGGGATTTAGTGGGTTAAGGTTTAGGGTTTCTGGATTTAAGGGTTTAGGGTTCCTTAAAGGCTTCCTTAAAGGCATCCGTAAAGGGTTGAGGGGTTTAGGGTCTTAGGCTCTATTTGTTTGGTCTATCAACTTTTTGGGGACCGGTTTAGGGTTTAGGGTTGAAGGTTTGAACTTTTTTGAGCCCGATAACTAAACAAGAAAGGGAACCACAAGAACGGTACGTTGCTGTTTGGGGGTCATGAGTTTACGACTGATTTCTCAAACTGGCTGTAATATGACTTTAATATGAGCTGTGAAAACCCGGGGGTTATCAACATGTCATTCTTGGTGCTTGTATGGGTGTTTAGGGTTTAGTGCCTCAGGGCTCGGGGTATAGATTTTGAAGGTTGAGCACTTCAGGTGTTGAACTTAGAGCTTAGAGGGCCTCAAAGGTTTAGGTTTTGAGGGTTCCTCAAATGCGTTACGTGGGTCCGCTACTACTACTACTACTACTACTACTACTACTACTACTACTCCTGCTGCTGCTGCTACTACTACTAGCACTACTGCTACTGCTACTACCACTACCACTACTGCTACTGCTACTGCTACTGCTAGTGCTACTGCTACTGCTACTGCTCCTGCTCCTGCTCCTGCTCCTGCTCCTGCTCCTGCTCCTGCTGCTGCTGCTGCTACTGCTGCTGCTATTGCTACTACTACTACTACTACTACTACTACTACCACTACTACCACTACTACTACTATTACTACTACTACTACTGCTACTACTACTACTACTACTACTACTACTACGACTACTACTACCACTACCACTACTACCACTACTACCACTACTACTACTACTACTACTACTACTACTACTACTACTACCACTACTACTAATCATAACAATGGTGATAATAATAAGGAGAAGAATAAGAATAGCAATATTCCGACTAATGTCAGCTGCTACTTTTTCTCACACGCGCCATGCGTAGCTTTCCCCTCCCAGCAACCGGGTATTGGGTGCATGCGGCCTTTAGTCCCTAAGTCCTTGCACGAGCGCCCACCCTCAGATTTTCTTCGAGTCCTCCGCGCCCTAAATCGTGTGTCCAAACCTAGATATTCGGGTTCCCTATATGAATCCGATTATTTTGGGGGTTATAGGCCCAGAGTCTCTTAATCAGTTTCCTACATTGGTACAGATATGCCTCCGCCAGCCAAGTGCTCACGATCTTGGAGATCCCTGTGCCACAGGAGGACGAGCACCACCCTCCACTCGTGGCTGATGTTGATGGAGGCATTGACATACTCGTAGCTGCACGGAGCCCAGTGCAAATGTGGATCCAACAGCTGGTCCATCCCAAGCGCAAAACTAAGCCTCAACTTATTCCCTTGACCTCGAAACCAAAATCCTGAACCGATGAACCATCCTAAACCCTTCCCGCAGACCCAAGACCGTAAATACTCTAACCTCTGAGCCCTAACCCTAAACCCAAAGCCATAATCCAGAGTCCGGACGGGCCTGGGATTGACCTTCGCTCTAGAAAGCATCGCCATATGTTTCGGGTTTAGGGTGATAGCACAAGGAAGAATGTGAAAGGATCGGTTGATAATAAAAGGGCCTTAAGAAGTATTTACCTATACTATGTTGCGGGCTCCTTATTACAATTATGGTATAATGGTGCCCAAAACCCTACTCTAAGTATTAAGGCATCTGTTTTATGAACCCAAGTATAGATCTCTTGTAGAACCCCCTTCAAGGAACCCTTTAAAAGGAACCCCTTAACCACCCGAACCGCATTTCCCGCAGAAGTCCAAGCCCTCCGGCCTTGGTCCTCCTCGGACCCAGACCTTGCAAAATTCCTTAGCTACTATTTGCTTAAGAAACACCCAAAAAATAAAATTAATAATCCCTATGTTACCCCATTAGGAATATATTTTTTTGGGGGTTCTTAAGCAAATAGTAGTTAGTTAAGGAATATTCCCCATTCATATGAGGGATTCTACTATAGTTTAGGGAATATTCCTTAATTAAGGAATATACTTACCTTTAATCATATCAGGGATTCTACTAGGGTTTAGGGAATATTCCTGAATTAAGGGGAATCGGGATCTCCGGGCTCCTTAGTTAAGGAATACTTAGTAGCTGAGTGGATACACTTTACACTTTTTGGGATAGTATTACCCACTTATAAAACTACAAGCATGCAGCTTAGGGTGTTGGGGTTTAGGGTTTGGGGTTCAGGTTTTTGGGGTTTGTGGGGTTTGGCTCTGAACTAGGGTCCCCTATACGGTCACCAAACTAGTACGGCACCCTAGGACCCTGAACAAGGGATCCTAATTTTTGATTTTTGAGAACTACCCACGTACTCCGTAAGGCTCTCAGTCACTCGCTTAGTTGATTTCTCGTTGGGGTTTGGGCTTGCCTTCATCATGGGTATGCCCAGAAGAACAGCTTCCGCTTGCATATACCCGTATTATAACCCCCATATGTATAATGACATGCAGGGCAATAGACCCTGCCAAACACCCGCTCTATCTTTTAAGGCCCTGTAACTAACTACATGATATCCAGTGAAAAACCTAAACCCTAATCGCGAAACCCGGAAGCCCAACCAGCGAACAGCCACAGAGCGGTAAGTCCCCACAGAAGGGGTTGAACTCAGATCCTGGTTCGAAATTCCCAAGGTCTACTATGATATGCTAGAATTGGCTTGAATACACCATAACAAGCTACAAACCATACATAGTAAGTATTGTAATACTTTTATACATGTATACAGATAATTTATACATATAGTTGGATGGGTGTATACACTGTGTATATATATATATATAGAAACCCTAAACCCTATGTGTGTGTATATATATATATACACACACACACATGTCTGCATCCCTAAACGATCCTGACAACAAAAGGCCCAGAGGGAATCGAAGCAAAGCTGCGGCACTCAGGGGAACGGCTTCTGGGACACCAGCAGTGGCGGCATGCCGAAGCTCTCATTGAAGAATGCTGCTCAGTTCGTCTTCGTGAAGGAGGCAGGGGTTTAGGGGTTTGGGAGGTTCAGGGTTTAGGGTTTAAGGTTTAGCGTTTAGGATTTCGGGCTTGGAGTCAAGGATTTAGGGTTTACAGCTTCAGGTCGTCGTGAAGAAGGCCGGGTTTTGGCGGGTTTAGGGTTTGAGGGTTTAGGCTGGGTAGATAGGCTCAGCCTGTGGGTGTGAGGTTTAGGGGTTTTTGGGTATCGGAGGTGGAATGGTGTTCATTCGCCATTATGGTTCGTGTTTCGGACGAAGAAGGCATCCAGTACTTATTCCAGGGTTAAATATAGGGGCCTCAACAATGTTTCCGCATCATAATTATAGTATAATGGGCCCCGAAACCCTACTCTAACTCTGAAGGCAAATATAATTATGGGAGTTCTCGAAAATTAGGGGGTTCCTTATTTTGGGGTCCTTATAACAAGGATCCTACCTTTTAGGGTACTATACTAGGGTCCCCTATTTTCGGAAACCCCATAAATCTGGGCCCAGGGCTTCAATGTTGCGAGATTGTCAGCCAGGAGACCCGCTTAGCTGTCTCGTTGTTCCTTTATGTCGGGCCTCGAAATGGGTGGTCGTCATATGGTCCCGTTTTGGGGTCCCTATTATAATACGGCACCGAATATTTAAGGTACCCAAAAAGGGATCCTGATTTCGACAACTACCCAAATCACTGTGAGCTACCGGAGCCGTGCATCTGAAACTCAATAGTCGACCCGGGCAGGGGGGGGGGGGGTGGACGAAATTAATCCTGAGTTTATTTGGTAGTTTCCGAAAATGGGGGGGGGCCGTAATCTAATTTGTTAAATAGTAGGATACTTATTATAAGGACCTCAAAATAGTGTAGCCCTAATGATCGGAAACTCCATTTGTACTACAATCTGCCCTTAAGACCCATTCTAATCATCAAGGGCCCTATCTTAAGCCGGAGAAACCCCTTTTATGAACCCCACAACCTTAGACACTGAAGCCATACGCCCCCCGTAGCCATCAAAACCCGAAAGCCCTAAACGCAGGCACCGAGAGGATCATGCGACTCTGTAATTCGGGTTATTAATTAGGTAGGTGTCTATATTCATGATTAATTGTAACTCCTATCAAAGTACTTATAACCTTACTTACTAAGGCCCATGATCCTCTGAATAGACCCTAAACCCTGAACCCTATAGATCCTTTTAATCCTACAGATCCCTTTGAGGAGCCTTTTAATGAGCCCTTACTTACTAAGTCCCATGATCCTCCAAGCATTAGCAGATCAGGGGCTAGTGATTTCAGAACCCAGCGAATCGTGAACCCTAAACCCTACACTGTAAAAAAATCCATAAGGCTTGTAAACCCTAGCCACTCCACTTGAGCAGTTCCTTGAACGCCCCCCGCCGAATTCTAAACCCTAAACCCTGAGCCCTGAAGCCTATTCTTTTTGTATCTGCAGTTGGAAAAGGGCCCATTTAAAAATTCCAATCCAAGCCTGCTTCAGGGGAAGCAATGGCAGATTAAGGGCCTGACGATCTCGGAGGATGATCGCGTCGCACGCCCCAGAGACTTCACCGTTTCGGGCTTAGGGTTTAGGGTAATTTGAAACAGCTACCTAGAGATTCATACCCTAATGTCGGAACCTGATGAAGAAACCCTGGCCCTATAACCCCCCAAATAGTAGGATTCACATAAGGACCCGGAATAAAGACCCAGGGTTTCTTAATCAGGTTCCGACCTTACCCCTTTTCCAGGGTATCTAATTTCTATATGACAGATCCTAACCATAGAACTAGGTATCCGATAAAAGGGGCAGGGCAGGAGCCTCCAGGTACAGACTGAGATTCCGTTAAGGGGTTCAAAAGATGACTACAACGGTTACTATCCGGGGGCCTGAATAATTAGACTTGGTTTTGGTGGAATGTTGTAGTATAGTTTCTAGCAAATAGCCCTGAGGAGTTGTGTTGGTACTTACTCAGGCTCCGATATCAGGGGTATAGGGTTGGGTCTTTAGGGGTTAAGGGTTCGGGTTTGCTGCTTAAGGCTTGTATGGTTTATAGGGTTGAGGGTTTATAGTTCAGGGCTTGTGGGGTTTGAGGCTTGCGGATTTAGGGTTCAAGAACAGCCCCATTTCTCCTTGATTGCTAAGCCCTAGTAGCCTCTAGGGCCTTCATTGTATACTACCAATGATACACAGTTCATAAGCAAACACGGTTACTAGTTTTTCGGACCGGCAATCGCTTTGGCACGGACAGATGGATTTAAACAAAGAGTATAGGCCCTGTTTGAGCAGCAACCGGTGGGTGCGGGGTTTTACCTCCACACCAGTAGGGCGCATCAGTTGACTAGACTAGGCTCTCGTTAGTTAAGGAACTTAAGATAGGTCAACGGCGTCGGGACTGCATGTTATTCCCCAGAAGCAAATCCCCGTCGTGGTAGCTTAGATTAAGTTCCCTAACAAGAACTGAAAGTCTGCAGTCTGCAAGGGCAACGACTACTTCTCCCACGACGAATCGGCCTCCATGAACGTCACCTTCGAGCTGCCGCCAAAGAAGGGCGTGAACATCTTTGTGTGAGTCAGGCACACTCACCCAGAGAGCCCAATATCCCTTAATCAAGGAATATACCTTAAATCATATGAGGGATCCTAATATAATTTAGGGTATATTCCTGGATTAAGAGGTATAAGATTCCCCTAAACCCTTTAGATCCCTTATAGATCCCTTAAAGGAACCCTAGGTATTGGGCTCTCTGGGCAGTGTCGTTTAGACAGCTTTCGCTGCTTTCAGCTCCTAGGGCTCCTTTGCATCCGAGGACACTGAAATCCGGTCTAGGGTTATAAGGTTTAGGGGCTATTACCCTTATTGGTATTATTGCCATTATTATTGCTATTATTATTACTATTATTATTAGTAGTCTTATTAGTATTATGATTACTATAAGGTTTAGGGGTTATGACTCTTATTGGTATTACTACTATGATTAGTCTTATTAGTATTCTTATTATGACTATTATAACTCTTATTTGCTTCAACCAGTATCCGAAAGGCCTGGACGCTAGAACTTTGGACACCGTCTCAACCACTGAGACTTCTCCCTGCGAAGTTCGAGAAAACGATCCCAACACGCAACGAAGAACAGCTCTGGGCATATTCTAGCAGCACCGATACCGTAGCACCAGTGGAAGAGCAGGCAGTAACGGTAGTAGAGGCACAAACAATTAGGTCGTGGAGAAGGACCATGAACTAGACGGCATGCACCGGTCGGAGCCCCGGCCTTCTTGAATACAGCAATTCAGGAACAATGCTGTGAGCAGCTACACTACTGATGTACTATGAGCTTACCACGTCGACCGAGCTGTCCATGATAATGGTCGAACTGCACGAAGCAAGCTCCCAACCGCAGACTTGCAGACGAAATCCTTCACATAGAGACATTATACGAACTTGAGGGCCTTGAGGGCTACACCTAAACCCTAATCCCTTAACACAAAGGAATACCGAAGCCTCTCTCTGACCAGGAGGACCCCTCCTCCACACCTCCTGCTCACGGAGACGTAGCAAGTAACGGGGTTAAGGTGTAGGTGCTCAGAGTTCAGGGTTCGGGTGTTCAGAGTTAGTGTTAAGGGTTTCAGTGTGTAGGAAGTCCCATCCCTTGATTTTCGTCCCCCCACCGGCTGGACGAACGATTCGCCCTAGATTGGGGGTGATGTTAACGACGTGCCAAAGGCACATGTGGCAAGTGAAGGGGGAGGTGGTTTAACAGTTAGCATCCTGAACTCATCAGCCCAAAACCCTAAAGCCCCTAAACCCAAAACCCTAAAGCCTCAATCCCGCCAACCCTGAACTGAACCCAGAGTACAGTAGTAGTCGTCGCCGTCCTCGTGGCGGCAGTGGTAGTAGTCGTCGTGGTGGTGGTCGGCGGTGGTGGTGTTGGTGAAGGTGTTGGTGTTGGTGTTGTTGCTGGTGGTGGTGGTGGTGGTGGTGGCGGTGGTGGTGGTGGTGTTGGTGGTGGTAGTTGGTTGTTGGTGATATAGCTGGTGCGAGGACGACAAGCACAAGCAGTACCAGTCGGCAGCAGCAGTAGTGGCGGCACAAGTGACAATGTTAGTGGCAGGGCGTCTGACACTGACAGTAGAATTCACCCATACCTGTCCAGCGTTAATGGGAGTTTTCGGAAAATAGGGGGCCCTAATTTAGTAGTACGTACTCTATCAGCAGGATCCTTATTATAAGGACCCCCAAATTAATAAGGTGCCCCTAACTTTCGGAAACCCCCACATGAATCATAGGAACCCTAACATCCATTAAGCCTGCAACCTCCTCCTTCACCTTTCCTCGCTTTGGTTGGTTGCTCTAGGGAGCAGCCAAACTTTTTGTCCTATATAGAAGCTTGCCTTAGGGTAGTTCTGGTTTCGGTTTGTGCTGGCAAGGGCGGCCGTCAGGCTTACTGGGAAGGCCTTCGAGACTAAGCACCAGACCCCTGAAACCCTACACTTTACTAAACCCTCTAAACCCTAAACCTTAAAGGCTATACCCTATAAACCCTAAACCCTAAATCCTAGCCTCGAAGCCTTAGGTCCTAAACGAGATAAACCCTGAACTCTAAACCCTAAACGTCAAGCCTTGAGACCAGAAGCCCAAAACAGACCCAACCCGCTGGGACCTCAGAGTTCCCAAAGCCTTGGAAGGGTTTAGGGTTTAGGGTTTAGGGGTTTAGGGTTTAGGGTTTAGGGTATCCACTTGAAGCCACTTACATAGTGAACGGGGGAACTTTAAACTTTCTGGCCTTATGTATTAGCTTTATCTTAGAAAGTTTGAACTTTTTTGGGCCCGGTTGTTGAAGAAGAGAGGCCACGGTAGGATTTCATCGTTGGGTTCATGGTATAGGGTTTATGGGGTTTAGGGTTTATGTGGTTTAGGGTTTATGGGGTTTAGGGTTTAGGGTTTATGGGGTTTAGAGTTTAGGGTTTAGGGTTTGGAGTTTAGACGTTTGGGGGGGCTTGAGCTTTAGGGTGCAGGGGTTATTGAAGAAAGCTCTGGCAGAGTAAGTGTTTATTCCGGGTCGGGCTTGAATCCTGAACCGCAGCCCTAAACCCTAAAGAGCCATTCGGGTGGTTGTCAAAATTATGGCCCCTTTTTGGGTACCCTAAATATTAGGTGCCGTATTATGAGAAGGACCCAAAAAGGGACCATTCAATATTGACAGCCACCCATTCGAGACCCAACTCATTTCCAGGCTCGCACGTAGCGAGTTGCGCGCTCAAAGTCGTATGGACCTGATGGCTGCACTGCCATGACTGCAAGTTCTACCGAACTGTGTGCGATGGCTCATTCGGAAAAGGGACATCCGACAGGCAACCCTACACCCGAAACCCTAAAGCCCGAATCTCTAAAGCGAATCTCTAGCCCCCCAAGAAGAAAAAATGAGAGCGAGACCGGCAACCCTAAACGGAAGATCCGAAACCCCAGCCTACTTAGAGGATCGTGAGACTTAGTAAGTAGCTTATAATTAGGGTTATAAGTTCCCTAAGTGGGGCTATCCTTGTTTTAATAACCTACTTATAACCTTACTTACTAAGTCCCATGATCCTCTAAGTAGTCTCGAGACTCTAAACCCCAAAGAGCCAGAGCGAGAGCGAGGGCGGGACACTCCCCACTTCTCACTTGCGCCGTCCGGACGAGCATGGGCGGGTTCTGGTTACTGGGTATTCCAATCCCTTAACAATCCCTACGTTACTGCAACGTAATTAGCCTTATATACATATATACCCTTAACCAGGTATCGATTTGGGATAGTATCCCCCATCGTTTAAAATACAGCCCTAACTCTAAACCATTCCGTGTTGAAATCGACACCTAGTCAAGGGCCGTGTCTGAGAATGTTTCCTAAACTTCCCGTTTCGGCCCAGGGAATCCCAGCATCAGGGCCCCAGGGCTTTATGTTGTTTTGGGGTTTAGAGTTTAGGGCTTAGGGGGTTTATGGGGTTTTAGGGTTTAGGGTTTAGGGCTTAGGGGTTTATAGGGTTTTAGGGTTTAGGGGGTTTTATGAGGGTTCTGGTAAAGGTTGCAGCGGTTTTCAGAGGCTTCATTTGGGTCTGAAGGACATAAAGACCGGGTAGTCGGGTGTAGGGTAGCAGTTTTGCAGGATATCATGCGGGACTCTAAACCCGGTTTAGGGTTTAGGGTTTACTGTCCTTCTTGCGCCTCAGTAACTTAAAGCCGGAGCCGGGGCTATCGAAATTTATGGCGCGCTTTTTGTTTGAGTGTCGCAATAATATACATTGACACGTCCTTGCCTTGGAGGTAGTGTAGCGGGAGCGGGGACAGAAGCAAAGCCGAATACAGGCATTGTTGTTCTTCTGAGAATCATTAATTGTTGCATGTCATCTTTTAAGCTTTGCAAGGAGGGAGGTTCCAAAAATAGGGGACCCTAATATGGTACCCTAAATAGTAGGATCCTTATTATAAGGCCCCCAGAATAAGGTACCCCTAATTTTCGGAAACTCCCAGGTGAGATGCAGTTGAAGGCTGGAGTTTAACGATTCAGTTGATCAAAGGGGAAAAGGAGGGACCCTTAATGGGGACCACCCGTTGCACCAAAGCTGCCCAATATAGGGGCCTTAATAATCAGAACAAGATGCTGGAGTATATCATATTCTATGGCGGCAATGGGGAATACTTTGCATAGTGGTGGTGAACTAGGTGGCAAGTTGGGAAACTTTTTAATTTCCCTTATGGTTCCTATAGAGGTACCTATTCATAAATACTTTTCAGAGCCCCAAAACTACAACCCAGTAAATATTTAGCCCGATGGCTCGGGCTTCGATTTGCCTGGTTGTCGCGGTCTGGCTTGCAACGGCGGCTGGCAAACGCATTCGTGACAGGCGCTTGGCCTCCGTTCGGGCCCTTTTTCTCATATCTGTGAAATTTAGGGAATCTAGGGTTACAGGTTATGGGGCTAAAAAGGGTTTAGAGTCTAGAGTTTGCCTGCACAGGTTTCAAGGCGTCTCCTTATTCGGGCTGGAATGCCTGCGGGTTGCGGGTTTTTGTTCGAAACCTTCAACGCCAAACCCTAACCCCTTCACAGTAAATCTCAAAAAGTTGGAAACCGGATTAAGGACAATTACCTAGAGGCTCCAAAGATAGTACCATTATGGAATTAGGTCCCCAAAGCCATGATATGGATGGTCTTTTGAGACCTAATTCCATAATGGTACTATATATGGAGCCTCTGGGTTCGTGCTGAGATTCCCTATGCATTACTCTGAAGGTTCGAGGCTATTGGGTTTCGAACTTTCGGGCTTCTACTGTAAACCCTCAAGCCTCTTTTGACCCTGAAGAACCTACCCTTTTAAGGATTTAGATAGGGCAACCATAACAAGGAACCCTGAAAAGGTGACGGTCCCTAAACCATAAACCCCTAAACCCCCTAAACCCCTAAACCCTAAACCCCAGAAACCCCTAAACCCCATGCAGTCGCAAAAAGGCCCTCAAAAAAAAAGACATACATCCTTGCCTGATTACTAAGTCCCATGATCCTCTCAGTAAACCCTAAACCCCATAAACCCTTTCTTAGGGAATTCGACTCTTCGCCAGGGCGGAACTGGAGGAGGCGCTCCAACTCTGGCAGGGCTCGAGCTTTGGCCGCCCTTACCCTAAGGTTTAGGGTTTAGGATTTAGGGTGTAGGGTTTAGGATTTTTGGCTTAGGGTTTAGGATTTAGGGTGTAGGGTTTCGGTTTTTTGGTTTAGGGCCTAAGGCTCCATGTGCCCATACAGTATGCACTTAGGCCCTCAAGTACCTATAAGAAAAACTGTAAGGCCCAATTCTATACTATATGGGTACATGGAGCCTTAGGGTTGGAGGTTCGGGACTTCGAGCGCTTTAGGGTGTTAAGGGTTTAAGGGGTTGTGGGTCTGTTTGGGTATCGAGGGCTTTAGGGTATTGAGGCGGGTTTTGGGTTCTTTTGGGGCTTCGACGGATTCAAAGTTTTGAGGGTTTTAAGCTGGGGTTTGACGTGGTTGAAGGGTTTCAGGGCTTTGGGGTTTGGGGGTTGGGGCTTGGTGAGGGATGAAAGGTTGAGGGGTGTTCCGCTGGCAGATCGCGGGTCTACATGTTGTAAGCAGAAGAAACACAACTTTTAAGTGAGAGCGCTTTAGGGTGCAGGGTTTATAGGATCTTAAGCGGGGGGCTTTTGTAGTTTCAGGTCAAGACCGTTCTACTGGGGTATGGGGAGGGTTGGGATGCAGGTCGGTTTGCAAAGTTTGAGGTTTGGGCTTCAAGAGACTTCTCCGCGTGACGCGAGATTACCTACAGCCCCCAATGCTATTTCAGAGCCCCAAGGTGCCCCCATAACCTGAGGGTCCTTGTGCCCAAATAGTATATACTCCGGCTTTAACATGGCCCGTTAGGCTAAGTCGATCTTATACTGCTTGCAGCCATGTTGGCGACCCTCGTTGTGGTTGTCTGAAACTCCGCGATGCAGAAGCCTAAATAATTACCAATATTCTTCCTGGGCCCCAAATCCCATTTAATCAATTAAGGCCCCTATACCATAGAACCCTGCTATAGATCCCTTAAAGCCCCCTTTAAGGATCCCTTTAAAAGGGTCCCTGTTCTGTTTTTGGCCCCTAGACTATGGTGCTCACTCTTCCAGACCCTTTCAATCCGGACCTAGCGACCTCCATGCTTGGATTTTAGGACCTTGACTTGTTGGGTTTCCAAACAGGTCTCTTTTGACATACTTATGCTTTAGGCTTCGGGGTTTAGGGTTCAAGGTTTCGGGTTTTTGGGGTTTGGGGTTTAAGTATGTGGTGCAAAGGGACTAGCTGTTAGAAGAGGTCATAGGTGCCATGATGAAATGTTCTGACTGTGCTGCGCACATTTCAGGCAACAAAACGCAACCGCGAGGGCGGCGATCGTTCGGAAGCTGGGCTTCCGGGGTGTCGTTTTGGAGATCTTAATTTGTGCTATTGGCAGGCGCTTTAGATGGTTTCGTAGGGCTGGTTTACGATAGGGATCTTAACAACGAGAATAGGGTGTTGGGGTATTGGTGGTTCCGGGGTTGGTGTTCAGGACCGGTACTCAGAGGTATCCAAGACATGCAAGCTTGGCAGCATCACACGTTCCAGAGAGCCTCTGTTGTCCTTCACATCGTGCAAAGCCCTAAACCCTAAATCCAAAGCTTATCCCTAATCCCTTAACCCTAAGCCCTACCCGAAAACCGATATGCCGCGCCTGAAGTGGAAGGCCTACATTTCTAAAGCCTCCAGGGCTAGAGATTGGGGTGTTGCTTTCAAGCAAACGTAGCCTAGCACCTTCATCCCGAAATCCCCAAACTTCTGAAACGCGACATCATATGGGCTCGATACTAACTAGGTAGCAACTTGGGATAACCCTTCATTTCCCGTATTGCTTTACATCGAGCATTAACTATGGATGTTTTGGGTACGGCTGAAATCGACACCTAGTATACTTCCCCCCAGAAAATTTACCTGCAAAACTACTAGCCGAGACCCAAGTACTTAACTATGTTTGAGCGCTATATTGCGTGGGTCGGTGGTCTTTTTGCTTGGGCGTTCTGTTTTTAAGGGGCTGCATAATATAGGGATCTTGATTAGGCAGCATTAAGAACAGATAAAGAGGCCACCGGCATGTTTAAGCCCTATATTCTACCTCAGGACCTGGGGGCAAATATCAGACTGGGATGTGACGGCGGTGACGAACATGTGCGGTGACCGGGACGTGTTTGGACAGACTATGACTAGGATCCTAGGTAGTGCCCTTTTGCCCTCTTGATTTTGGAGACCCCCCTTGTTAACACCGAATATTTAGCAGGAAAAAGGGTATCGTTATTATACAGGGGTTACTCAGAAACCTAGATGAGGGTTTCGTCTTTGAGGGGTGAATAGTGCCGGTCTTGGGGCGTACAAGGTAGGTCCAGGCCAGGTATAGGACTTTACAACATGCACCGTTCTTTTCATTAAGACCCTAAACCCCCAAAATCCTCTGAACCCTACAAGGCCCGCAAAAACCCTATAATGCCCTAACCCCTGAACCCCCCTCCCCTAAATGCCCTGTGATGCCCCGCAACCCCCGCACCCCACTCCCACCGCCCGTCCCGCTGAAAGCTTGTGGGTTCGCTTTAGGATATCGAAGTTGAGGCTCGAAAGGTTGCTCATCATCCTTATGCTCATCGATCACCCTGAGGGTCCAAGTACCTAATTATCAAATACTGTCCGAAACAGTAACCTACATAACTACTGTTTTAGAACCGAGTACCTGAGTATTGGGTCCTTTGGACCCGTAGGGTAAGTTATCATACTCATGGTCGCAAACAGAAACTTAACACAAGCAGAAGCACAAGCATAGTCACGATATTCTATCACTATCAGCATCATCAGTACCCTCCGCCTCCGCCTCCTCCTCCTCATCCTCACCCTCCTTATGGGCGAGTGACGATATCCGTCTCTCTCTCTCTCTCTCTCCCTCTCTCCCTTCTCTCTCCCAATCTATAAATACAAAAATATGTATATACATATATATATATATAATATATATATATAGTATACAGTTATATCCATGTATATATACATATATATGAGCACTCACACACATATACAGATCAGTATGTATATCTGCATATCTGTATCTGTGTGTATATATATATATAATATGTATATATATATACATATATATAATATGCTTGTATACATACATCCAGATCTTTGCCCGGAATGTTTAGGTAACGGGACTTGGAGGGTTTCGGATTCCTCAGGACTCTTCCGAGACTGGCGCACTTTCAGCGAAGACCTAAACTCCTGGAACACCTCTTTGGTGCGAGATATGAGCGCCTTGCCGGCACTTTCCCAAAGGGTCCTAGGTTTTGTTGTGGGGTATCCCCCCAAGTGATAGCAGTATTTCGTAACATAGAAATTCTACATTCGACTATATAGGTACTTTGGACCCTGTGGGTTTGGGAAGTTTCTGACGTTCCTTGCCTTGTCCTCATGATTAAGGCCAGTAGATTGCGACCGAGGCTTTATGTTCGCCGGGGCGACCAGTTTCAACCGGCCCCTCGAGAAGTGGGACACCCGGCGCGTGATCAACATGTACCTTGGTATACTTGTTGGGGGGACTTCCAGGGCAGGGGGCAGATCGCGCTTTGGGGTTTAGGTTAGGGCTTGCAGGGCGACTTCTGTAGTGTTTCGGGTTTAGGGTTTCAGGATTTCTGGGTTTGGGATGTTGATGTTTCAGTGTTCTTGATGCCAACTTCTCATCCAAAGGAGCCACATGTTCGCGAATGCCCGTGGTTTCAACTCTCCCCTGAACAACTGGAACACCTCCGCGGTGCGAGACATGAGCTGTCTTTTCTGCGGCGCAAGCTCCTTCAATCGTCCACTGCACCTTGAGCTTGAGAATTAACCGTAAAAGGGGTTGAGGTTGATATACCATATGGATTCATAGTATAAGGGTGTATAGGGCTCTTTATTTTGAGGGTCATTTGGCCCCAAGGCAGAAATGGATCACATCATCAGTCAAGCGGATGAATGACATGTTCGCCTTTGCAAGGCAGTTCGACCAGAAACTTTGTCATAGTTGGGCAACATTTTACATTTTTATGGGTAGTTAAACCCAATAAGGAATAGAGCCTTAAATATTTAATCCTATCCCAACCATGAACTAGGAATATAGACTCCTGGGATACATCGTCTGTCTTTGACATGAGCGGGATGTTCTCCTATGCCAGTTCCTTCAACCAGTCCATAAATTCTTGGGACACCTCCGCAGTCGCCGACATGAGCAACATGTTTTCTCACGCAGCTGCCTTCAACCAGCCACTTCGCCGATGGAACACCACGTCTGTGCGCGACATGAGCTATATGTTCAAGATGGCGAAAGCTTTTCAACGTCGCATAGGCACATGGGATACCTCTGCGGTGGAGGACATGCATGGTATGTTCCAATACGCGACCTCTTTCAACCAACCTCTCAGCCAGTGGGACACTGCGTCAGTCAAGGAGCTGTTCTTCAACCACAAGTTTGTGTCCTAAGCCCTGCCCCGCTGTAATACCCGCACCCAGCCCTAAAGTGAGCTCTGATTCCCCACGAGTCATACTTCGTACCCTCCCCTGAACCCAAAATGCCAGACTCTAAACTGGCCTCAAGTAGGCTTCCGCAGGTCGTACCCACGTGCAGACGGAAAAGAGCCCTTAAACAAAGCAAGACCCTAAACCCTAAACCAATGCCAGTAGATTCGAGCAATATCGAGCAATCTCCAGCCCAAATCCGAAGATCCGAACGATTCCCTACATGACTTCTGTGGGTTTAGGGTTCAAGGGTTTAGGGCTTTGGCTGATTATGTTGTTTTTTTGAGGCTCCTCACTCTTACTTAGAACAGCATAAAATGACATGCTCCAAAACTCACCCTCCTCGTGTTAAGCCCTTGCAACAAGCCCTAGACCATCTCCAGGACATGATCAACATGTTCTACAGAGCAGAGGCTTTCAACCAGCCACTGGCTAGTTGGAAGCTCTCCTGATTTGGCGAGCCCTAAGTCCTGTGCGCGAAAACCCAAACCCTGAACCCTAATTGGGACACTCACATAGATTCTATGAATGCTGGGCTCGGCCTCGTATACTCTAATTTTCATCTTTTTGGGTTGTAGGGTTCAGGTTTTTAGGGCTGTAGGATTTGCAGGGTTGAGTTGGGGGTCCTTATGCTGAGCATCAAAAACCTGAATAGATACATAAGTAGACCTGTCTGTATGTATATATATATATATATATATATACACATGTAAATACATATATATATATATATATATATATATATATATATATATATATATATATATATATATATATATACCTACCTATATATATATATATATAGATAGATAACATTCAAGGCTTATGTAAGGGTTTTCTACTGTCTCAAGCTCCCACATGACATGCAGTGACGTAGCGACATAGGTGTTGCACTAACCGGAAGCCAAGACCAAAGACTCAGCAGTGAACAAAACCAGATTACCTTCAAGACCCGCCCACAGCCCGAAACCCCGCAAGCCTCACAACTGCGCACACCCAGCCAAGACATCCCAAAAGAGCGTTTCGGCTTTTATGACTTAGAGGATCCCAGACCTTCCAGAATCCCTTAATTAAGGAATATACCTTAATTCATATTTGGGATCCTATTATAACTTAACGTATATTCCTTAATTAAGGGATTTTGGAAGGTCTGGGATCATGGGACTTGATAACTAGGGTTATACATAAGGTCAGCATAGTTATAGTTGGATCGACCTCCAATGAAGGTACTTACAACCTTACTTACTAAGTCCCAGGATTCTCTAAGCACGGTTTACCAAGAATACCCCTTAAATAAGGAATATGGTTTAAATCATGATATGAAGCCTCTTATAACTTGAGGCATAACCTTAATTAAGGAATATAGCTTAAATCACGATATGAAGCCTCTTATAACTTAACGTAGATTGCTTTACCAAGGGGTATTGGGCTCTCTGGGTAGAAGCTTGTAGCAACCTAGGAACGTCTCGTCTGTCTCGAAGCTCTCGGGTGCCTTCCGGGGTGCAGTCGACTTTGACCAGAGCCTCAGCACCTGGAAGCTGAGAAGCTTGGTGTCAGGCGCCGCATTTACGGTTCAGGATTCAGGGTTTATTATTCTCGGGTTTAGGGCTTAGGGTTTAGGCTTGGGGTTTGGGGGGGAAGCTAAAAACATGATTACTGCAGCAAGCCCGTAAACCTCTGCAACGTTCGGGTTTTTGGGCGGTCACCTGCTTGGAGAAATGCTCATGCAGCTCCGAAGCCCAACACCCAAGACAAATCCTTGAAAGCTTCATTTCAAGAACCTGAATTGCACCCATCTGGGCCCGAACACCCTAAGCCCGAAAGCAAGCCATTGAAGGAGCCGTGATTAGAGTTTTTTTGAGCCCGACGTCCACTACATGGCTCCTTTGTGGCCATAACATGCGCTCTAAAGAACCTTAATCCAGTGCAACGTTTCGAGCACAAGACCTACATCCCATACGTCCTTAAACCCTACCACGAAAAACACATAAACCCGAAGTCACACCCTAAGCCCTAAACTCTAAGCCCCAAAGCAAACCTTCAACCCAAACCTTCAACCCAGCCCTAAACCCTAAACCCCCAAAAAACAGGCCGTAAACCAAAATGCCCCAAACCCCGAAAAGCCAGGAACCCGGCCCAGAAAGCCTGAAGTCCTAAAGCCCTAAAACCCCCAAAACCCTAACCCTAAGCCCCCAAAATCCTTAAAGGGAACTCCAGAAAGTTGGAATATGGTTTCAGGGTAGGATACCCTATAACTTACCATAAAGGGTTTAGGATAATCGTATTCCAACTTTCTGGCTTTTACTTTAAACCCTTAGTCCC
This sequence comes from Symbiodinium sp. CCMP2592, assembly GCA_905221615.1. NCBI lineage: Eukaryota > Dinophyceae > Suessiales > Symbiodiniaceae > Symbiodinium > Symbiodinium sp. CCMP2592. Next base: position 1,766,193 of record CAJNDT010006024.1, on the reverse strand, counting down.
AAAGAGGTCAAGAGGGCCTGAGGGCGCTGCTCTCCGAAGCTCGCCTTTCCTCCTGCAGGGCGCTGCTGACTTGGCAGCTACTTGCTTGATTTCGGGTTTTGAGAAAGCCCTAAACCCTGAACCCCAAAAACCTAAACCCCAAAACTAGGCCCTAAACCCTAAACCCCAAAAAACTAAACTTTAGGGTTTGGGGTTTAGGGTATTTGGGTGATCTGGGGGATCTTTGATCGATGGCTTGGCTGCCATTGCATCCCAACAGGGTCCTTAAGTATTTAAATAGAACAAAGTAGGGTCTCTGTAGTGGGAATTCCACTTATGATCTCTTATTGTTTGGGTAAGTATCCTCCATAAAAGGAAGCCCTAAAGAAACCCTGAATCGAATTTTTGAGAAAGACTTAGAGGAGCCATTCAAGGAAGCCTTGAAGGAAGCCTTAGCATGGTTTAGTCGGGGGTTTGGGGTTTGTGGTATGGTGCTTAGGGTTTAGATTTAGGGTTTTCGGTTTGGTGGTTTAGGGTTTGGGGTGCAGTGTGCAGGCTTCTTGTCGCACGTTGCGGTGAATATGGGGGGGTTTCCGAAAACAGGGGTACCTCATTTTTGGCATCCCTATAATAGGGATCCTACTTTTTACGGTACTAGGTATTAGGGTCCCCTTTTTCGGAGCCCCCCCCCCCATCTAAGCCCTTAAACCCTAGCAGTAGAGCAGGTAACCTTTACCCCATTTTGGTGGTCTGCATTATTCCTCCCAAAGGTAGGCCTTGAGTTGCCCTGTGATACTGGACACCTGGGAAACCCTACACCCTCAACCCTCAAGTGCATGGGGGTTGTCGGTTTACAGTTTAGGGTTTAGGGTTTCGGGTTTGCGGTATTTCTAATACAGCTTGTCATCTCGTAGGGTGGGTTCCCAGAGACTCCAAGATCCCACCGTTAGGGAGTATTCCTTAAATCATAGTAGGGATCCTCCTAGAATTTGCCCCGTGCTGCGGGGACTTGAATTAATTGCATGCTGGGCTATTGACCCAGTCGGTGCAATCCAATTACCGTAGCCATCTTCGCTTTTCTCCGCAGACTAGGGTTCAAATATTGTGGCTTTTGGTAGCGCTGTTTGGGCTGCATCTTGTGCCGCCATGCCGGCTGCGACAGGGACTGGGAAGAAAGTGCGTGTTTGGAGGCTGTCAGGGGAGGAAGCGGCCATTGTTGCCATCTCAGAGAATCTGAGCCGTGTGCATCATCTAAAGCAGCATTTGCAGCTACTTCTTGGGGTCCCACGTTTCCGGCAAAGAGTCTTGCATGGAAATGTGATCTTGGATGACTACAAACTGCTTGGCTCGAATCTAGACCTGCAGCTGGTGGTGCTTCCGTTTATCACCACGTCCGAGAGGGATGCAGACAGATTCATAAGATCAGTGTACTCTGGCTACTTGGTGGGGCACATGTTGCAAAATCGGCACGATCCGAACTTGGCCGTGGACTTCTTCAACGAGCGCCTCACACCCATCCAGGCTGCCGCCAAGCAAGGCCACAGAAGGAGTGTAAGCTTGTTGCTGGAGGCTGGTGGAGACAGAAACGGTGCTCTTCGAGCAGCCTTGGGAGCAGGTCAGGTGCAGATTGTCCGCATGCTATGGGAACGGCCGGGGTCCCAAGATCTGACCACCAGGGCCTACCGTGATAGTTTGGCAGCTGCATCGACCACCCATAACGAGCAAGGCTTCTTTGACTGGGGCTGGCCCTGGGCTGTCCAGGGCTCACTGGTGGGCTCGTGGAATTCTCCAGATGTCCGTCGCAGCTTCGCCGTGGGATTGTTGGCTTGGTCCTACCTTGTCATCCTGGGATTGCCCTTCGCCGGGTTGGTACTTACCTTGACTGCGGTCATGACCTTGAACTTCAAGATTCTGCTCTTGCTGCTGTCGTCAAGGACCATGGCAGCCGCAAAGGCCTGCAAATGCGGTTGCGGGAGACGGCGAGGCCCACACAAAGTTCATCAGAATGCGCTTGCTGAAGCCAGGCCTTGGGCTTGAGGACATGGCATGTATAATAGTTATAGTGCCTATATATATATATATATATATGTATATTATACGTTACGTATTGTAGTCTGTACTATGTATTGCATACTGTATATTACGTGTCTTATATTGCAAGGATCAGCTCGGCCAGCAAGGCCGAGCTAGCAAAACGTGGTGAACAGCCTTGTCCTTTTTCATGGTTCCCCCAAAAGAATAAACAGAGCGGCTAGTAGACCTTCTTAAATGATTCCCAATAAGGGATATAGGTATAGGGCTTAGGTCTGAGGATTTCGGTCCCGAAGGTGCAAAACAAGACTTAGTAGCTGAGTGGATACACTTTACGCTTTCTGGTATACATAGCACCCACCATAAAGCCAAGAGTATACACTGTTGGGGGTTTGAGAACTCAGCAACTAAGAAGACGAAGCATTGCTGTCAGAAATATCTTTCGTGTTCGACAGGAGGATCAAGATGTGTCACTTGGTAGCCAAAGTGTCATAAGTACCCATGAATTTCAAGGATTTTAGACTTTCTAGGTTTGGGGTTTAGGCTGTAGGCTTTGGATTCCTTTCAGGGTTCCTTTGCGGGGGATTCTTACTATAAAGATGCATAGGGCCCAGATAGGTCCTAAGTACCTACATGGGTGCTAGCCCTAAACCCCAAACCCTGAACCCTAAACCGTGACTATGTAGGGTATGTCCTGCACCTACCTGTGAGATAGAGCCCGGAGAGTTTATGTACAGGGTTTAGGGGTTAAGGGTTTAAGGCTTATAGGGTTTGGGGTTTGGGAGTTTATGCTTCAGGGGTGGAGGTTTAGGGTTTGAGGTTTTATCCTTAACCCTTTGCGCCGAACCAGAACCACAGGGTTTAGATCAACAAGGCTTATATGAAAGGAACCCAAAATCTCATTTTTGTATGTGGTTGGCTTTATTTGTGTTTAAAAGTGTTTTTTTGTATTTAAAAGTATTGTTTTGTATTTAAAAGTTTTTTAAATAGGTTTTTTTGTGTTTTACAGTTGTTAAAATTCTTTTATTTTATTTTTGGTGTAAAAAATACATGTTTGTGAATTTTGTTTCTGAGTGAGTCAATTGGCTTCCTGTTGTTCTACCTGGTTTCCTGCTGCTGTATGTCTACAAAATTGTTGTTTATTTGTTGTTGAAGTTAATAATTTTTAAAATTTAATCTTTTTAAATAGTTTTGGGTTGTGATTGAACAAAGAAGGGAGGCCGTAGTGACATGTTGACTTGCCTTGAGACCTTGCCCTTACCCACACGGATCGACTGCCCATCTCGGTTCGTGGACACCGTTGGCCGGGTGTCAGGTGCTGAGTCGATGGTACCTGGACCGCCTTGGGGCCAACGTGCCAGGGCAGTGGCATATGACACCCGGGCACATGGGCTAAAGTGCCGGGTGGGGTGGTCCAGTGGTTGCGGCTTGATTTGTTCTCCCAACCAGGAGGGGAGGCCATCCATGCTTGTCACGTTAGTTAGGGAGCCTTGCGACTTGGATCGACAGAGGCAGAGTGCCACCTTACCCACACGGATCGACTGCCCATCTCGGTTCGTGGACACCGTTGGCCGGGTGTCAGGTGTTGTCGATGGTACCTGGACCGCCTTGGGGCCAACGTGCCAGGGCAGTGGCATATGACACCCGGGCACATGGGCTAAAGTGCCGGGTGGGGTGGTCCAGTGGTTGTGGCTTTTTTATTTTTCTCCCAACCAGGAGGGGAGGCCATCCATGCTTGTCACGTTAGTTAGGGAGCCTTGCGACTTGGATCGACAGAGGCAGAGTGCCAGTCGAGCCTCTCGAGGTTGCCTTACTTAAGTCCCTGCCCCATCGGGGTTGCTCCCCACACCGTTGGCCAGGTCTAAGTGTTCGGTTTGAATCCAAGCCTAGTGAACGCCTTCTCTTCCATTTCCTTCTCTCCCATCGGTCTTCATCGGCTTCCAGCCCATCGAGAAGTGGATGCCAACTGCTGGGATCTCAGCATCAGCTTGCTTCAGCTACTTCCATTATTATGGTACAGTCCTGGCACCGAGGCTCATGACGAGGATCCCGAGGACATGCTGCCATCGCAGAGGACAAGCTGCCTTGCATAGTCAGTGAGCGTGTCATGTATCGCAACTTGCCGCTGCAGCAGTTGTGCTCGCTGTTGCCCTGCGTAATCTACTATAGTCGTGTTACAGCTGCTCTGTCTCTAGTCTAAGTCGTAGTAGGCCCCCCTGCAAGCCGGCAGATGTCGTCGATGTCGTGGAGTGACAGTGAGTCTGTGGGCTCGGACTGGGTTCTGGTTGACGATGAGGGTGCAAGTACTGCGGGCTCGGTCGCGGACAGTGCTGACGACGATGATTATGTGATTCCGTTCGACGAGATGCTAGAGGAGTCCTTTTCGACATTGTGGATGTTTCTGGATTCTAAAGAGCGTGGGCAAGTCTTTCGAGCAGCCTTCCATATCAATGAACAGATCATGTTCGTACTGTTTCCGAGACTTTTGCGGGATTTTAGGCAAGGCAGAGTGCCAGGAATTTTATATTTCAATGTGACAGACGAATGGCTGTCGTCACTGAATCAATGATTTGTCGTGTTTGTACAGCCTCCGCGACAGTATCACGGATCTTGGGGAAGGCAGAGTGCCGGGTTTGCGTGTGTTTAGGGGATTTTGAATTCGACGATCTAGCCAGCAGAGCTAGACTGTCCGATTTGAGACCTCAGCGGTAGTGTGCGCAACTTGGATTCAAAACGGTTACCCAGCATGACATGCTGACTACACAGTGCCGGGTGGCAGTGATGTCCTCAGGACCCTGCTGTCTCCGAGGCTGGCTGCCTGCCTGCATAGTCTGTCAGTGAGTTGACTTGCACCATACATGATCGACATCTGCCGGCCAGAGAATCAAGCGATTCATGCATACTGATGTAACAGTAGTAACAAAATGTTACATATCATTGATTAATGTACTATATAGTGATGCATTAGTCACTGTTAATGTTTTAATCGTTGGACAATTGTGTGCTCGATGAAAGCAGTGATGCCGACGACCTGCTCTGTCTCTAGTCTAAGTCGTAGTAGGCCCCCCTGCAAGCCGGCAGATGTCGTCGATGTCGTGCAGTGACAGTGAGTCTCTGGACTCGGACTGGATTCTGGTTGCCGATGAGCGTGCAAGCACTGTGGCCTCGATCATGGACAGTGACTACGATGATTATGTGATTTATTTCGACGCGCTGCTAGAGGAGTCCTTTTCGACATTGTGGTTCTTTCTGAATTCTGAAGAGCGTGGGCATGTCTTGCAAGTAGACTGGCATATCAATGATATGATCCTGCACGTACTCTTTCCGAGATTTATGCAGGATTACAGTGAAGGCAGAGTGCCAGGAATTTTATATTACAATGACGTGCGAGACGAAGCTCTGTCGTCAATGATGAATCAGTGATTCATCGTGTTTGTACAGCCTCCGAGACCGCATTACGGATGTTGGGGAAGGCAGAGTGCCGGGTTTGCGTGTGCTTAGAGGATTTTGAATTCGACGATCTAGCCAGCAGAGCTAGACTGTCCGATTGGAGACCTCAGCGGTAGTGTGCGCAACTTGGATTCCAAAAGGTTACCCAGCATGACATGCTGACTACACAGTGCCGGGTGGCAGTGACGTCCTCAGGACCCTGCTGTCTCCGAGGCTGGCTGCCTGCCTGCCTGCCTGCATAGTCTGTCAGTGAGTTGCCTTGCACCATACATGATCGACATCTGCCGGCCAGATAATCAAGTGATTCATTCATACTGATGTAACAGTAGTAACACAATGTTACATATCATTGGTTAATGTACTGTATAGTGATGCATTAGTCACTGTTAATGTTTTAATCGTTGGACAATTGGGTGCTCGATGAAAGCAGTGATGCCGACGACCGTTTCAAGGTGCTCAGGGAGTTCCGAGGCAGAGTGCCAGACTTCTGCTGCTGACCATCAGAATCAGGCCAATCACATTGACCTTGGCAGTGATTACTGGAACGAAGCCGTGCAACAACTTCGGTGGAATTGTTTACACTGTGGCAGATCAGCTGCCGACTATACCACCGGGCTCCGAAAGATCCAAAGGGCTGCACAATTGGATCAACGAATCAAATTGGCAGTTGAGGCCATCTCAGATTTCGGAGATATGGATATGAAGTTGTACAAAGCATGGACCGGCCAGACAGATGTGCTGCCTGGGTCGATCCCGCCACCTCGGCCATGCCAGCATGATGTCGAGACGTGGCCCATGGATGATGTTTTGATTTACGACCATCCCCAGTGGCAACTGTTTGTTGGCAGTATTGGTTGCCCGATCCGATATGACCAGCTCCGGGTCAAGCCTGACATTGTCATCTCTATGAATGCAGATGACAGACCTCGGAATTTTGAGCCATGGGACTGGTATCAGTATTTGGCGAATTGTGGACCGTTTGGCACTGCACATCTTCGGTATGGTGGCTGGGATCAAACACATGCCAATGACTTTGATGCTGAACAAAGAAGTCATGAGTTCAAGACCATTTGGCGCCGCCTCATTTCAGATTTCAGAAAGATTATGATGTGCTGGCAGCGCTCAGCAGAGGAGTTCAGCCAGAGTCAAAGGCAGAGTGCCATCAAGGGCAAAATGATGGGCAAGGCCAATGGCGGCAGGGGCAAGGGCAAGACAATCAGCAAGGGCTACAGCGGCCCCTGTCAGGTTTCCAATCACATGCAAAGCCAGAAGGCATCGACGAAGGGCTCATTTGGCTATGGCTGCTCCTATGACAAGGGCTTCAGCAAGGGAAGTGACATGGGCAGCCTGTTCGGAAGAGCCGCTGAAGGAAGGCAGAGTGCCGATGGAAGGCAGAGTGCCTTGAAGGTGGCCGATGAGACATTCCCTGGTGAGCTCGGTAATGCTCTTGCTTTGTTGGAGGCGATGAAGCTTCAGGGAGGTGGTCGGAAGCGTGGAGGCAAGAAGAGGCCAATTCGTGTGCTTGTCCATTGCTACGGTGGCATTAACAGGACCTGTGCTGCTTATTGTGTCCTAGTCATGGCCTTTGCCTCGATGACCATGGAACAAGCCATTGTCAGGTGGATCAACCACCGAGCCTACTATGCTCCATTCCGGGATCGTGAGTACATGATTGAAGCACTGCTGGAAATGCAGGATGAGCTGCACACGTACAGTTGATCATCGACACTGAACCCGAAGTCCATGGTCAAACAGTTCTGCTCCAATGAATGATTCTGAGCCGTCGAAATTTGTGTCCCGACACTGGCCCAGCCAGAGAGTCCTGGACCCGACACTGGACTGCTGGCTGGAAGTGAAACACAGTCCTTACCTTGAAAAGGCTAATAGTTACATTCCCACTTTCAGCTGGCAGTCACAGCTTAATTCGTGCGTTTAAACCTGGCTGCCGGTGTTACTGACTGAGCTTAAAAAGAAAGTGAGATCATGCCCGTCTCGGTTGTGGAAACTGTCAGTTCCTTTGTCGGTTGTGCCGACATGGTGATCAGGGCCGCTGGGGCGATTGGATGAGTGAATCCAGCCGGCGACTCAGTGGGTGCAAATGTGACTTTAACAGTCAGTCTCCGGTGATTGTAATGAGTGCTCATTTTTGCCTACTTGTGCTGTTGCAGCAGTCTGGTTCAGGTAAGGCAGAGTGCCCTTGTCCCAATTGTGCAGTGGGCAAGTCATTATCCGCCATGGAAAACACAGGGGCAGGCCGCCACCGCACTCAGCTGCAAGAGTTTTCAAATTGGCAGCTGACCAACTCATTGAACAACGCTCAAGCCCAAAGAACAAGTCAGGTCGGGAAGGGAGCAGGAAAGCCAGGGCAGACTGCCACAGGGCAGAGTGCCACAGGGCAGAGTGCCAGCGCGAGCAAGGGCGATCTTGGCAAGGGCAAGGGAAAGAAGGGCAAGACCCCGATGCAAGACCCCAACCAGACCCTTCACACATACTTCATGTGCGTGGAGGACGTTTGGCAGGCAGTGGGCAGTGTGTTTGATGATAATCATAGCATGTGTTGATTGTGACTGTTTCTTACTGCTTGACTGGATGTCTCCCTGCAGATTCGCTGGGACTTCTTGAAAGGGAACGGCATCAGCGCTTGGGCGCAACCCGGTTCCTCGGAGACCAAAAACCATCCGCACTGGTCCTTGCGCCCCACGGCCCAGTTGGCCCTTGAACGCTACCAATGGTGGCCAGACAGCATTAGATGGCCACTCAGATGCAAGCCATGCTTCGACGCTACATTTATTTATTATCTTATATCTACGGATCTTAATAATTAAAACTGACTAGAATCAAGTAGCAACTTCAACATGATCTCAGTTCAGGATCGATAAACAGGCACCGCCACTTTACCTGAAGCTGGAGCTCACCGGTGCAGGCATGCAAGTGATGACGGAGAGAAGATGGCTCTATGCCTGTCATCAGGGCTGGGCGCGGGGGGCTGAGAATTTGACGCTGTGGGAAGGGGAAGTCCGCGAAGGTGAGCAACTCTTGTGGACCACGACCATGGTGAGATTCGGTTACGACGAAGATGATCCGGAGGCCTGGAATGAAGAGCGTGTGGACGATGAGGAGGATTACAACGAGTTCGAGCCTGCTATTGTGCAAGAAAACATCCTGATGATGGACGGCGAATCGTGAGAAAAAAGAAGGGCAGAGTGCCTTAAAAGGCAGAGTGCCAAAGGCAGAGTGCCCAGAATTGGACCATTCAGTGAGTGGCAAATTCCAACATCAATTTAATTTACAGGCCAGGACAGTGACGAAGGCAGAGTGCCAGGTGGGTCAGGCTTCGTCGACTGACTCTTCTCAAGTTTTTCAGTGCCGATGTCTGCTCATGTGGACTTCTGCCTGCCTTTCGCACAGCAACAGGTTATTTGTTTGTGGTGCAGGCAAACCAACAAGTCATGATCAAAGTTGTGAGTGTTTTGGAGAAGGCCTCGTCGCTGTCAGAGTAGTGCCTCCAGAAGAGCATTGCTTGCTGCAGAAGCAAAACTGTGAGTGCTGAGACTTCTGAAGACCGAGCACTTCTGAGTTCTGTTGGATGTGTTGGGTTTGCGACTGTGCTGAGAGAGTCTGAGTATGAATGAAAGTGACCATGCAAGGTTTGGCCGTCAGCTGGCGTCTCCAGACCCCAGGATTGCTGGTCATCGGTGCTGTTCTTAGCTTCCGATCATGCTGCTTCTGCGTTGCCAAATTCAACTTAGCATTCTCGGGCTTCTGAAGTGTCATGTCATGATTGTTTTGCCTATGGCTTATGATGGTTGCTCAGGTTTCAAATGTTGCTGCAGTGGTCCTTGAATCATGGCATATGGCAGATTTGAATATCAACACAGCCCTTGAATTAGGTTTCATTCGTGTGCTAAGCTCCCGATCATGCTGAGTCTGTCTGGCCCCTCAATTAAGTTAAACTCCGTGTAGCTGCTGCTTCAATAAAAGTGTCATGTCATGATTATTCTGTCGATGGAGTTGCTCAAAGTGAAGTGAGTCGTGGTCCTTGAATGATGGCATATGCATGATATTTAATGTCAATGTGAGCATAATATCAAAATATAGTTGATATAATTTAAATTGTGTCAAATACTAGTAACTATAATCTAACAACACATTGACGTCAGAGGTAGTATATCATTTCGACATTATAAGGCAGAGTGCCGCCTCGCCATTCTTTGCAGAGTGCCTTGAGCTGGACTGAGAAGGCTGAGTGCCTGCATCTGGCTGGACAAGGCAGAGTGCCGCAATCTGGCTGGACAAGGCAGAGTGCCGCAGGATGACAGCGCCTGTGCATACGAGTCCGCTTGGTCAGACGTTTTGGGCCAATGTGCGAGCCGGCAACATCACCTGTGAGTTTTACGAACAACAGCTGGATGGATCCTTGCAGATGGGTCCGAATTATCCCTGGCCGATCAAAAAACCTCTAGACTACTATGTCACAGCCTTCGGTGAGGTCCGCCTGCAATTCCGCGTGAGAGGCGGGAAAGGATTCAAACAGTGCAAGTGTGAATGGAAATACGTCGGTCATGGAATGAATCGGGACTCAATGATTGCGAGGATCCCACAGCCGTGGGTCATCGACATTCTGAAGCTTCTGCGCGAGCTCAGGATTCCTCGGTCTGAAAGGCAGAGTGCCGAAGTCCTCAAAGCCTCGGAAGTCGCAGCAGAGGCCCTGAGACTGGTGGATTCTATTCCTGAAGATGCTCTGGACTTCAATAATCGGACAGATCAGGTGCACCTCTGTGTCAAGCTGCACAGGCCACTCGCAAAGGATGAAAAAGAGTGTGGAAACCAATTTGACTGGCGTTTTCTGCAATCTCGAATGTTCACAACCCACTGGCAATCGTTTCCTGTCCCGCTCGCTTTCGACTTGAAAACCTTGGTCACCCATGCCTCGGGCGTAGTGGCACCGCGGATGAGAAAATCGGTGATCGTCACAGAAGCCAAAGGCAACGGGACGACTGTGGGAGCCTTCCTCAACCAGAGGTTTTCCGACCCAAGCAAGTTCCCAGAGAAAGAGACCATGCTGATCCTCTTCAAGCTGTTCAAGTTTGTCTTGAAGCTACAAATGCATACCCTTAGGCAGGAAGGGAGTCTTCTGGGGGACCTCCATGAGAATAACATTACTGTCATGGGAGGCAGAGTGCCGGACCACAAAGGCAGAGTGCCAGTGGGGGCGGAGAATTTGACGTTTGCCTTGGTGGACTGCTCCGGTTGCCTACCAATTAATGATGTTCCCGCAAAAAAGATGAAGGGTCACCTCAACTGCTTTCTGAGCTTGTGGCAAATTCCCTCAAACCACAGCGCCACCGTCTCCGAGTACGCGTCACAGGTCTGGAAGAAGATGCTTGCTGCTGGCGAAAAATTCAAAACGGACTATGGACCGAATAAGTGGAGAGTTGGTGAAATGGTGTCCGATCTGTACAAGTTGTGCAAGAATCTGGAAGCAAAGTTCCAGCAGGGTCTGGACTTGATGCAACAATGCCAGCAAATGAGGGTCGAGGCAACAAGGGCAGTAATGAGCAGAATGCAGCCGCAGGCACTTGCGCCGCCGAATCCTCCGCCAACACCTCAGTGTTGGGATTCGACACCTCCCTGGGATCCCCCTGGATCTGCGACTGCAAAAGCCAAAGGGATGAAAGGAGGAGTGCCAGTAGAAGGCAGAGTGCCAGGCAAAGGCAAAGCAATACATCATCCTGATGGGACTCCTCCCAGGGGGGCCCGCCCGCCTTTGCATAAACCGCCTCAGCAAAAGGCGAGGCCTCCTGCTCCGTGGCAGGTGCCAGTAAGACCGCTGCGAAATGCTGGGCCTCTGCCTGATCACCCTTGGCAGCAGGAGTGGGAACCACTTCCTCCTGGCAGGGTGCAACCAGATCATCCTCCTCCTGGCAGGGGGCCGGTGCAACCAGATCATCCTCCTCCTGGCAGGGGCCCGGTGCAACCAGCTCATCCTCCTCCTGGCCACCAGCAGCAGCAACATCGCTGGGGCAGAACGGCCAGAATGCCCGTCATCCAGGACGAATACGATGCCTGGCATGACGATGAGCCGAATCCCGAGCCGAATTCCCGGCCAAGAGTGCCAGAGCCGATGGGTCCCCCGCCGGCAAAGCAAGGCAGAGTGCCAGAGCCGATGGGTCCCCCGCCGGCAAAGCAAGGCAGAGTGCCAGATCCCGAGCCGAATCCCCCGCCAAGAGTGCCAGAGCCGATGGGTCCCCCGCCGGCAAAGCAAGGCAGAGTGCCAGAGCCGATGGGTCCCCCGCCGGCAAAGCAGCCTCCTGCCAAAAGGAAATTCGGCGACGGACAGCCTGTGCCTGTTGGTTCCAAGCCACAGTTTATGTCGGCAAGTGCTCCTGCTGAAATGACGGAAAAGCAAAGGATGGACGAGCAGGATTTCGCCAAGGAACTTGCCGAGTATGCTGACGATACGGCAAGAGGCTCCAATTTCGTTCCGCAGGGCCGACGCGCTGAGCCGGCCTGGGTGGCAAAGGCCCAGGGCTTGAAAAGCAAGGGCGACGCCGTCCCGATCGGGAAAGCAGCTTACTTCGCCCAAAAGGGCAAGCCTGCCGGAAAGGGCCACAAAGGCAGAGTGCCAGTGGAGGACAATATCCCTACTGACCTTGTTGGAAAGGGCCGTCCAGCCCTAGTGCCACTTGTTGGAAAGGGCCGTCCCAATATCCCTACTCACCTTGTTGGAAAGGGCCGTCCAGGCGAAGCTCATCCTGCTTTTTTGCGGCATATGAAGACGGAGAAGGGAGGAATATGGTTGGACCCCAAGGAGGAGGTGGAAGCCGAGGAGGAGGACACTTTGGTTGATGTTGTGGTGGAAGAGGAGGAGCCTGTGCAAGATCCGTCGGACGATGAAATGGAATTTGTCGAGGTTATGGTGCAGGATGAGCAACCGCCGCTTGAGATGGAGGCGGAGCCCGACCCGGATCGCTTGGACGAGGATGAGGGTGACAGCCAAGCAACAATGGTACTAGGGGACCATCTCCGAGAGGAGCAAGATGAGCCGATGCCTTCTGTACCGGAGACCCGGGTGACTGAGAGCGAGCACGATGCCGTCGTCGCCAAGGTCATGAACGAGCTGGAGGCTATGAATGTGGACCCGAGCCCGAAGGCTGCCGCAAACCCCAAGAGTGCGACTGCGCCAGTGCCTGGAGAGGTGAAGCCTTTCTTGGAAGCGGAGGAGGACCTCGGAATTACGGACCCCCAAGGCAGAGTGCCAAGGGGTCAAAACAAGATCAAGGTTCCAGCCGAGCTTTTGCAGCCAGAGACTGAGGAGGAGAAAACTCTCAGAGCGTTGCGGGGAATGCTGCCATGCAGTCACAGGGCGGTGACGACTTCGAAGGTGGGCCGCCTCGCCAATCGGGCACGTATGGCGAGACCGGTGCCACAAGATCAGCCGTTCAACCCCCAGCACAACGATCGGAAGTTCAACAGCAAGACTACGACTGTCATGACCCAGCTGCTCATGGCTGTCCATGAGATCACAGTCCGAGAATGCGAGAAGAATAACGTGCCAGTGGATAGAAAGGACATGGCGTGGAATGACTTTCGGTCGAAGGGCTCGAAAACTGCGGTTGTCTGGGAGCTGTTGTGTGACCAGAACGTGAAGGAGATTCCAAACAATTCTGAGCCTGGGGACTGGCACCTGTGGCTTCAGAGGGAAACTGGGGTGGCGGTCATTGAGCAGATTCTCCAGTGCATGTTCAATGTCACTCCGCCAAAACATGGCCGTGATAAAGTCAAGGGAAAAAATCTGACATACTGGCACTGGTTTGAGGCCTCCAAGACACTCGTTGAGGTTTATACGACGGAAGATGTCATCTCAAAGGAAAAATTCAAGCCCAAAGACCTGCAGAGCTGGATTGTGCCTTTGTCCTGCAAGATTTGGGATGCTTACAATTACACCATGCTTGTGTATTGTCAGAAGAAGCTGGAACAGAAGGCAAGGGGGGAAGACCTAGACGCGGTGAGCCAGATGGGTGATGATGTCCCGCCATCGGAAGATGAAGAGTATGTGGATGTTTACCAGACCACTGCGAACTTCGTTCCTGATTGGGGAGTAACTGCAGATGGCTTTCAGGATTGATCAGTGTCAATGATTGAGCTGAACGAGTAGGTTTATTAATTGTGTTGCCAAAACAAAGCCATCTAGTGGACCTCCTCTTCTTCATCCCATTCGTCCTTGGGCACTGGGGACTTTCACAAGGCAGAGTGCCAGAGAGTTCTCGGTGTGACTAAGGCAGAGTGCCACCAAACAGTGTGGCCTGTTCAGATTCATTTTTGTGTCGCTGTCACTAGGCAGAGTGCCGGAAAGGCAGAGTGCCAATGTGAAATCGCATTTCTTGGGGCGTTTGAATGTTGTCACTTTTGCGGTCCGTCTGATCTGGCACATTTCAGCTTGCCGTTTTGGAAAACAAAGACGATGCCTATGCATACAGTCATGTCGGCAGTAACTCGATGGATTAATTACTGTGCCTGTGAATTGATTGGTTCAACCTTGGTTTCCTGTGACAGCCCCATAAAACCTTTCAGGTGCTGGCGTCCAAGGTGGTTGGCTACTATGGCAAGGCTGGAATGCATGATGCAAGTGATTGTGAGTTGTGGAAGCTGAAACGCTTGCTATCTGGCCGTTGATGGGACCATGCCACGTAGTGTGTACGGACTCTAGTGACTAGTGAGTGGATGCGCAAGAATTTCTTGACCTGGCCGCAATCAACATATGTGTGTTCAAGATCGAGTCCCTTAGTGCTGCAGTGGTGCTTCCAGGCAGAGTGCCAGAGACAGTCGCCGAGAGCAATGGGAAAGTCGAGGAAGAGCGCTCGTGTGAGTGATCAGATGATGTTCCCAATGCCGGGGGCAATGAACCCAGCAATGGGAATGAACAACCCACTGGCCATGATGAACCCTTTCATGTTGCAACAGCAGCAACAGATGCAGCAGCAGCAACAGATGCAGCAAATGCAGCAGATGCAGCAAATGCAGCAACAGCAGCAGATGGCTGCTGTGGGTGAATCAAGGCAGAGTGCCAACGACTCCTCCTCGTCGGAATCAGAAGACCAAGAAGTGAGGAGGATTCGTAAGGAAACCAAGAAGAACAGAGCAAGGCAAGCAGCAACGATCGGGATTGATCGGCTGGCAACGTCCACTACCGATGCAGATGCAATCCCGAGAAGCGCCACGACATTGCGTTCGATCCCTCTGGCTGCTTGTCAATCAACAGAGTATCCCTAAGGTCAGCAATGATCCCTGAACCCTCCCCCCACAAAGCCTAGATAAGCCTTACTGACTGAGGTGAAGGTGAAAGCTCTGCTCGAGCGAGTTCATAGTGCATGGGATGCTGCGGTCACGGCTGACCTGCCACAACAAACAGCGCTGCAACTGCTCTTCATATTGACCAATCTGAAGCCGACCACAAAGGTCAGTGAACTCAGGGTCGATATGAAATACAGCTTGCTTGGTCAGCGATGTGAGAATGCCCATAGGCGTCAATCCGTCTGCGATAGCAGCAGTTGGAACCGCATAGCCAAACCGGTTCTGGGACTGGGGGTGAATATGTCTGAGCATTCTGTTGACAGGGTTGCCTTGGAGTGTGGATGGCAGTCCACATGGATGACCGAGGATGTCACGACCTATGCCAGGCGTAGAGCGAGAGCAAGGCAGTCCACTGAGACGCAGGGACGTCTCAGTTTCAATCCGAGTCCTGCTCCAGCTGCCCCGCCAACGGTTCCGCCGTCGGAAGGCAGAGTGCCAGACGTGGTCCGTTCTGGTCCTTTGCCAACGACTGCTCCTAGTTCCAATCCAAGCCAGGCTGTGGGTCGCAGCCCGGCTGGGGAACAAGGCAGAGTGCCGATTCAACAGCCGCCTGCCTCCCCTCATGCCGTTCCGGGTTCCAATGCAAGCCAGGCAACCGAAGGCAGCCAGGCTGCAGGAAGTGAACAAGACAGAGTGCCGAGGGTTGTGGAAGGCAGAGTGCCAGTTGATGGGAATGCTCCTGCCATGGATGACGATGGTCTAGCGCCGGCAGAGGCAGAGATCAGGCCCGATCAGGAGATCGTCATGCCTCCTGCAGAAGTGACCACTGCACCTCAAACAGTTGAGTTGCCAGAGCCAGACACCTCCACGAACAGTGACTCGACAGCCGGTGCTGACGTGAATGCCGTTGTGCCCTTTGCGACACCCAAGTCGAAAGCCAAAGCAAAAGCCAAGGGCAAGTCGAAAGCCAAGGCCAAGTCCAAGGCCAGGGCGACGGCACCAAACACAGAGTCGCAGGACGAGGTCGCAGTCGAGGTCGATGATGAGGTCATGGCCGAGGCCGGGGCCGAGGTCGAGGCCGGGGCCGAGGTCGAGGCCGAGGTCGAGCGCGAGGCCGACGACAGTGCCTTCTTTGAGGAGGAGGAGGAGGATGCTCCGAATGAGTCGAGCAGACCTGCGAACCGGTGGAACCAGGACCTCTGTGTCATTTGCCATTCGGAGATGCACCCGGGCCAGGCAGGCTGGTTTCGTTTGCCTTTGGTTAATGAACCATTGATAGTGGTGCCTGTCCTGTTTGTACATTCCACTAATCCTCAGAACAGTACCTCTCACATGACGTGTCTTTTTCTGTTGCTTCCCTGGAATGCAGGCATTGGAAGCGCTATCGTGTGGCCACCTCTTTCACAGCGAATGTATCAATCGATACTGTGAGTCGACCGGGCGGAACAAGGCCACCGCTTGCCCTCTCAAGTGTGCGAGCTCAGCCTCTATGGCAAGGTTCTTTTTGGGTCCGAGGGGGTCCACGGGAAGCAATGCCCCTGTTCCTGTCGAAGATGATGCTAATGATGTGGACGCAATCGTTCAGGAAATACAAGCTCAACTCGTTGACGACCGCACTCGTGAAGAGGAAGCTCCTGAGGTCAACGACCCCGTGGTGGACTGATTGCGTCGACAAGGTGGCTCGGTAACAAGGCAGAGTGCCACAATAACTGGCTCATGTGTATGTGTTGTCGGTGATGTGGCCTCGAGTCTTATTAATTTTGGAGGTGTGGCAATGCCATTGTCACAGACATGTTTCTGAAGGCGGAGTGCCATGGGTTGTAACATGTGTTCCATGATCATTATGTATTGACATGATTGTGTTGCCTTGTGTTGCATTATGCCATCAGGAATGTATGTCTCTTTGTAATCCCAGGCGGTCTGTCGATTTCACAAGGATACTGCAGATGCCTGTGGACAAATCCGCGCCAAAGGCAGGATCCAACCTGTCCTAGAACACCAGTTGGGAGGGACCCAACAAAGGACCACGGAAGTCTGCAATGGGGTGCATCCGTGTTTAAAAAAACATATGGCCTTTGAAGGGACACCATCCCCATACCGCCCCACAGGCCCTGCAAAATCTTAGAAGACATTTGTGACACTTGTGGCATGCCCCGGAAAAATCTTATTGAATCTTATTGAATCTTATTGAATCTTATTGAATCTTATTGAATCTTATTGAATCTTATTGGTCCATCATTTTTAAAAGGGACACGACTCCAGATCGCCCCAAAAAATCTTATTGAATCTTATTGAATCTTAGAAGACATTTGTACAATTGTGGCCTACCCCGAAAAAATCTTATTGAATCTTATTGAATCTTATTGAATCTTATTGAATCTTATTGAATCTTATTGAATCTTATTGACTCTTATTGAATCTTATTGAATCTTATCGGTTTTACAAGGGACACAGCCTCCAGCTCGCCCAAAAAATCTTATTGAATCTTAGAAGACATTTGCAGGATTGTGGACTACCCGAAAAAATCTTATTGAATCTTAGTGTTCGGGCCATCACGTTTTGAAGGCACACCGACCCTGTACCAGACAATTGCACACATGTAGCATCCCCTCCCAAAAGTCTTGTTGGAGCTTATTGAATCTTGGGAGCTAGTTATACAATCTCGAATCCCATTGAATCGGCACAGTCCAGCTAACCCAACCAAATCCCTACGAGTAGTAACACATCTTATGATTAAGCATAAACTAGGTGGCACTCTGCCTTGAAGTACCTTTAAACCATGGACCTCCTTAAAACCTAAAACCCTGAAGCTCTTTTAAACCCTAAACCGTTACTGTGTGTGGTAAGTTTACACATAGACCTAGGTATATGTATAACATACATACATACATATAGATATATGTATGGATTATATGCATACACTTATTATTGGGCATACTGCTTTCGAACATTAAACTACATCATCTATTAATAGCACTCTGTCTTCAAATATGTGTTAATCTAATGATCATGTGCATAAATGCTTGTGTCGTCCAGTGGAACCTATTGCATGTGGTATTGAAACGGACATGACAATCAACTTCTAGTACCTGTTCGTACTATCCAACACATATAGTTGCTTGCAGCTTGTTGGATCAAAGATATTTAAAGTTAAGCACCATGGCACCGAAACCGAAGGCCAAACCGGCAGCAGCGGGGAGGATCGGCCGGGTGAGGACTCCGAAGCGACGGCCTCGTAGAGTGCCGCCAACCGGTGTGAATGGCATTGGTGAAGAAGGTGGTGGGGCGGAAGGCAGAGTGCCAGGGCCACAAATGGGTCCGCCGCCACCAACGCCTGTGAATCGGCCACCTTACCCACCTGGCCCAAGACCTCCCGCCCCTGCGCGACATGAGTTTGAGATTGCCCAAGCTGTGGCAGAAGCGTTGGACATTATGGAGACCCCGATCATGATCAACTTCGAGCCGGATGTGGTTACTGTTAGGGAGGGCCGCATTGTTCTGGTCACCCTTGAGAACTTGACCCCTGAAGAGATGCAACGTCGGCAGTTGGGACGGCGAATTTGTGCCATGTGTTTCAATGCTCCAGACAACCCGCCGCCACCAATAGTGCCGCCAAGGCCGATGCCTGAAAATGGCTATCCTGGCCCTAACAATAATGCCAACAGTGGAGCTACTGAAGGCAGAGTGCCAGAAGGCATAGTGCCGGAAGGCAGAGTGCCAGATGAGTTCGAAAGTGGAGTTCGTGGTCAAATTTTTTTTCGTTTGGAATCTCGCCCGGATGCCTGGTTGACTGGGCCAGCTCGTGCCGAAGGGGAGATTCACGCCTCAGACTCAGATGTGATTGAGGAAGGTGTTCTAGATGTTCGTCTTGGTGAGCTTGGAGGGCGGGGTCGTTTGGGTATTGATTATGGGCACATCTCAGAAGAAGACCCGGACTGGAGTCAGCGCGGCTCAGCGGCTGATGGAGCCCCCTCAGATGTGGAGGAAGGTGAGGAGTCAGACAATGAGGAGATGGACGCACTGGACGAAGCTCAGTCGTCCCCAGACTCAAATCAGTATGATTCTGCAGGTGATGGCAGAGGATTTCGCATTCGTGGTCGTCGATCGGGGTATATCTCCTCAGAACCACCCTCCGACTGTGAGCCACCTGAAGATTTCTGGTGGCCCTAAGGTTGATGTCTTGCAATGACAGCTTGGAAACTTTACAGAAGGCAGAGTGCCAAGAATGCTTGTGTCTGCCACCTCGGTGGCCTCGGAATCGTCGAGGACGATGGATGGACTGCTGTGTGCGGTACCAGAAAAACGAGAATCGAGTGAGGGTCTGGCAGTGCTGTATTGGATTGCTTGAGCATGAAGTCATGGTCTGCAACAACTATGCCACATGTGAATTTCAACGAGTGATTGCATCATGTCTGTCTCATCCTTGTGTTGTGATGGATCAATCGACTCACAAGTGTGTCAACTGCTGAATGTGCTGGTTCACAATTACGTT